>VZRQ01003061.1:155443-198405 GCA_013397975.1 Machaerirhynchus nigripectus | reverse complement strand
TTTGAAGTTTTTATGTTAGCTCCATAGTGCAGTAAAATTATTACATTGGAAATAAAAAATTAGTAATTTTAAAACAGAGGCTGGTATTTCCTTATTTAGTCTATTTAGTCTCTCAGCCAACTTGATAAATTCTCACAATATGTTACATAACACTAAGCTGATATCCTGGTCATTTAATCCATTATTTGGCTCTGATTCAAAGCTACTGAGGTAGAAAAGCTAGATCTCGCTCCTTCTGATCTTCAATTCTCTTTTGATTTTCTTTGCATACATTAAACTTTAAGCTGCTCAAGTGTTTTATCCCTCTTAGAAAAAAAAGGTCAATGAATAAGCAGTCAGTCTGAGTTTTCCAGCTAGCCACTATGATGTAATTAATCTGTTGGTCAAAACAAATTTCAAGTATAATACTTATTGCATTTCTGTACATGAGTGTCTTTTTATATTATTTTCTGGGCATATTTATACATCATTATCATAATGCAGAATGCAGAATGTGGAACAATTCATATTGTAAATATAATAAAATATAGGCCGCAAAAATTCTTTGCTGCTTTTTATATTTGAAAACAGTAACTTCTCACTGTTTAAAAAGATAAAAAGGTTGTGGTTATATTTGCAACAAAAAAAAAAAAGTTAAAAAAAGTCCAAAACTTTGAAATAAATTTATTTTGTGAATGTTTTTTTAAAAGTCTTTTTCCAAACAAATTTAGGAGACAGTCTTAGCTGATTTTCAGTGTTGACAAACAAACCCAGTCTATTTTTAGAAACAATTTTAGATTTCCTTGGATTGGGTTTCTTTCCTGTTTTTCCTAAGCCTTACCTCTGACACAAAGCACAAGTTAGAATGGTGTTTCCTGTGCACATGCAGGACTCAAAGGAGTCTAACAGGCTTTCACTGTAGCAGAAAACCCACACTCTAATCCACAACAACTGCATATGGAAAAACTTCCTTTTCTTTCATTCAGCTGAGGCCAGTGGTGCTATCGGTTTACAGCCCTCTGTCTGCCTAAGCTTCTATTCACTGCAGGGTGGAAGGTCAGGGTGGGCAGATTAGAGCAGTGGTGACTGGTTAGTGAGGATGAGCTGCTCTGCAGATCAAGATGCTGATGCTGAGTGAGTTCGGAAAAAAAATCACTTAATACTGAGAAAACTCAGTCAGGAAGGATAAAAATCACAGTGGAGGAGCAGTATGTTGAATCCCTCCCACACACTTATCAGTTCCACATTTAAGACCAGTCTTCAAACAACAAGAGCTTTTACAGAAAGTTTAAAGTCAGAACCTTAAAATTCCTGTGATCTACACAAAGTTATCTTAAAGTAATTCATGCAAGACTTGATAAGCAGGATTTTGCATAAAACGTATAATTAGGTCATCTGTATAAAACATATAATTTGCAAATAAACATAAACTTTCTTCAACGGGCAGCGCCTTAAGTGTCCTTGCATGGATTAAAAAAAAAAAGCCTTTCTTCCTGTAGGTCCTAGTTTACACTTTGCCTACTAATTTCAAATAAAAGTTTTTCGATTTTTGTAGCAAATTTATTTCCTTTTAAAAAACCCCAGTTTCTGCTATTCTTACTACTTTCAGAAACAAACTGGGAATGCCTGTGGCATTCCCTAAATCTCACTTAGTCTTTTACACAGACATGCAGACACACACACATACATATATATGTACATATACGCACACCTATCAACACATAGTCCTTCGAGTGCTATTCTTGCCATGTGTTTGCTCATAGTTCTATATATTTCATTAGTACATACATAAAAACGATAGCTGGACTGATTCCCAATCAATGAAATTCAGATAAGTAAATCAAGTCATCTCATGCAAGGGCTATAACCTTCAAAGGCTGGTAATTTCCAAGTCAAACAGAATGTAAAGAACTCTTGAGACCAACAAATCCCCATGGCTGCTTAGGACTTCACCAGTGCTCTCAATACTTTTTGAAAGCTTTTGCAGGATCAAAGATTGCAGTATTAAGTATTTAAAGTTCCTGTTAACTGGTAAATTGTTATTTCACTAACACTAATAAAGCACATTGACTAGAAAAGTTGAATGTACTACAAAAGTCAAATAGTACTGCAGGCTTCAATTATCCAACAGAATCTAAAAAGAAACTTTGTTGAAGTAGCTCCACATAAAAGAAACCTTTCAACTTAATGCTATAGTCACATGCAAACAAATTGTATTTAAAGAAACACAGAGTTAGATGCTATTGTGTTATAGTTTTCTGCATTTTTTTTGCAAAGCCAAACACTAAGGAAAAAAACCAAAACCAAACCAAAACAGACTGCTTACAAAAAGAGTAGCTTCATTTTTGGCGGGCTGCTGTTCACTATATGATTTGGCAGAGGCAGTGGTAGCTGACAGAAGACTGATCCTTGAGAAGGGAAAAGAGCTAAAGGAAAATGCAGCAAATCACTTGACTGCTCCTGTCTCTCTTTTGAACACTCATGCACAGACATATGTGCACACACAGACGCACATGCACACTGGCTGTCCCTTCTCTGCAACACAGAAGAATCTTGACAGAATGGCAGGAAGCACGCACAGAGTGGTCAGGGAAGGATATTATGTCAGCAACCACGAACAATAAAAGGTGTAAAGGTGCTTCCTTCCCTAAACTGTTCCAGAAGTGCAAAATGGGAACCAAAACTATCCACTTCCTTCTCTGTGCAGAACTGTCAGAGTCTGCTCTGCTGCAACACTCCAGACAGAGAGTCCTTTGAGCAGTTACATCAGGAGCAATAAGGAGTATCAAAACAAGACAGTAAAAATATTTAACTTATAAACAAGAAGGCAGCCAGAGAAAAACCAAGTTAAAATGTGCTAAAATTTAGGGTTTTCATGGTTGCTTTAAAAAAGTATCAAACTTGTCATAAAGATCCTTGTTCCATTAAAGTAAAGGACTTTACTTGTCGTAAAGTCCTTGTTCCATTAAGTAGCTTGCATTCTGAGTGGATTAATTAGGTTAAAACTGAAGAAGAAAACAATATTTTTTTTATTACTCTGATATAAGGAAGTAAACCAAAAAAGGGCTGTTCTCTTTCTCTTACCATTCTTATCTTGATATATAAAAGTAATTTTGAAGGTCTATGAAATCGTTTTTTATGCAATGTTTTTGAATCTCTGTCTAATAATGTGAATGCACTAAGAACACATCATCTACTTTTCTGATGAAAAATTAGCTGCAAAAACTGCAACATAACCAAGAACATCGACAGTGAGAGATACATATTAAGATATAATGGTCACTCAAAAGTTTTCTGTAAAAACCCTGACGATGTTCCACACACAGACAAAGACAGCTACACAGTGAAGAAACAGCTGGGCACACTGCACCAATTGAAGACATTACTCATTTTGAGTCTGTCACCTTGAGCTGGATATAGTTTAAAGAAATGCAGAGAAGGGTGAAAATAATTATCATCTATCATGTTATCTCGCTGAGATCAGGTGACACTAAAGATAGAAGTGGTTCTTCACATTTACATGGTGGTTTGGTTGCATGGTCATTACAAAAGATACAGTTTGGGCCATTAACAGAAGGTTATGGTAAAATTATATATGTCATCACCATGGCAGTATACCAATAAAGCAGAAATGGTATGATCTACAGTATGGTTTTCCAGGCAGAAAGCCATGCAAAAATGAATATGAGTCATCTTAAGCTTTCAAACATCTGTCCACAGCACTCTGATTTAGAAATTAAACATAACCTAAACTTATGTGTTTTGATCTTATGGCCAGGCTGCCATATGAAAAGGTTGGAAGAGAGTTCATTTTAATGTACTAAATTTAACTCTTAAGAGATCATGCATTTGGTTACAGGAAACATAAAACAAACATTTAAACCATAATGGATATATTATGATAGATGAAGTACTACAGACTACTAGAGAGACAGTAAGTCAAACCAAAAAAGTCTGTACATAGAGAAAATATTTGTAATCTGTAACTACCAAGGCTTATTATCTTTTCAGTTATCTAATCTGACTTCTGACTTATGAGCTTAATTTATAATGGAGAACAATTCAAGGGCAATGAAATTCTGAACCAAGGCAGGAGTAAAATGTTCATAAAGTTGCAAACTACAAAATCATTACCTATATGTAAATTGTTACTTAGAAGTTTAAGAGAAAACTTAATTAATTTAATTTGAATTCATATTCCATTAACTTTTCAACCAATTTTGAAAGCATCTACTGGACTTGTAAGATTATTTCAACTGATACTCTGTTTATTAGTATATGTGTTATGTATAAAGGAGAGTAGAATGTGTTCATTTTAAATCAGAGCTTCCAGCCTTATTTTCTTGTTTACATTTCAACATATTCCTAGTGTAATGACAATATAGCAATTAATTGCAGAAAATTCCTCTCTTGCAGGTGAGTTACTGGCTTTAATCAATACCATTATTTTCTGTGCCTTAGAACAGCCATGAGAATATTCTGCAGTATGATTTTTTTTTTTTCAATTTGGAATTAAACACTTCTGAAGACTCGTTTTAAGAATGCTTCAGACAACTGTGGTCTATGTAGCTTATAACTCAAATACAGTACCGAGTTATCTCACAGAGCAAGAACTTGTGCAGCATGGGGGGAAGAGTTTCTTGTTTTGCGAAGGTCCCCTGAAAAGTTTTTTTGGGCAAACTAAACATCATTGCCAAAATACCAGAGAGAATGATACTTCTTTACAGTTCCCTATTTCACTCTGCCACAGACCCTGCTTTTCAAGAGACTGAGGTATCCAGACACAGAATACCCTGTCTCTAACTGCCTCTCTGTTTAAGGCAATCCATGCCTGTATGAAAGGAAAAGAGTGACTTCTCTTACCTTTCTCAGAATGTGTTGAGAAGCATCCATCCAGCTTAGTGAAGGAGGATTTAATGAATATTGCATGAGTGCTGTACCAAACCTGGTCATGCTGGTAAAGAACCATGACAGGAGACCAAAATACAACCAAGTGATCGTAGAATTTGGCACAGATGGTGAGTCGTTCCTTTCAGCAGTACGCCAAAAGAAGCAACCACCAGATGAAAACTGATTGCCTGGACTCCAGTAAGATATGTGTCTGCTATGCTTGATGAAGAAAGGAAGACTTGGCTAATTTACAACCTTTCTGAAGATGGTTAAAATGAAGAGGAGTATTTGATTTGTAAGGCAAAGAATGCAGACACTAATGCAGATTTTAAGGAAAACAATTAAGTGAAATGCTAGTATAAAATACACATCTGTGAAGAGTCAGTTTTAAAACTACAATAGCTCTTGGGTGATATTTCCATGTGTACCTATCACCCAAAAGAAAAAAAGTTAAAGTAAGTAGTTTGAAGAAAAGCTTAACATGTTTATGATTAGGTTCATGACCTTAACAGCTTAGATGGATGTATTGGGAGTGTGACCAATATATATGGAATAAGATCCATAAGGTACTTCAGAGACTGGCTGAAGCATAACAGTTTCTTTATTTAGACATGATAATAATAAAAGGGAAAAAAATAAAGGACTGAAAACTGAATCACCTAATTGGTCTGAAATGGAGACAGTGACTAGGAGTGGAAACTTGACTGAAAATGGAGTAGGGAAGTTGGACCACTGCAAATTCACTCGGAGTCTCGACAGTTTTGAGCTAATAATTTGATTGGATTCCATTATAGTTACTAGATGCATAAAGGTGTTTTACAAATTCAGTCCGTCATTTACTGAGCTAAAGAGGAAGCATTCAACAGGATAAGGTTTAACATCTTGTGAGTTGAAAAGTTGTTGGAGCTACTCTGATTTGGGTCTGCTTGTATTGAAAGACATCTTGCACACCAGGTAAATTACTAGTGCTACAGTTTGGGGGCACTCTTAAACGCAAAGGACTTTAGAGAGTTTTAGCTTATTACAGGAAAACGTAAGATCTCTAGTGCTACGTTATTGCATCACCTGAAAGCAACCTCTGCCTGTGGTTGCATATAGATGTACAGATTTGTTAGTAGTGTTTGTTTGTGAGGAAGTCTATGTAACCTATATCCCCAAAACAGCATTTAAGAATCAGGGGATAATTCCAGGTATTATTGGAAAAAACTGTATAATACAATAGCAAATCATAGTCTGAACTTGGGTACAAGTGCTTAGTAATGCCAATATCAGTAACAAGAAATTTTAGATTTCCTCTGTTGAAGAAACTATGGATTAATTATCAAAGGGATTATTTCCTAATATTTATTTTTTATAATATTATTTCCTAATATTTCCTAAATTTTTGGTTACTTTCTTTCTGCTTATAATTTGCTGAATTGCAGAAATGTAAGGAAGCTTGGTACATGCACTTAGACAGTGTCTGTCAGAGCTATGGTCAATGATGAGTCTAGAAGCAATAGATGGAATAGGTGGAGAAGAGAATTAAATTTTGGATAAAACAGATGGACTTGTCATAATCTACACNCAACAAGTTCCAGAGAAATTTTATACACCATGACCCAGGATCCTCTTCTCACTCAAAGACTCCTCCTTTGGAATCCTCCAAAGGAATCCTCCCTTCTCTCACTGTAATCATGCACATCTGTGTTTAGCTGAGTTCCACTGTTCCAGGTTTGTGCTGCACTACCACTTCATCTCTGTGAGGAGGAACAAAGACTTGGATTGCAGAAACCTCGTAATCTTATTTTGAAAATGAATGACTTACACATTTGCAAATGAATCATTACAGGAAGTTTTTAGAGAAAATAGAAAGCTTTTAGAAACAGTATTTTTGTGGCATAAATAAATAGAACAAACCACAATAAGAACCCAAAGTGTATTTAAATTACCAAGCAAATAAATGACTGAGGACTGTAGTTGGTTCAAAGATTAAGCTGAAAATTAGGAAGGATCATCTAAGGAGGTAGAATAGGGGAAAAACTGTGCATGAAAATACCATAAAACAGGGAACATGAATGTAGAAATTAAGAGAAAAAAACCTGAGATGCGAATAAGTTCCTCATTATAAGAAAATATGTACTTTTACCAGAAAACAGACTCTATAAAAATGTTGTCAAGGGGTTAATAAAAGGAATCCTTTCCAGCATAATTAAAGTAAGTGACAAATATTGCCAAGGTAAAGCTTGAATGAAAGTAAAACTGTTTCATGTTTGTGATGAGAAATATCTTGATGGGAAAACTGTATAAATATGTTGGGGTGACATAACATTTTTTTCTGGATTGGAAGTGTGGTTTATGGTGTTGACATTTTAAGAGTAATTTGAGTAATGTCCGGAAGATGAAATAGATAGAAGTTATAAGATTATTGCTAGTAAGCATAAATTCTATGATCTTACAGTCCTGAAAACATGCAAAAAATATAGCAAAGAACTCTACTAGGTATTATTTTGTAAAGGTTTGTAATTTAACATGATAAGGAGAAGCTGAATGTATAGAGTCATCGGGAAAGAGCTCAGCTGATGGGATACGGAACTCAAACATTAATACCTGATAATGGACATCAATTCTCAAGTCTTGCTGCATTTAGAGATAAAATAAATCTTTGTAAACGAACAGTGTTAAGGAAATATTTGAGCCACCTACCAGTTTCCCTGCCCTAATGGCAACCACCTATATAATGCCCTGACTTTGGCTAGCTACTCAAGCCAAAAATGGACAATGACTCCTAACGTGGTTCAGCTTCCTACCAGGGAAATGAAGTAATCAAATATGAAAGATTTCACAGGTGTCCTGAGCCACTGAAATTCCACAAAATCTGCACAAACCTCTGGAGTCCCATGGAATCTGTGTATGCCAGACTTCAAGCTAATTGATAGTACTGTGCTGGATGATAATGCCTACGCAGGCTTGAAAAACTCGATTATTATGGCTTAGTTGTTTTTTAATTTGTTTTTTGCTATTAGATTCTTTATGGTGCAACCAGCAACCCAAGTCCGTCACTGACTCGCCAAAGATGGAACAAGTCTCAGACAGACATGACTTTAAATTTAGAGAATGTTACTGATTTCTACATTAATGATTTCTATTTCTAAGTCATACCAACGTTAGAACAGATCCACCACTAGTACTGAAAAATGAAGTCAGATAAACATAGTAAGCAGAGTTAGTACCTAATGAAGACTAGCGATTTTGGAAAAAATCAGTTACCTTGATGTTGTATAATTCTTTGGCTCCTCAGTGTACCCCAAACCAATCCTTTATTTCCAGCTGTAGAAGCTGGAAAATGAGATATATTATCTCTGTCTAGAAATAATATGTCTGTGGTGTTAGACCATTTTAGCTACAACTATACTACCACAGAAACAAAAATTTGTTTTCTTGTAGCATAGACGTAAACACATAATTCATATTTAAGTACCTTTATTAGGTTTTTAATGCATTATACAGATCAGTATATCCTTCATCTGGTAATTTCTTTCTTAAAGAAGAATGATTAGGCACAGAGATGTTCTGTTTCTCTTTTTTTTGTGTATTCAGTGATAGAAACACATCCTTTTTGCTTTCATTCCTGACCTTCCCAGAAATGTCAAGAATTAAATATAGTTCTTCTGAAATGTAGTCTGCACAACATCGTGGAGACCTGCTAAGCTGCTCACAGTTCATTCTTTTTGTGCGAATGCTAATATGATAAATATGAGTATAAAAACAATGACACTCCCTGAACTCAACTCCTTGCCCAGAGACAGCTGCAGGCTTAAAATGAGGAGAAGGAAGAAGAAGGGAAAAAAAAAAANAAAAAAAAAAAAGCAAGGGAAATATATCAATCTTCCCAATGACCATGACAACTCGAAAGTCTACATTAATGCTTCCAATCCCACTCAGATAATTTTTTTTTCCCAAGGACAAAAGGAGATGAAATCTATGTCAGGTACATAATAAGGCTAATAATAAAAAAGAAACCCCACACCTGCATTTCACTGCAGAGAAGTAAGGAACCACCTCTGTGAAATATGTGTCCTTCCTAATGGCAAAGATCATAAATTAGGACAGGTTGCTGCTGTTAAACATACAAAATACAGACAATTTAAGTAGAAACACACAAATTCAGAATGGATTTGCTCTGAAAGACAGGAAAAAAGAGTACAGTGGCACTATAGCAATGAAGCATTTACGATTACAAAGAATTTACAAGCCACTTGATAGGAGATAAACCTTGCACATATATTGCCTTGTGCCTCAAGTCTGCAATTCTGCGTGTCCAGGATGAAGCATCTGTGGGAAAAACGGAATGTTCTGACTACTGAGAAATAAAGTGTGAGGCCATATCTGTTAGCGCTGCCATGCCACAAATCATTGGCTGAAGATATTTGCTTTCTACCTCCTGGCTGCATCTTGACAAGAAGGATCTCTCTATGCTTGAAGAGCCGAACTGGTTTGGAACTAGGCAAAATGCATAAACAGATAAAGCTGCTTATAAAAAAGGAAAGATAACATGGAATCTGCCATGTAGAAAAAGTAACAAAAAGGCCTCATGGGAGAAAAAATGTTGTGCTAAACAACCGGCTTAAAATATCTACTGAGGAATAAATTTTCTATTCTAGCTCAGTGGGATATCTACAGATTTTTTTTTTTTTGTCCGTACTGGTTAAAAACCCAGGCAAACAATAGATATATTTCTGTTAAAAATATTCACATGAAAATAGAGAAAGAGAGAAACCTAAGGTATACAACACACCGAGGAATTATGCTGCGATATGATAAAGAACTGAAAGAGCTGCAGCTTTGTATCTGCATTAGTTACAAAGACATAAATAGCCTCATCTAATTTAGGATGCTACGCAACCACATCATAGTTCATATTTAGTTTTTGAAAACTGTGCTAGGTAACTAATTCATACTTTCCACATGAGGATTTGATCTTCTAATTTTTCACAGAATTGGAGTCTAACAGTTCTCACCTCAAGACTTGTAAAAGCAAAATTTCTACTGAAAGGGATGGTGCTTACCTGCTACTGTCTGTAACTACAAAAGCCACAAGTGAGCATCACACCCTGCTTACAGAACCTCAGCTATAACCACTCCATTAGCACATGCAGCTGGATTTATTTATTTCTTACTCATATGCAACACACTGTATTTGGCAGTAGCCAATGCAAAAAGTCAACATCCTTGACAAATATAAGAAGAAAAAAATATGCAAAATATTCTTAATTTGCAGAAGGAAAATACAGAAGAATTTGCTTGATAGTCTTCATTCTATCTTCAAGGAGCATTTTGGTTTTCTAATAGGATCACTGCCAACATTGGTCATCTTATTGTCCTAAAACCATGCTGAAAAAGTAAAAACGTAATCAATACAAAGATACATTACCTAAATATTTTTGTGGCCATGAAAGTACATTACATTTTCTCAGAAATGGCACTTTTTGAGGTCTATTGATATGTAAGATGATTTCTGATAAAATGTATCCTTAGAAACGGGCAGCTGTGGCAAAAGTAGCAGGCAGCATAGTTCAAAGAATTGGATTCAAGGTTGAGGTGCAAACATGTCTGAGATCTGCTCTTTTTTCTGTCAAAAATATTAATGTCACCTTCATTTTTTACTCAGTTTCTTTGTTGGAACCTGTGGATTTGGTCATGCAAGTGTTCTGAAAACTAAGTACAGTGAATATTTATTATGCAAGAGAGAAATTCTGAGGGCTTTACTTCCCATCTGGCATAATCAGTGAGTACCTAAACAAATAAAGAAGATAATTTAGACTATTTAAAATTGTATAAAAGCAATGTTAAGGGCCAAGATTATGATCGTAAAAATATTAATACCTATATTTAAAACCACTCATTTCAGAAATGTTTAATTACCTTGTATACCTAAAACATTTATATATGCATGATATTCTAGCTCTATCATCCTCTATGCTAATGTATATCTTCTTGAAATAAAGATATTTGACAGTACTGTCATATATGGTCCAGCATGATACACAGCAGATACATCAATTTCCTGTTTCCCTCTGTCTCTTACAGCATCCTAATCAACCTAATTAAAGCTTAGTTCATTTGAAATCTCAGATGACAATTTGTTTAACTCTATCCCACTGTGGTCGTTTTATAAAGAGAATTAAATTTGATCTTCTGACAGCAATTATTAAATGATCCCAACTGGCCCCAATTAAGACACATGGCTCACAGGCCTCAAAATCCAACAAAGTGCCAAGCCCTGTCTTTCATGTGTATATCTCCCTTTACCTTGTTTTATTTTCTTAAAGCCAAATAAGCTCATGTTAGCAAGTAGAACTGAATGCCATTTGTAGACTAATTCAGTGCATCACTTTTCTTTCACTGACATTCTGAACTAGGGACAACACATTCAAAATCATCATTTTGAAACCTCTCTCTCATTCAATTCACCTATTTTTAATGCTCTTCACTGTGCTCCGTATGACCTACATATGCTTACTTGTAAAATACTGCCGACAACAAGTGGTGACTAGAGAAACATATTAAATACCCATGGTCTGAGTTTCGCACTGCTTACAATTCTCCTTATGGTAATACATATCTTCTGTAAACATTTCCACTTGGTGGTCACCTCTCCACTGCAGAAATTCAAAGAAATGTGATGTTAATGTAAATTCGGAGGTTAACCTTTTCTATGTTTAATTTCTGCTCTAATTTTTCCACACACGTTCAGTGATAATCTGTGAAGAACTGTTCCCGTGATTTCACATAAAGGCGGGTAGCCCCAGGATTTTGAACTCATTGATTGTGTGGTACTCCAGGGAAATAGCTGAATTAAAACCACCCTCATGAGACTGAAGCAGCTTCCATACACATCTGGCTCTTATTCTAAACTCTAACACCTGCTTGGAAATTTAACCCCCATTTTTTTTCTCTGAAGAACAAATGGGACAGATTTATCTAAAGCCATTTGGTTTAGGTCAAAGCTGAGCTGTGTAGTGTTCTGCTAAATTAATTGCTATGTAATTGATATTGTTTGACACAGTTTTATGACCAGGCTGCTCTCTCACTATTACAATACATAAGATTTCATATTTATGCACATTCACCCTAAGTACGGCTTTGAGTAAAAACATTAAAATACAGCACACATTTTTTGTCTCAGTATTTCCAGTGAATCACTGTATAAAATAAGATTATGAGTACAAGTATCATTGAAAGATTAAGTATCAAATAAAAAGTGCTGCGACTTTCATTATGGTGATTTTTTTTCTGAATTTCCTTAATTTCCATACTGAACAAATGTAAGCATGATTTTCCTTAACATAAAAGAGATAGAAAGGCACTAACTTTCAGTGCAAAATTTTCTTTACTAACAGGAAGATGTGCAAGTTTAATGTAAAACGCAATTAGACACATTTCCTGTTGAGCTGGGAAATACATGCTTTTTTGGTAAAAATTCAGGAAATTAAAGTTAGGCCAACCTCTTCTCAAGTAAAATACTTTTCCTTTTTTTTAAAATTGCAAATATTACATTTAAGAATTAAAAAAACCATGGGCTTCAAAAGGCAGTCAGCATTTTTCCTTCTGGAAATGCTATATGGCACCAGTAAATTTGAATGCAATAAAGTTGAGAGAGAATTTCTAACAAGGCATTGAAATTTCTGAATATTAAAAAAATATTTCAGTATATTGCTAATTATTTCTCATTGTATTCTAATAATACAAGATATTAATTTTAGCTCTTTTGCTGAAACCAGCAAACCCTGTAACAGATTTAGTGCAAAGAGCTGAAAATCTCCTGTGGAAAAAACTCAGTAGAGAGATCAGATCAACCCAAATCCTGCCATTACTCAGCACGGCAGTGACATACAGATGTTTGTAGTGGTTTAAGGAGCCAGTGGGGGCTGGAAACTCTACATACTCAACTCCAACATGATTGCAATTGAACCTCATCAAAGTAAGAGCTCATAATTTGTCACAGAAAACAGCCAATTAACATATGTTAGGAAAAAAGTTCCCATAAAGATAATATATGATTAACAATCCAATGCAGCTGTCATAAATCTAGTCTGCATTTTAAAAAGAAGTATCAGCCTGGGCTTCTGAATGTTTACATTGACAATGGAGACTGCATTTTAAAGCTACAAAGAAGAAGCCCCTAGTAATAGTATTTCCTCCAGGTTTGGAGAGTTTTGAGAGATCCAGCACTATTTGCAGTTCTGGCTGTTGTGTGTTAAATAGTTAAGACCCTTGTCAAAACACAATGACTATTTTGTTTTAGTGCTGTTTTAAAATGCAGACCTTTGCTGTGAGTAAGGTGGCCTTCCATTGATGTACTTTGCTGTCAACACAATCCTCTGAAAACACAGCATCTCCTGGTTGCTACCAAAAATGGACCGTAAAGATGCGCATTGTAGCCCCAGGGCCAGCATTTTGATGCTGGCTATTCAAATGCATGGCCCTGAGTGAAACTCCACCCTAGCCAGTCCTGTATTTCATATTTACACCGTTGAAAGTGAAATCTCTATGCTGCCTGCAACCATTATTTGTATAAAGAGAAGGATTTAAAATAGTTTACACATATATATGCACGGAGAGTGAAGGCTGTTGCTTTATTAAGATAGAACATTGACTGTGCCTGATCTGAACAACTATCTTTACTCCTCATACTTTGCACAGCAAAATTTGAATTCCTGAAACACTGCATAAATAAGCTGCTATTTTTTTACAAAGCATTATGCATTTTTCTTCCTGCTATCATTTAGGATACCATGTGGCAACCAGCAAACTCTGAAGCAACTTGAATAGTACTTTTTTTGTATGTGTGTGAATATGTGAGTGTGTGTGTCCTTGTCTTAACATGGTGTTGTGAAAGGAAGTGCTTCCTCTTCTCTGTTTGAAAGAGATCCAAAAACCCCAAGCTTTTGAAACTCATTATTCTGATTGGACATTAGTCAATGTATTTTTAAAAACGCTTAACTCCTGTTCAGTCATATATGGTTAAAAATGGACAAATTTTAGTTGGTGCTAACAAAGAATAATATAACAACAATGGTATTCTCCAGAAGTGAAATGTGATGATTTTTAAGGTCCTTTTCTCACCTTTAAAGTCCTTCAATGACTCAGAAATGGTGTTTCCATTAATGTTACAGGCTGGAGTTTCTGTCATCAGCACAAAGTTAATTCTCTTAAACCAGAATTTATTAAATTGTTACTGAAGTGTCTGGTGACTACAAAGCTGTGGATTCACAACCCCTGAATTGGCAGACTTTCGAATATGCTAAAACTTAATATGCTGAGAGGTCAAAAGGAAAACCTAAGTGTTTAAGGCTACTCATGTGAGCAAGACTGTCTCTAAAAGATCAAAAACATTGATATTTCTGACCCTTTTCCATAGAGCAAAAATGGATAATATTTTTTGGCATTCCTCACTATGTCACATCATGATAAAAAATAATCATGAATCACTGCCCCTTTTAACAAAACACTGTGAATAATATTAAGGTTATGCTGCTTTTTTTTTTCCCTCAGGAGTGTTTTCATTGATTCCCAAGCAATCAGTAACATTTTTGATTAAGATCTCAGAAACAGCTGAAAATCCCAAGGCTTCTCTACTGCTGAATATTCATGACTTTGACTGTCCCCAACTAATGACAGTAAACTATGAAGCCTCAAGCGAAAGAGATTAATTTCAATTTTGCAATGAACAGACAAAAAGACTGGACAAAATACATTCCATATCTATTAATTGTTATACCTATAAGAGAAAATTCAATTTTGGTCCTAGAGACAGTTTGGGGTAAGTAATAATTTTCAAGGTGCAAAACAAGCAGTACTTTACAAATGATACAATAAACAAGAGTCAGATGAGAACTGTATATTTTTTCTTACAGTTTTTTTTAGAATAAAACCACATTTTGGATAAGACAGATTCAAGTTTAGTATGTCTTCCTGATAACAGTAAACAGCTAAAAAATCTGCTAACAGTAAGAGCAGAATAATTTTAAATAGTTCTTAATTGTATGGAAATATTGTGTCAGAGCAATTTCCTAGGTTGTAAACTTAAACTTCCTCTCTTTGTAAGTAACACAAATATAATTTTACAACTAGGCCATGTGTAAATGACCAGTAAGTATCAGTGCACTGCTACTAAACAGCATACTTTCCAAGAGAATGCATCAAATTGTGGTTTACTTATCATAATATCTCCAGGTAAGAAATCTTCAGCATACTCTTTTTACATCAGATATAACAAATTATGCATGATGAAACACTGTAAGTACATTCATCCTGCTATCTATCCATGCTGTGCTGCAAAAGTGAAAACTATCTGAGTCAGCAATGGCTTCTACTAAACAGAAATGTCAACAGCATGCCATAATTCGAGATGTTTTTACAATCATTTCAAAATTCAGAATGTAGAGCTTGCAAACAGAGTTCATGAAAATAATATCCCACTTCCTGATTGCTTTTGTGCAAACGGAGCTCTGTTGGAATCTTTCTATTGATTTTTACAAGCTGAGATTTTGGAAAAAAAGTTGAGAAATACTGTATTAAATGCCCAAGACCACTTTAATATCAAGGTTGCAGACTATAAATGGCCTTAACCCACACATCTCTAGGGCATTATCGATTTTAAATAAAAGAAAAATATGCTGGTGCTTCTCAGTTTCTCCAGTAAGTCCACTGGTTGGTTCTGGAGAAGAGAGATGAGTTGCCATGATGTGGAAGGCTCTAAATCCTCACAGATTACAGCAGTGTTATACAGTAACAAAGCAACACAAAAATTAGGCACAAAATTTTCCAAGAGTAATATTCATCACCATCATCATCCTCTTACTCTCTACGTGCCATGTTAGTACAAAGGTTCTACTCCTGTTGCTTAGAGATGAACACTGAGGAATCAAAGGCTCCATTCTGCAATTTTATATATAAAATACTTTGAATATGTTCAAGAATAAATTAGGAAGTTTAACAACTGTAGCTTTTGCTGTTGAAATTTCTAAATTACTGAGAAATCTGGGATAAAATTAAAGGGATATTTTGTATATTTTCATGTAATTTTAATCATTCAACATTTTCCCATACCAGCTCATGGACTGACTTTTCAACACCAGCACCCTGAGACAAAAACTAGTTGATTTATTTCCCATGTTAGAAGATCTTGTTGCTCAGTTGTCATTTTTTTCCTTGGCTCCAATAGATGGAGGCAAATCTCTTGCTGGGTTATAAGTTTAGTGTGGTTTTGGGGCTGTTCTTTCAGGTCAAAGTCTGTACTTTTGCTTTTTTTTTTTTTTTTTTTTTTTTTGTTGTCTGTTATTCTTTGATGTTAGATTCCTAGATAATTTGTTCCAGTTCACAGAGCAGTTTCTTCAGATGAGAACCATGCATTAGTAAGTCTCTAGCTCCTGCTGAAACCTCTTGCAGGGATAAATAGAGCTTGCAGCAAATCTACATGGAGTTGTTTCTGAAAACCCCGCTGCTGCATGTTTCTGTAGAAGTAACCACTGACAAGACATATGCAAGAGTTTGTGGTATGAATTCAGGTGTGTACAGACTGGTAGTTGTAAGTCTTACTGTACAATACCTTGTCTCCTGAGAAACCATGGGAACATGACTTAGTGCATCCTTTTGCAAATTTGGTTAGGCCGCTGCATCACTCATTTCCCTCAATCAGTCAAAAATACACTGATCATGATGTACAGTGTCATGTCCATGGTAGGCTGCTTTTAGACAGATTTAAAATACGAAGTTTTAAAATCACAACTCACTCTGCTCAGCCTGGCTTATCCGATAAAAAGCAGAAGAGCAGCAAGAACAGAGAATCTGACACAACCTGGAACAGACTGTAGGGATTCCTTCAAAATTAAGCAGGTTTTGCACCTGCCACAGACAAAGCATATTCTGCATCAAGACCGAAATGCATGCAAGAGAGTAGTGGTACTTGCTTGTTTCCTAAACCCCAAGTCAGAGCCGTGCTCTGCTGCCATGTAAGAGGGTGAGATTAGATGTTCATCTTTTTAAGACATGTCAACCTCAATCAAAGACGTGTCAAATACTCTTAAACTGTATGGTGTATGGTCACTCTGATTAATGAAAAAGACAATTCCCTGGGTCGCTACAGTCAAACCAGCATGTGCTGTGATCCTGTTGATCCTCACAAACTAATCAGGGTCAGTCTGGGTCAAATTTATGTATTGTAAATTCTTTAGGACAGGAACAGTATCTTCCTATAAACGCCAATGGTGCAAAGAGTAACAGGTTAAATAATGGGCCTTCAATCATAAGACTTCAAACCTGTACAGGTAATAAAGACATTTCAACCAATGATGTTTTGAAGGCACTATGCTAACAGAAAAGAGTGTGTTACTAATGAATTGCAACCAAGATCCTGATCACCGCGAATGTTATAGATATCAGTTAATTCTTTAATGATTTTCATAAGCCTAACATATTGGCCAAATTCCATCTTGGATCATTGCTCTACCACACAAATTGTAATGCAGCTGAAGATGATACACTTTACTTTTTGGTTTAGACAGGTTTCATAATATTTGGTCCTCTTTGAAGTGTTAGCACTTCACCATGTCTCTGCTTTCAGAGTCAGGTGAGCTAATGGTGTTCCTTGCTCATAATTTGCCTACAGCAAGTTGAGTAGAGGCCCATTTCATATGCAATTAGAGAGCTTTTTTATTAATAAGAATTTCAACTTATCTGAAGTGAGCACAACCTTTCTCTCTTACTTTTCTAGAAAAACAACACATTAAAAAATGCTTTCAAATTAATGAACATTAATGAAGACATGAACTTTTTGCATCCACCTCCCACTGAAAATGAAATTACTATCTACATTCACATAAAACTGATAACAACATAGAGTTTTTGGAAATAACAATTTATGGATGACTATAACAATGCCATGAAAAAAAACAATGGACTAAACCTAAAGGAATGATAATACTTGATTCTTGAGCATTGTCTGAATAAACCTAGAATTGTCTTTCCAAGGCTGAGTCTCTGTCCGGTTTAGTCAAATACCAAAACTGACTTTGAGTAGATTGTTTAATGTTTGCTACTGGCTGTACTTCTTAAGCCTGAAATTATAGCCTGTAAGTAACCAAATTGGTCTTCCATTTTCCAAGGTACAGATGGCAGAATTCACTCATAAAAAATAATTCATCACTACATTTTATATCCTGGCTTGCTGTTAAATTAGTATGAGAATGTATTGATATCTTTGCTTATATTTTAATGGAGTTTTCTCCCCAAATTTTGGCCATTTTTCAAATGAAATGTGTGAAAATTTCTACTTGACTGGGAAAAAATCATTTTGAAATACAGCAAGACCTAGAATTACATGAAAACAGGTTATATTTTGAGCCTTGTCTCACTGACAGAAAAGTAACTTGTGAAAAATATGATATAACATACTCAGTATATTAAGATAATTAGCAAGAGGTTACATGTATTTTAGTCATTATATGTTATGAGATTGATTTTTTATAAGTATTATAAACTTAAATCCTTTGTGAAATTCACTGTCACATTGGTTTTGACTACTGCTGGACTTTTTACATTTCACTGCAGAAAGCAGGCCCAGTGTCGTGGCTGTGGAGTTTGTAGCTGTGTAGTAGGATTACATGTCATGCACATTATGAAACCAAGAAGTGTGAAGCATAAATATATGCATTGCGTAGAAATAGTGACTCATCTCAACAGTGCTGTGCACCTGTTGCAGTGTGCAGTGACTTTTTTTAATTCTTCCCTGTTCACGGAATAATAATTGGTGATAAGTGATTTAGTCCTACATCCTTTTTCTCTTCTGTCAGCTAGAAAATAATGAAAAAAATTCCTAGTTTCCATTTTAGGAGTGACTATGTAGTGTCTGTAACTGAAAATCTGATAATAATGTAGTATAACATTTTTCTCTTGCTGTCTTCAGTGAAGTCTAAGATTTTTAAAGATCAGGACAGCCCTTCAGAAAATACATTCTACAACTGGAGTTCATTTTTAATCTCTTGCTGCTTATCAGTGATTTGATCTGAGATTGTGAAGCAGTTTACCTTGATCGTATTACAGCTTAAAGTCTCTGTTCTGACTTTTTGCCTCCATGCACGTGTATCTTATTTCCCTTTTGCAATCCTTAAAAGATTAATATATTAGCTACATAAAATGAAAGAGAAAAGGAAAACACTTTGAAAACATGTTATAATCTTCCAGCTTTTTCATATATTTTAAGTAAAACTGGAGTTTAAATGAACATTATATGCAATGCCCTGAAGAGATGAAGCTTCCATTAGAACCAAACACCTACAGATTTTAGCAATCAAACAGATCTGATTTTTTCAGTCATCTGACTTTTCTGATGTTTTCCATCTTAGTATCTGAAATCATGGCAATGCTCGTGGCATTACCTCTTTTATCCTACCTTCTCTGTTTGTATAGTGCATTTTTCTTTGATAAAGGGGAAAAGTTCATCATTTTAGTTCATCTTAGAGAGTCTAAAAATATGTCTCTGCTGCCAAGTTGATAATTCTAATGCAATATTCCAGCTTTAGGTCACTAAGCAACACAATCTGAACACGTCAAAATTAATGACAGAAGAAGACTTCAGAAGTAACCTTCACTTTATGCACTTCATCAAGTCCCAGGGTACCACAATGAGGATTGAGACTGAATGAGAAACAGAGAATTTAAAGTCCTGGGCAGATGCTATCCAAATACATTTGTTCAAGATACGAAGAAAAAAAGAAAATATGCATTCCTTTGTTAAAGGAATGGCTTTTTTTTGTATCTAATATATTAGAGAAATTGTTAAAGCTTATCCTCTCATAAAGATTACTTGTGCAATGCTGCCAAGGTCAGGGTCAGTCTGAGTTATCAGCCACAGACTGGTAAGTGCCAGACAAGCAAGATAAGCTGCCTTTTTCTCCTTTCTTTACTGCCTAACAGCCAGTTTCTAATTGCATGCTGAAAAACAGGTAATCGAGTAACATTTTTCCTCAAGTTTGAGATAAATTTTGCATTCTGACACACTTTTTTCTTATATATATATTTATAATTATGTAGGGCATAAATCCCAGAAGAAAAGTGACCTAAGTATCCAAACAAGAGGGAAAATAATATAAATATTGTCATTCTTTAAGGATAATTTTGACTCATCTCAGTGTGAGTCTTTTTCTAGCACAAAGGTGCAACCAGCACTGAAACACATTATCTTTTATTGAATGTAGTAGTGTTACACTTTTGATTTTCAGCAGTGTTTTGGGAAACACTGAAACAGAAGAATGTAATATTTAACAACGATCTGTAAAATGTGCTGTATATCTTCCCCAGTAATTGATCAATATTCTCACCGTGGGCATCAAGTATAGCATGAATAAGAGCAAGTAGTATGTTAATATTGGTTATTCAATCCCTGGACTGTAACAGAGCTATTTTTGTACTTTGAATAAAAATAGATTAACACATCTCTTTTACAATTTTGTATCTAGGGAGAATAAATCATAGGCAAAAGAATGCATGGTATTCCACGATGCCACAATAAAATTTGCTCATAGGAACCAGTGCTATTAAAAACACCACATTCTGCTGGGATTGTGGTTCAAGGCTTAATGATTGAGAGTAAGTTACCCTGAAGACTACCCAACAATGGGGATTTGTAAATTCCCAGCTTAATAATATGTAATACTTTTAGATTCTTTCAAGAATTTTTTTGGCTAAAACGTTCATTGGTATTGCCATTGACTGTAATCCATTGGAAGACTACTAAAAATAACAATACAAAAAAGAAGTTTAAATATTCATCAATATGCTAATCTTACAGAGCAAGGAGTTTGCACTGAAGTAAAATTTAGAAAGATCTAAGTGTAATGTAATTAATTTCAGGTATGCATGCCAACTTCCTCCACTTCCTTTTTTTTTTTNATGACTAATTTGTAAAATTTGATGTAAGAAGAAGCCACCTACCAACAACTTTTTTTTCCCACTTCAGACTAGCTTCCACTTTGTAATAACACAGTCTAGAAAACATTCTGAATTCTGATCATTTAAATCAGATTATTTAAGTAACTTGCACACATGAGATAGTGTAAAATTCAAAAGATTTAAAATAATTTAAGACTTACAATGCATAATAGGAAGAAGAAAGACATAATTCCTTGTAAAGAAGAGGAATAAAGATTCAAATACAATTTTTAAAAATTCAGTAAATTTAAAAAACAGCCTGTGTATTATTTAGTAAGCAATTATATTGACATGCTGTTTATGTTAACACAAAAAAGCTCATGCTCGACATGAAACATGAAACACCATTAAGTAGTCACTACCCATAACTACATCAGTAGTATGCTTATGTTACTCTACAAATAAGGGAAAAAGAAAATTTGAAAGAAAAATGCTGAGAATTACTGAGAGGAACCAGAATAAATATGGTCCTAATAGAAATTACACTGAACAGTAAGAACAGAGAAGAAAAAGTAGCCAAGAATGTATATTTAATTTTAATGTTTTCTGATAAGGATATATGGTTCAAGACAGATTTCCTGGGGGAGTTCCTTAACTGAAGACCTATCACAGCAAAGGACATAACTTGCCAACCTAAGATGCGATGCTGAGATTCCTAAAATATGCTGTGGGGGTGGTGATATCTGTCAAGATGATATTTGTGGAGGAGTTTTTGAAAATAGCCAGGATCTAAACCATTAAGGATTTCAAAACTAAGGCAGCAAACTTTAAAATCAAACAGCTACTTCATAGCAGATAAAATGAGTGAAGGTACAAGGCAGATGATTGTACTTGCTCAAGACAGGATGGGAGTGTATCACTGCATTCTGAACAGGCTGCAAGTGACAGAGCTGAGCTGCTGGAAGCCTTTCTAGGAGGGAATTACAATAATCCTCTCCATCAAAAGGGCATATGCTGCTGCTATGAGGTCATCACAGGATAAATAAGGGCACTGTCTGCATCAAGCACACCACTAAACAGACATTTTTCAATCTCATTCACTGCAGAAATCTCCACAGAGAAGAGTGGGATGAACCAGATATGAAATTTTTACTACGATTTCCTACTGCTCTCAAATCCCCAAATCAGACTGTAGTGATGTGTAAAAAGAGAGAGAAATCTCCTAAAGAAAACAAATGCGTGCTGGTAAGATTGCTTTTGCTGTGGCCAAGGTAGAGATAGCTGACAATACTGCCTATGTGAAAAGAAGAGTTACATTTGTGGACTCCCTCATGTGAGAGTCACCCAGCTCCTTATTACCCAAACTGGGACAAAGTTTTTGATATTTAACATTCCCATCATGACCACTCATTTCATGACATGCCTTTGGTGTCTGCCAAACTAACCTTGAATGCCAGCACTGCTTTGGAGAAGCACAAAATATTTTATCATTAATATGATAGCCTGCACCACAAAATAGTTGGTTTATCCAAGAATCCCAGAATACATGAGGTTGGAAGGGACCTCTGGAGATCATCTAGTTGAACTCCCTCATGCAAGCAAGTGAATTAGCATTTGGAATATAAAGTACTCGATTTCCTCATGCTTGGGAAAACTAATATTTTCTTGCATTTACAGATGTTGAATTGGCCACTAAACTGAAAAACGTATTGTAAGTAACAGCACACAAAACCTCCTTGTGTTTGTAAATCAAGAAAAACTTAAATAAGCATATAGTTAAAATGCCAGGGGGTTTGGTTCATCAAACTGAATTAAGGTAAAAAAAAATTCATATGCATTTTTAAAACATTTTTGTAACAGTTAAATTTTGAAAGCACATCAGATTATTCACATTATCTGTGAATTAAAAGTATTAAAAATTAAGCACTTATAAGCCCCCAATGAACATTAAGTGACTTTCTTAAAAGAGAAAGTTTATGTGATAAATACAGTTTATGAAACTTCTGGTAGCATGATTATTAAAAGTAACAGCTTGTACCCCTGTAGCCTGACTGAATTTGAAAGAAAGTTCGTAATGGAGTGGGGGAATTAGCTGATGAACTTCTGTCAACTATAGCAGTAGCCTTCATGAATAATTCAATATCTGCCCCATCCCCTCTATGTCTCAACAGACTAACAGCTGCAGCTCTCAAATGACAAGTGTTATTTTTTCGGAAGCTTCTGAAAATAGTACACTGATTATAAAATAATGTATATAATAAAATTTTCTCTAGCTGCTTTTCACTTATGACCTACAGACACTGGTGAAGTTTTACAGCAAAAGCAGGAATTTTCAAATGGAAATTTTGGAGTTATGCAGCAGGTCTAGAGAATGATGGGAAAAGAATTCAGGTCTTCTACTAAAAGTTTGGTCCTTTATCTTAACACAACCACACAATATACCCAGATTACTGTGTCCCTGAAACCTCATTTAGAGCAGCTTTTTACATGTACAAGCTACAAAATTACGCTTTCATAACATGTACATTTGTCATGGCTTTATGCAGACGGGAAGAAACTTTCTGGTCTGAGGTTTTAGTATCTAATGTTTTCTGTAATGTGTTGTGTAAAAATTTCATACTTGAGGATGCCAGAAAATAGAACATGTTTGGTGAATATTCTGATATGGAAAAGAGTTTCTCTTCATCTAGCAAGGCTTCAGTAAAAGGGAGAAGAAACTGAAGGAGATAGTATCACAAGTTTCCTTGTGCAACTAACAGCCTGTCCCACTCGTCCAGTTTAGGAAGAGGCTTTCACAGAATATCTTCTCACACTTCAGCAATTCAGAATAAAAACTGTATAAATCTGCTTATATACATTTTTTTTTATTAAGCAAAATAGAAAAAGATACCAAAACCAGGCAAATTCTACTCACTCAGAAAAAGACCTTCCGCAGTCACCAGGCCTTACTTCTTAAAGGAAGAGATCTCTCAGATAAATTTGTGTAAATAAGTTGACTATTTTTCAGTGTTATTTTGTAACAGTGGGTATTAAGGGAAGGAAAATAATAGCTTAATGTAATGCTGAAATAGCTACAGTTTCCTGATTTACTGAGAAGCTGCTGTGTGCAGCAGTTCTGACTGAAAGCTGCAGTGGACAGAATATTTTTGATGATCTAGACTTGTTGCTTTGCCTTTTTTTGTAAAAATATATAAATTATATACTATTATAAAATAATATATATAATTTAAAAATATATAATATTTCTGTCCTTAACCCAGCTTCTGCTTATAGGAAGTGTGCTTTATGCACAAGAGAGGAAAAACTCTTTGCCTTGCGTGCCCCATCGAGATACACATGATAACAATTAAGAAAATTTTGAAGATTTGAAAGTGATCATGTTGCCAAGAGATTACATGTTCCTGACATATCTGCTTTACCTTCTTATAATGAACTGTTTCTCCTCTCAGCTCCAGAAATGCCCAAGCTTTTCTTGTTCAACAAAGTGTCAGGATCTTTCAGTGCTTGAATTGCCCAGTGGGTCTGGTATAGGCCTTACTTTAACTGGGATGCAAATAATTTAACTGAGTATTTGAATAAGAGCTTTCTTGGCTTGAATTTCTTTTCAGAATCAGAGTTCTATGTCTTACTGCTGACTTGTCATAGAAACATAAAGAAAGTAGAGTTATTCAATAGATTGCAATTTAAATTGTTGTTTCTAAAAGTATACTGAAGAGAGAGGTTTCATTCTATCCCATCAAATTATATTTTCTACACATTAGAATCTACACAATCAGGAAGATATAATATACATTATGTTTTCACCTACTTACATTTCATATTTTCACACTTAAGTTTTCAAACAAACTAAAGTGGAATTATAAGACCTTGAAAACAACAAAGCTATCTGTCTATTCTTATTTTTATATTTTTAGAAAACAGAAATAAAAAACTGGAACAGTTATGGAGATAGTGTACTTGAAAGCTTAATGACACTGCCAATTAAAAAAAATTAAAATGGTATTAGATAGTTTTGTCACTTAAGCTCAATTTAAGATAATTTAGAAGTGTTACCACCTAAGAGCTGCTTTGTCCTCAGTCATATTAACACTGTCAATATAATTAAATTTTCTGAATAATGCAAAAAAACTGCACTCAAAATTACAGCATTTTTCTTCAAAATAATAAATTTATAGTTAAAGAACTGTCTGTATTTTTGCCAAGGACAAATTGTAACAGAAAGAGAGACCATAATAAAATTGACCACATAATTGATTACTGACATTTTTGTATATAGAATATTGTGATGGGATTCAAAATTAATCATTTTTAAGGTATCTCTTGCATGGCATAGATGCACACAGCTTCTGAGTATTAAGCAGGTGGAGTGCAACTGTACACCACAGCAAAATCTGTGTGCTGTGTAAGAGTCAGTGGTCAGCTCTGTCTCCATCCAGACAGTCCCCTTCTCTCTTAGACTGTGGATAAGTATAATTTTTTCTTGAGTTATGTGTTTTTCCTCCATCTGGGGGCAAACAGATTAAAAAAAGGATATGTGTATTTTTATAAAGAAAAAAAATCCCCATACAAACAGTGCTTTCACCAGGGGCAGTACTAGCCCAAGCTATCATTACTGGTGAAGAACCCTGCTCTATGAATAATACATTTTTGAGGCCAGCTCACATCACAAAAATAGGTTGTTTCTGCTCATGAAAAGTCCACGTCTAGCCTGACACAGGGAAAAAAGATCTGCTTCAGCCAACTAGAAAGGGTGATTCTCCCATTGGAAACATGCTACTGGCAAGGCACTGGAAAGTATTTTCAAGGGAAAAAGCGCCAACTGTCCTACTTTGTGAACAGCAAGAACATGTAATCTTATCTTAATTTTCCAATGTATAATCATGTATACAACTGACACCTTTAATGATATCTTCAAGTTATTTATGTTACTGTTGAAGTGTAAGAAGGAAACGTGTACAGGATTTACTGACCTCTTCTATGCGGTGGTTTATCTGAAGATATGCAGATATCTGCAATACTATCACTAAAGTATCAATATTTACTTTTGAAACATTATTGGGAGACTGAAAATACTAGTCCCTATTCAACAGTGATGACAATAAATGGAATACAAAGCTAAGTGCTCTATTTTATGTAAACTAAGATCTGAAGCACCTATGAAAAAGCAGCTCTCAGCCTATTGTTTTTCTGCTAATCATTTGACTCATTTTCTTATGGTTTTTGTATTCATTTCTTTGTTTGGTTTTTTCCATGGAAAGTGATCAGCTATGTTAAATGAAGAAAAAAGTGAAACACCCTCTTTACTTCGTTTCTTCTTACTTGTAAAGTATTTATAACTAGGATCAGCACTGATGTCTGAAACAGAATCTGAAACTGCTTAATGTACAGAACAGAGTTCTATATAGTAGTTCTTCAGCTTTGGAATTTATAATCTAATTTGTCCAGTTTGGAAGTGTAAAAATTTCATCTTTTTTATCATATCAGATTCCAAGTAAGATCATGAAATATCAGGCAAATGGTTTGGAGATTTTGGTGTTTAGCATTTAGATCTAAAAGCAGTATATTGTTACACAAAGCCGCAGTTAATTTTATAGGTTTGCTTTTGTTTTCGGGTTTTTTTTTTTTTTAATTTTTGGTGGGGTTGGTTTTTAACGAAGTTTTTTTGGTTTTTTGTTTTTTTTAACAAAGGTAGCAAAATCAGTATGCTTAAATTTAACACAGAGTGGTTTTAAAAAAATCAAGGTTGACAGGTGACATAATGAGAAAATGTTGCATTCTACACTCTTTCATTTGGTCTTTGCCATCTTTCCTGACACTTTGGAGAAGTATCAGTTCTCGTGACAAATATCTGGATATAAATTCTAGTCTTTTACAAATATATTAAATTACCCCTTTCACTTCTCACAGCCCAAACAACTAATAGGTGTGTTGTAATCTGGGTCTTAAAAGGGTGCTAAGTGGTAACAATATTTCTGGAGTTGAACTGAGCCTAAAATTAAGCCATAGAGGTAGTAAAAGAAATCATCCAAGGACCCTATTTTCTCTGTCTTCTTTTTACATTATGTGTCATAACTGATACACCGATTGTATTTGTCTCCTAGAAATGCCCATATTAACAGATCCCATCCTAAAGTAATTTTAAGACTAATTAAAAAGATTACAACATTTCCAGAAACCTTAAAGGTCTAGCTTGTAATAGACCCTCCCAAAATACAAAAATACTCCCCTCAAAAAACATACAAACAAATGCAATATATTATAATGAAAGACAGGGGTTACGGTCGTCTTCTAATTCAACCTGTCTATAAAATCCAGAGAAAATATGTTTGGTATTCTTATAATTATTTTTTTGATACTGCCACACACCAACATATATAAAAGCACATATGAAGAACCCACTAAAAATTACTGTATTTCTAACCAATAATAGAGAGGATTTTAAGTCTAGAACAATAGAAGAAAGACTTTCACTTTATATAGTAACTGTATGTGTGCAAAGAAAGAACACCACGTGTTTCTGGACTGATTATTTTTATGAGGTCCAACTGCGAAGAGACAGTTTGATGGTTTTAGTTACAGTTTAAAGCACACCCAGCAGCATGCAATCATAGTTTGAAAACCATATATATTTGTATAAAAAACACACACACACATATATATGCACGTACATATGTATAAATACATGTACATGATCATAAGAAACTATTTTACAAAAAAACCACAAGCCTAGTTAACATGTCAGACTACCACTGTAGCTATATTTTCAGATAGCCTTTTTAACATAATACCCTACAAATGACACAAAATCTGCAACTATGTGAGGGACAACAAAGTGAATTCAGAGTTGTAAGTACATAAAGGCATTTCCCAAAATGATATAGTGTTTAAAAATATGTCCTAAAAATACAGATCATATTTCTTTAAATATATTTAATTTATGTTAATGTATATATGTAGATATTTCAAAGCCAGCCAAGACACTAGGCTCACTGCACTTTTCACTTTGAGGAATCAATGGAGATTCTAGCTGTTGAAGATTTATTTTTCTTTTAGCTGTAGAATAAAAGAAAAAAAGCCAGGGCCATCAACCCATCTGAAAAAAGTACAATTCAAAGAGAAAATTTAAATCAAAAATAGAGGGATTACAGGCAATATCAGCTTGTAAAGCAAATTCTGGTTTTTAATAAACATGTAGAGTGCCCATACATATTTAACATTAGTGCTTTTTTAATGGCTTAGGCTGTAACCTTAGTAGCCCAGTGTGGAAAGTGCTGTTGTCATCCCTGCTTTCATTGGGATAGAGGTAGAAAGCAGCAAAGAAGGAACACAAAATTTGAGATGTTGATTAATTTTTTCTTTGGTGAAGACAATGGGAACACCCCATCTGCTAATAAAAAGTATTTTTCTGGTTAGATACCTTCCATAAAGTTTAATTACTTACACCAAGTCTTCCTACTGAACACTGAGAAGAATGGAAAGACATTTGTATTAGTAAAAAGATCTTCATTTCTTTCCATCTACCTTGTTTTTTATTATCCTCTTTGTTCATGCTGTTAAGTCCGAAGGTAGAGCTGTTCATTAATGTGTGTTTGCAAAGCACCAAGCACAATAGGCTCTTAACTCTGTTAGGACCTGTTACCACAATATCACAATAAGTGATAACATTAAGGTTTAGAGCTTTTGTTCTGTAGGCAATGAGGTAAAAAAATTCATTTTTTGATTTGTTTCTACTCAGCCTCTTAACAAATAGAACTTCGTGTAACAAGGAACACGTATCTCATAATACAAAATCCTTTTGTATAATTCACGTACATTCAGGATACTTAAGAGTCCACATGTTTAGATGACCAGGACTATTTATAAATTGGAAAACTTGTATTTATATTATAAAATGTAAAAGAAACACTACAGTATTGTCTAAAATATTTGGGAATAGTACATGTATTCCAGAATGGCCGGAATTACTGCCACCACTTGAAATTAAGGTTTGTCAACACTTTGTGGTGATTTCTATATAAATATTATTGGAAAATTTTAGTTTTACAAAGTAGGAATTAAAAAAGAAAGCTAATATGTTAAACAAACACCCTGTTTTACCAAACGCAAAGTAGCCTGGATAAAACCCTATGACTGAACAGTATGTAAGAAAACCTAAAAAGAATTAATTTCTTCTCAGTTACTTAGAAAAGAGAATCCTGTATAAGTGACTACAGCAGCATGTTCTGCCATATTTTTTCATAAACTGAGCCCTGTCAATGACAGCAAAACAGATTGCGTGCATCTGCTGGGAATGAGCCAGATGACAGTGGAAGAAACACACATGGATACCTTGGCACAACTACTAAAGAAGTAGAAGAAAAATGGACAGAAAGAAGTAGAAAGTTCTAAACTTTAATTAAAATGGATTTCTAGCAAAAGTGAAGTTATCTAAGAGTCTGTTGCTTTTCTTTAGACTGTAACTCTCTAAAAGCCACTACTTATTTGTAGTCTACATTGCCTAGTTTACTCCCTGTGATACTCATGTGGACACTGCTACCACGGTGTCTGTGTCCCACAGAATTTACCTCAGAGAAACACCACCTCATTCTACAGACAGGGAATTGATGCATGAGCAAAGTGAAATCCTCACAGTCACCTAAAAGAGGTTCTGGAAGAGTTAATCCCACACTGCCTAAATCCAGGCTGCCATTGTAGACGCTAGAATATCCTTCCTCTGCTTAGCTAATGCTCTCAGACAAAAGTAGCATTATACCTAAAATTGATACTAAACAAATAACCTGCTAGTACTCTAGCATTACAGGACTAGGGTGTCTGACAATATGAATTAGCATAAATGGTGATTGAGTCAACTTTGCTCTTGGTGCTTACATCTTCTCAAGTTTCACTCGAATATATATTTTGAGAACCCAAGACGGCTCTAAAAAGAATCAGTGAGTTACAGTTGTCAGTACAGAATTGCCACCACAATTAGTTGTAACTATGTATTCTCATATAAAAGGAGAACCTGGTCTTCACTAATAGTTAAAAGCACTCTCCAGCTCTTGACCCATCATGGTACCAGAACTGCATGCTTATTCTCAGGAAGGAATACAGAAATTCTGCTGAGTCTGTAAAATCTTTTATTTCAGCTGTAAAGTAATTTACATTATTTGCCTTTTGGTTAATTGAAGATAGAACAAATACTTGAAGGTAGACCAAACAAGCATGCGCACGGACGCACACGCACACACCTTCCTTCCTTCCTTCCTTCCTTCCTTCCTTCCTTCCTTCCTTCCTTTTTTTTTTAAGAAAACAGTGTTCCAGTAACAAGGACGTACAAACACTTCTGAATTTTGCTCTGATTTTTTACACACAGTGTTGTCTTATATATCAGGAATAAAACGGGACTGCCCATTTTAGCCAAGTAAAGATTCATACAGCACCTAATGGTCTGAGCACCTCGAGTAATCTGGAGCATCTGGGAGTCTCATGAGGCCAGCAGTCTCAGCCTGTATGTGTACTATATACAGTGATTATTAGGCATTCTGACAGTACTTCAGAATCACACTAGAAAAATGGAATAATTTGGACTTCATAAAACTCATACAGATCATTACATAATACAATTAACATCTAGCAAACAGAAGCTGAGGTATACTCTGCTAATCTGAGAAGAGCTCTAGAACAGCATAAAATGTACCTTCACATTCCATCTCATTTCAGGATGTGTGAATGGCAAGCCCACATGTGCAGACTTTAACCCCCAAGAGGGACTTAGAAAACTGCTTAAGTCTGCTTATAATGCTCTTGATCAAAGAAGTGGTAGATCTTTATACATTCTTCCCAGGGTGGTCCAGAAGAGAAGATACGAAGATCTTCTTTTGAAATGTTCTATTCAAATGGTATCTTTGTTTCTAATGAGTCTGGAAAAAGAGTCAGAGTGGAACTGAGAAAAAGAGGTGGATATTAATTAACAGTATAAAGTCTGTGTATAAATCAGTTTTTAGTAGGTCATCAAGTCAGTGAAGTTGTGCTAAAAGACATAAGCAAAGGACATAGTGTCATATATTTACTTATATCTTAAATACTCTTAAATAAATATATTATTATATGTGGATGTAAGTTCTCTGCGTATTTCTGAAATCAGAAGTTCCAAATTATAGTAAAAGAAAACGAAAAAGCAGCATGTTTTTTTAACTTATGAGCTGCTTCACACTCTTGGATAAATACTAGTCAAGACAGAATATCAGCACAATTTTTTAACCAGAGTTGTTATTCTTCATTAATTCTAGCATAATAATGTGGTCAGGAAATCAGCTTTGGACTCACACCCACATATTCAACAGGCACATTAACTATACAAGAAGCTGGTGAAGAGGCGTGCATGCTAGGCCACAAGGTATTTCCTAAAGGACCACCCAAACTCTGCTGAAGATGAGAGAGAACATGCAAAAAAATGGCTATTTTTGAACTGCTTTTTCTGATATAGGTTTATTAAACACTCTTGGGTAGACTGAGAGATTTATCACACCCTGAAGTTGCACTTCCTGTCTCAGCCAAACCATAATCAATCCATTTATCACTTATAGCACGCTTACTGTCCTCATATTCAAACACCTCTTCATATTTCTAACTCCTATCCTAGATTTCAGAGCTACATTAGGCATGGTATGTCTCTGCTCAAAAACAAACTCAAATGAAAGAATGTGGTCACAAAAAATTATGAAGTACTGTCACAGAGGTATTTATAATCTAGTTTTACGTATTCAGATGAATACACTTGCAAATGTACAGATAAAATCAAAAGATCTTTGGTCTTATACATTGTATTCTATAAAGTAAAATCAAACTTTTCAGACAATACAATAGCAAAGATGACACGGAATTGGTTGTTTAAGTTAGTTTAAAGCTATATTACAGACTAGAAACACAGAAAGGCTTGCATTTTTAGTAAGACAGATAAAAGAGAACAAGAGACCAACAGAATAGGTAAGGAACTATGGCATTCCAGGGAAACATGACTCTATTACATTCCTTCCTTCAATGACTATTTCATTTCCTATACAAAAATGTAATGGCCTCACATTCGGAAGCTGAGAGTAGCTTTCTCCCATAATATTCTATAACCAACGGAAGATGGAATTTGCCATTAACTGCTCTATATTAAGGGTAGGAAGTCTTTCCAATCAGGTTTCTCAATTTCTGAATTTCTGCTGTAAAAATTAAACCAGTGTTTATAAAGAATTTTTAGAGTTAATCTGGGGATGTGGATTCTGGTAGATAGACAACAGGACACAGAAAAGTAAAACCTAAATCCCCCTTTTAGGTGTTGCCCCAGGTCCTTTCTAATTTTTTTAATAAGTCCCAGCACAAATTTAAGGTTTTAATAAAGTTGATAATTTCATTCAAATGAGGCATTGCATAACCGACTTGTACCAAAAAAACCAATTTGCACTTAAAATTTACATTTAGGGGTTCTGAGTCCCTTTTCTTATACTGTGTGCATTAAGCTGCTGTTCAGCTTCTGCGCTTCACTTGCAATTTTTTTACCTCACATCTGTTACCTCAAATAAAGTTCATGTATCTCTTGGGAGATGATGATTACTGAATTGTACATTAAGAATAAACATATATTTTTAAAATCATCCCATTATTGTTAGGTTTTGGAATTCATATTGAAGGATTCTCCTCCCTGGTCTTGGAAATTGTAGCCGATGGGTTGCATGTGGTGCTGGCAATTATTACATTCAAGAAACTTGTTCAAAATTTGGAGCACACTTTGGAACTGAATTTGGTGTATGTTCACCTTTTCAGTAGAAAACCTGTATTTTAGTTTTAGATATCTATTTTAGATCATGATATATTCAAAATGGTCTTTGTGAACAGACATAATAGTGGGTATTTATTGAACTATTCTGCATATAAGAATAGGATTTAGACCAACATATGAAAATAGAATGCTGATGATTCTTTCACAAATTATCATCAGAATCTCATGAAACTATACGTCTTTAGATTCCTTCTGATTTTAAAGAGGCCTTTTTTATTTATATCCACATTTTATTTTGAATTTCAATCTATCAAACATGGGAGCTGTATTTTTAGGATGGTATTTAACTCACAGAGCAATTTTCTGATCCATCAGTGGAACAACTTTCTGATCACATCTGGAAAACAGTAAAGCAAAAGGAGAAACTAATACTTCCTTCCTGACTATTCTCAAAATTACTTTTTGTCAAAAATCTGTATAAGTGTTACTCAGTGTCCTGTTGGAGTAGTCAAATAAATGGTGGTCTCATGACAGGTTTGCTTGTAATCATAAGTATAAAAATGTGGTAGAACAGGGTGCTGCTGTTTTACCGTAGTGACTTTTAGAGACTTGTAACAGAAAGCAGCTTAAGAAAATCACCATTTGTCCAGATACATGACAAGTACTGCTCCGAAAAACAGGCCAGAATGTCTCTCTTTTTTTTTGTCATGCCTCATTGCTGCATGAGATATTGCTTCATACTGTTATTTACTGACAAAAAAAAAGTTAAATAAAAACCAAACCCTGTCTCCATTGAGAAATCCTTGCCCTCTCAGTTACGTATATTACTATGTGATCAGGAACATGGGGAAAAATTCCTAATAGCATTAAAAATGTGATGCAAAAATAACATTTTCTCTGTTGCTTGCTTTGTATCTAAGGATTTACATTATGCCTATCACCACTGTATCACCCCTTATGCAATTTTTAAAAATATGAAATTCCATAAAAGATAACACCCAGTAAGGATGCTTTCTAGACAGCTATTTTCCAGGTCACCACTGAATGACAATATCTACCGGAAGCATAACTGAACTAAATGGAAGGTTCTGGATGAAGATTTAAGTACTGGAACATGTATTGAAAATACATTCTCATTTTTCCTTGTCAATAACAATTCTTGGGTGACCCACAAAAATATTAGTCCAGCTTGTATGCCAATATTACAGGAACGGTAGAAGAACATTCTTCTGTTTCTATCCTATGCATAATCTTTTTTTACTGCAGCATTGACAATAAAATAAAAACACCAGATCCTACTGTTTTCCCTGTGAAGATTTGCAGACTTCTACCTACCAAGCATACAGGTACCATTATTGGAAGTTCTGCTTCAATTAGGTAGTTTGCCAATAATTTAATCTTGTTTTAAGTGTAAACTGGAAAATTATTTTCCACTTAATACACATTTTAGATGTAAATTTATATTATTTCCAATTGCTAATTACACATCATATAGCTAAGAGTACTAGTAATCCAACTGGGTTATATTTTTTTAAATATGTATACTCAAGAACATGAAGAAATTTGTTTTAGTTTTAAATGACCATACCAGTTCATAGGCTCTTCCCAACATTTATGGTAGTATTTATAATTTCTAAAATTTGTATATGTGTGTTTTGGGTAAAGTTATACATTTTATATGCCACTGCCCGGAAGCATTTTCTGGCTCAGTATTCTGAAATAAAAAACCATGTCCTTAAGAAGTTTAGTAAGTATGCAAATTCACACTTATTTCATAGATTGCACTGGGGTCGTAACACGGAATTTTTCTCATTCCTCTGCTATATCAATTCCGTGTCTCCATCATAACACACAAACAAGATGAAGGAAAAACTGATGATTTCTCCAAGACTCTGTCGGCAAAACATGTTGTCATGAAATACTGTTCGAAAGATCATTCCTTACAGCTGTACAACATATTTCAATCAACAGTCATTAAGACCACTGCCCAATATCTGCAACAATTAAAGGTTATTCACAGCAAGATTAATTATGTACACTTCAACAGGAATTTTTAAAGAAAAAATTCTCCAAGACTAAGGTTTTAAGTTTGACTACTGTGTATTGTTCACTCTCCTCCATTTGTATCCCACCTTACCAAAAGACTATATCCACATTCTTCTTAACCTTCCTAAAAGCCTTTCTCTTCTTTTGCTGTTCTCCCACTTATCATACTCAGTATAGGCAGAAACATTCAGGACACAGATGGACAGACATAAAGCAGCCCTGAGGCTAAGTCTAGAGAACACACTGTCTCCTGCTGGTTTCACAGAACATCCCCAGACTGTATTAACATTTTTTATAGTAGTTGCCTAGGCATTCCCATGGGATATGGCAATCAGAGGGGAGTTCTTGGCAGTAAAACTCTGAGGCTAAATGCCAAGCTGAAGGGGACACATGGACCAGCATTATAGGATGGTCATAGAACCTCAGTGTCCTGTTGTTTCTCTACAATGCCCTTCCCTCCTAGCCCCCATCTTTAGGGACAACTTCTTCCATGAAATCCGTGTTGAATTTTTAAATGAAAAGTTCTGCAGTCAAGCTTCTTATAGGGTGAATATGTTCTGAAACATTATAATTTCTCTGATGATCCAACAATAGCTATACTATCTGGGTAAAAGAATGCACAGTTATTTCAAATATAATGTCATATCAAAATATGTTTTTCACTAGGGGGAAGAATTTATTCAAAATCACATAAATAGCACATGCTACTGTGTTACTTGGTTTTTTATATTACTAAAATTAATGTTCCATGTGGACAATGTTCTGCACTTTGTGGACTTGTGCAGATGTGTTTTATAAACAATTTCACAATCTTCCCTCCTTGCCCTTTGTACATCCTTTGCTAACAGCTATTGATTGACAACTCAAAAGTAAATAGTGAAATTTAACTGAGCATGGTTTCCATAAGTGGCATGTACCTTATATCTATAAAAGCAAACATAAATAGTGTTTTTTCTAATTCAGTTCACTTACTTCTTGTGATTATAGCATAAGAAATAAAAGATGGTAATATTTAAGGTGAATTCTTGCACTGGTATTTGGTTAATAATTTTAATTATAAATTTCACTTAATCAATTATACAGTTGAAGAAATAAGAGTAAGATAAGACTTGTTAGATTTGAATCTAAGTTTCGTATCAGCTTTATAACCTGGGAAAAGGCGGCAGAGGAGCTTTATGCCATCTGTTCAATTCTGTCCTTAATCTGTGGGCTGCCTTATGGTTAACTTAAACCAAGTTTAAGCAGATACTGACTGACTTTCCAGGACCAGCTGTACTGGCCAAGATCTCTGGAGCTCTCTTCACTCAAAGTCTGCAGGCTTCCAATATCGGGGAAGGTGCCAGAAGGCAGAAATAAGTACATCTACCCTGCTGGAGCAGGTGACTGCTAAAACACCTGTTCAGGGGATTACAAAAGGGGCAGAGCGTATCAGACCTCACTGGTGTGATTACTGAATCCATATTGTGCCAGAGTATATTCCGTACAGTATTAAAATAATTCTCAGACAGTTTGTCCAGAACTTGTTCTAAGTTAGATAACGCATGTGTAGGCTTTCCTAGGACGTATTTCTGCAATTTAAATGCATTTAGTTGTTTAAAAAAAAAAAAGCTGGGTGGGGTTCTGTTTGGCAGAATTTCAGATTATCAGTCCTACACTTGAAATGACTCAAAGATTCTTTTTCACTATGCTTCTCTCTATTATTCTGCCACATTTTCTTTCTCTTCACAATGGAAGTTGCAATGTAACTATATCGCAAAATTCTATCAATAGCATGTTAGCTTTCCTGGCAGAATACCAGGTGTCATTTGCATACTTTGAAACACTCTCAAGAAGCGAGGAAGTTAAAAGTCTGGGCTATGTGATGTTGCTTGGGTTAAATAAATGACTGATCTCAAAAAGATCTCTTTGCACTTTAAAACTACTGGGAGAAAAATGTTGTATTAACAGGGCTGATGGCAAAACACAATCCTAAAATATGCATTTTTTAAATATTCTAAAATCAAATACTAATTCCCATGACTGAGATCTGCATATATAGATTTAACTCTCTGCATTCAGACAGAATTTTTCTGTAAGAAGGCCCCTAAATTTACCATATGTGCATTGAGAAGAAGACACGTATTTTTATTATCCATATTAATGCTCCAACTTTGATTTTTAATTACAAACTGACTTTATTTCTCTTTAAAACTTCCCGAATAGAACAAGTTCGAAGGAATTTCATTGCTTTTCTTGAAATTCTTAGAATAACAGGCTTTATTTCCAATTCAATTTTCATTAAATTGATCTCATACTTTAGATAAAACTGTGGCATTAAATTGTGCAAGAGTATGTTCAGACTTGGCTGCCTCTTTATCATTATAAGAGCATACCCTGACAGATCCAATATACAGCTGAGGCCCATAGGTTTTATTCTGTCACACTGATGCTAGCTAACTTTTTGAAAATTAAACTCTTCTATAAAATAAAAGGTAAAAAATTCTGTTGTTGAATGATAGAGCTGAATGTGGTTTTTTGAGGCATTCGGGAGTTGTATGACCAGACTGCAGTTGTAAGAAAAGGACACTGTCTTTACCACTTCAAGTTCCCACTCAGTATTTTACGCATATGAATCCTTTTTCAGAGGTACTGATCATCCATAAATATAATTAAAAGGGCAAGGTGCACAATTTGTGAATATGAAAACCTTCTTAATACAGTTTTCTTGCTTATACAACAGTAGAATAATCAGGAACAGCCACAAAATATGTTAACTATTCTTTGAGGACTGTAGTGAGCGTGTATGTCTCAGACCAGTGTTTTTCATCATATTTGGCTGTGAAGTCCCTTAGTATATTTCAAACATTTCTATAACTGCATTTATTGCCAGTTTTGAAGGGCTTACTTTTCAAAGCACTACGCTAGCAAGTTTTTTAAATTCCCATTTGAGCCTAATAAGACATTGCTGAGAAATTTGTTTAATGCACATAGGAAACAAAAGGAGAAAAAGAAAATGCACTTTATATAACTTCAACTTTTCAAAACACAGCTAGGCAAAGCTATAATGACAGAAAAGAAAAAGGCACCTTCAGTATGCATTAAAATGAGACATCTGAATTTATGCGGGTTTCCTGCCTGATTACAATAACACATACAAAATTAAATACATAAATATTAATTTTATGTACCACATAAGATGAAGAAAATGAAAGAACAATGTTTACATTTATGGTTGACTCATTAGTGTTTTATTATGTGGAACACTAGGAGGCATCAGTTGGGTAAAAAAAGGAGTTCTTTTGAAAAATGGTAAGAATTAGCATAGAAGTTATCAGCTTTCTACTTTCATACTTCTAAATGTTAAAGGCTGTACATTATAACTAAATTATGCAAATAGGAAAAACTCTCTAGTCTCACTGATAAATGATATATTTAATAATATAGGGACAGCACTTAATTTCTTGGCTATTTTCAAATCAGACTGCACACATGCAACACAAATAGTAGTTTTACAACACATTACGTTTTAAAAAATAACAGAATAAAGTAAGATCATTTAGTTGTTCTTCAATATTATAATTTTTGATAAATCTGCAAAGCCCTGGCATGTTTTAGGCACTCTTGTCTGCTTGTAAGCTCTTAATAGGGTTAAGTGCAGTGAATTTAGTATAGTCCTAGGCACTTTTTACGTGCTAGGCACTTTTTAGAGCCTAGACACTTTTTAAGTGCTAGGCATTTTTAAGAACTTTTAATTGTGATTACAGGATATTATCTAGAGAAACATATTTTTAAACAAATCCAAGAACAATAATCTACTGCATTTTAATTTTAATACACCAAAGTGGTGTATTAAACAGTTTTCATAAAATTTGTGTAACAATGCTACAAGTGGCTGTACTTTCACTATTAAGTCATGCAAATCCACTAATGTCAAAATTGAGCTTTCCTTGCTTCGAATTGCATTTAACAGTGACTAAGCAACAGAGTTATAGTTGTCTCATACAATAATCACTTAAACTTGAAGTGCTCCTTGCTATGCAGCAGCAATCAGCTTTTATCTCTGCCCAATCAAAACGACATGTGAACTGCCTAATCCTTCTTTTCTAAGGCACATAAGACTTTGTTGTCACTGTTGGTTTTGTGAATCGCCCCTATAAGCTGGTCTGATTTCCTAAAGATGACAGATCTCAGTGAATAGACAAGCTCTACTGCACTGCAGTCAATGAGACAGTGACATTAAAGTGGAGGGCTGAAATACTAGCTTTTAATCACCTGTCCACATATAATATTGATCATCAGTTCTAAGAAAATGACCTTAAAGCTGGGCAGAGGACTCAAATAATTACTTCTAAAAATAGTTTAAAAATTCAGGTTTTCAAATTTTCACTTGCACCATCAGTGTTTGCTGACCAAAGTTCTTCTGAACCCATTTTGCTTCTGAACCAGGATGCAAATTTGTATTTTCATCCTTTTCAAATACCAGAATTCTGGCTCTGCTGTTAAGCTTGAAGTTTTCTAGCTTTCGGAATTAAATATATAATTTTTAAAATATTATACCTAAAATATATACCTAAGTCATTACAGAGACGAAATGAGGATATAGCAAAATCTCTCTGCTGATACCACATAGCAAAATTAAAAAACTTAAAATACATCATAAATATAAGTGTTTTAGTTATTATTCAGAATGCTGAAGCAAGGACTATAAACTCTTTGAAATTACATAGCACCTTATATTAATTTATCTCCATCAGCAGTGTTTTCAAAAAAATACCACTACACCTTACTTGATTTTTGGAATCATTATCATACAGTTTTGAATAATGATATCAAACAGGTAAAAATGGACCCTAATGTATCAAACACTTTCTTTCAAGCACCTAATAGAAATTAATGGCTTTTTCCTTAATGAAATGTAGAAATAACTTTTAACTGTCTCTGAAGATGAACTAAACTATCCTGGTGAACAACAAATTAACCTGCTATAGAGAAAAGTATAATGAAAGAAATTAAGCTGGCAAAAGTAATCTATTCACAACTCCTGCCCAGTTCCTAAGTTTCTATATAATTACTTTAATCTACTGAATAATGAGTTACCAAAATATTTCTCAGGCAAACTTTTGTGTGAAGCTTCAGGCAGCTTCATTTCTCTCTGTCTATAACATTTTAGGTGTTTTAAAAAACAGAACCATTTAAGAAAGGTATCTCTGGTTTTGAATATACATGTTGCAGGTAGATGAAATGTTTAAAAAAAGGAAGAAAAATGTCCTGACCCTGTATTGGAAGAAAATTCACAGTAAGGACGTATTTGTATGAATTTTCTTATTACAGTCCAAAACTAGAAGCTCAGGAACATAACTGTAAAAGACTTAATCTCCCACACTACTCATCATTTACTACTGATTTTAATAAGGCTTTTAAACTTAATTTTCCCTTTTTGTTGGCCAAATAATCTTAAGAAGATGCAGCCAGTATCTGATCCCGGTACGTTTTTATAGGATGTTGAAAGTGACATTCTTTACATCTCTGTCCTGTGAAAGCTTTGGGACAGGCAAGAGTTTTAGTCTCTTTGGGTCCTGATCCTGTAAATCGTTATCTCTGTGACTTGCTCATTTTCACACAAGTAGTCTCAGCATTGTCAGAGGGACTAAGTGTGTAAGAACTGCTTGCATGAAAGAACCTTTCCACGTTCAGGTCCCAGAACCATCTTATACTGTGTAGAGCATATTAGTATGAATGTATATGAATAACATGTTTTTCAAATAAAAGTATGTGTACAACCAGGAACACAGACACGTGGAACCAAGGGCCATTGTCTCAAGTTGTTCTTCAAGGAATTTTTCTATTACTTCCAAAAGGACATAAGTGTGGGCAGAGATTTCAGTGTTAGACTCATTATGAATTATGTACTCATTAATACAGAAAGAATAATGGGTATTTTAAGAAAACTGATAAAGTAAGAAAGTTTTGCAAGTTTTGGACTTAATGTAAGCTAATTGAAATCCTGTAATAAGTACAGTTCACAAAATAACAAATCCCCAGAGAAACCATTTGTCTTATCATTTGAACTGAGAATTAGTATGTGTGCAATACAAAGGTGCTGGAGTACTGGTTCACAGGTGGTAATATTTCCATGCCCTGCCAAGCCTCTAGGGATTAGTTATTATACTCCATATAAACATCTTTACTCTTCAAACACCATGGCCAGGAAAATGCCAGTGAAAGAAATCTAGTCACAATTGCATCTAAAACAATTTGTTTATCATTCATCTTATAGTTATTTTAAAGTAAAGGTATGAAACTAGGACACTTGCCATTAAGGTGACTGTCAGATATGCGCTGGGAAAAATTTGTGTTAAAGCAATTATTTTCTGATCACCAGTAAAGCACTGATAAAGTGCCTTTCTCTGTTTGATTCTCTTTAAATCCTTAGTCTTAAATTGTGGTCTACAGTATTTATTTAAGTAGGCAATTATTTGGTAATAAAAATCATTATACACAATAAAGAAAATAGAACTTTTCTATAAAAGACAATGCTTTGGTACCCACAATGATTCATTACATTTTGTTTTGCATCATGCTGCACTGCTTTTTTTTGGTGGTTTTGTTGGGGTGGTTTTTTTTTTGTTTTTTTTTTTTTTTTTTGGAAAGGGATTATTAGCTTGTCTTTATACTTGTTTTGTTTTTCAGGCTGACAGAAGGTCACACTAAGTTTTATGGGAAATACTAAGTATTATAATTAAATAATGCAACAATAATCTTATAAGTCTCTCATTTACATTAAACTTTATGTTAGCCTGTAAGTGATTAGCCTGTAGTGCAACTACGCCAGCTAGTTCTGTAATTCTGATTAGTTCTAATCCTTTGTGTTAAAAAATTTAAAGGTTACTCAAACTACTGTGTAAAGACCAAAGCATACTATTCCAAAAGTGGTTTGCAGCCCATAACTTAAGTTCCCACATAAATACAAAGGGTTTTTCCATCTCAAATGTAAGTAATTCAGATGAAAGACGTTCAAAGTTAAACACTTGCAAGCATGCACTACCTAAACTCAAGACTGAAGAGCCTGTGATACAACGAAGTTTAAGAGCATTTCACTGAAACTAGTTTGTTTCCTTAGTCTGATAAATCAGAGTGCAAGCACTACAAGGTCATAGCTTTTAAATCAACTAAGAACTATCTAAATCAAATAAGCTTCCAATACTTCATAATATCAAGCACATAAATTATGTAAACTAACTTCATCAAAGTTTAAACACTTATGACACTGATATAGACAAGTCTGCAATATTTTCCTAGACAGATTTAACTATGTTACTTGTCTAACAAGTTACTTTTAAACAACTGCACAATCACACACTAAAAAGTCTGCAAGAAACCTTAATCCCAGTTTACATAAAATGACTGATACATTCTTCAAACAGCGATAGGAAATTACCTAGGGCTTTTTGTACCATGCCCACTATATTTCATTCCGACGCTGAATTTCACATGTACTTACATTATAAACAGTTAGATGTTTGGCTGATCAGACTAGTCCTTCAGATATTTTCCTTTCATAGGAAAAAGAAAAAATCCCTTTACTTCTTCCAGCCTTAAATATTCACCACCTGGTTCAACATGCAGCCGCCTTGAATCACACACACAACCTTCAAAGTCAATCCAATAAGCAGCCAGAAGATGCCTGGGGTGTGTGTGTGTGCGTGTGTGTGTGGTGCGCGTGTGTGCGCAGTGTGGAGGAGGAGAAAGTGGCTGAGCTGCTGGTCGGATTAAAAGTAACCGGACTCGTCCAGAGATCGTCCAGGAAGGAAGTGACAGCAAGCGAATGGGAAAAGGCGAACAGCTCACAGCCTTTGTAACATCGCGGAGGGGAAGGGGGAGGCGAGAAAGGGATTCAAACTATACGCCTGATGAGGTGTCCTTTTCTGCTTTGCTCTCTTCCTCCCTTTTCTTCTCTTTCTCCGTGTCTCTATTTCTCTCCCTCTCCCACAATCCCAAACGAATGACTCTCTCCTCCCGAGCTGGAGAAATAATCAGTTTCACTCTTGCAAAAAGGGGGCGGGATCAGATCCCGAAAGCGTTTTAATAAAACAAACATAGAGCAGCAGCAGCGGCGGCAGCTCCTTGCCCCTCTAGTCTAAACTAGATTGATAAATTGCTCCACTACACTACTTTAATTATGTATATGGTATGCAGAATAAATCACCGAGCATCAGCACCTCAATCAAGCACTTTTTAAATGATAATTGCATCTTGGGTGAATCAATCTTTCCATTCCTGACATTTTGCTAATTTTAGTTTTACGGTGGGGGGAATGGCATATGCCACACGCAAACCTAATGACATCCTTTATTATACAAAGCGAAGAGAAGGCGGCGAGCCGGTGCGTGTTTTCCCCCTCCTGGCG
>VZRQ01003061.1:134231-150677 GCA_013397975.1 Machaerirhynchus nigripectus | reverse complement strand
TTTTTAAATAAAGAGGGTTTTTTTTTTATGTTCTCCTGCTGATATTTTCAAGGACCTTTGCAGGGAAGAGATTGATTTTAAGGGAAAACGACTGCCAAATGTGTTAAGTCAACACTGAAAAGGGGGTTTGTTTGCTTTGCTAAATTGATCCTGTTCTAGTAATCTGAAGTGTTTCATTGTTACTAAAGGCAGTTTCTGAAACTGTAGTTTGCAAGTTGATATTGTCCTTTAAATATCTCATAAACAGCTGCCCAAAGGTTATTTTTATCCAAGATTTTTTTAAATTGTAATTTCTTTTAAAACTTTTTCCGGCTAGAGATAGGAGATAACTTCTTCGTAGACAAATACATTTTCTTTTAAAGATTAGACATAACTAAAATTGTCCTAAAGAGTGTAAAAATAGTAATCATTACTTTCTGAATGATATTAGAATCATTAGAATTAGAATCAATCAACACAGACTGATATTGGAATTAAATCTCAGTGTAGTGATAACCACTCTTGCCACACATGCATTTTAGAAATAAGTAATACTTAAGGTATATATCTTTTTTTATTTTTCTTCAAAATGAGATAGAAATTGCATCTGAAGGAAGGTAACAGCTATAGATTCTCCTGCTTGATGTGGAACATAGATGCTGTGGAGCTTATGTGGTGTGTCCAAAGGTCCCCTGAAGTTTGCTGAAACCCAGTGTACTCTGACAGGCTGAGATGAGATACTAAAATGGAAGCTCTGCCCTATGTCACTGGCCACCCAGATTCCACTTCTGCCTTAAAAATTAATCTTTAAGTATGTTCTAACTCCAGTTCCTGTACTGGCCACTGTCTCTCTGTAAATCATTCAAATGTACTTATGGTACGACAGTGTTCCACCAAATGTATAGAGTTTATCTATACACATATGCGTTTTAGGGGCACAACTCTTGTAGCCCATGATCTTATTTAAGTGTAAATAAAGGAAGAATTTAACCTACTAACCTCTCCCTTGCTGAGATTTAGGGACTCCAAAAATGTGGGTCTAGTCTTGCCTGGAAGGAATGTATCAATGGTTTTGAAGTTTTTCAGTGCTAGTAAGAAATCAGCAAGCAAAACTTTAGTCTCAGACAAACTCAAAAGTTCAGTAACTAGTTTCAATTCTACACCCCTCCCCCAGTCTCTTCTGATATAAAGTTAATTAGGTAAAATTTCAAGCTAAATGGGCTTTCTTTTTTCCTATGCAAAAATACAAAAATAGATCAAATATGAGATTAGAGTAGAAATTTGGAGTCAATTCCCCTCTTAATAGGGTTTAAGTACGGGAATGTATTTGAAGAATAATTTTGGAAATGTTGTCATTTTCATGAACTGCTGTTCATCAGTCTGATAGCTCTGCAACTTCATATGCAGAAGCATCAGATTTTTTTTTTTCAAAAGCAAAGCATTTGGTGGAACTGTAATTTATTGTATGGTTTAATACATCTGTGATTAAAATATATCTAGATTATTAAATGGCCTTCACCCAAGAAATACAGTATCTTTACTATTCAACTTGACTTCTAATGTAGAAGAGCTATCTCTCGCTGCTTCTAGAATTGATGCAGAGGAAGAAAACTTTGTATTTCATTATTAATTTATGCGGCTTTAGAAGTCTTAAACCTCTGCACGTTTAGCTGGATGTTTCTAAAGAAGTTCCTGCTGGGGCAGTTCCTTCTACTTATTTCTAAGTGGAAAGGCTCCCAGAAATTGTTTCAGAATCAGCATTTAAGTAAGGACCACCCTTTTTATTCCCTCTACCACATTTATTTGTCCATGTGATTGCCTGACATTGGATAAGGAGAATCTCTCTGTGATTCACTTTCATTTTGGGAAAAGCTGGGAGGGAACAAGGAAAGGATTTTTTTAGGTTGCGCGTTCCTTCTCTTTCCAGAAATGGAATTGCCTGACTAAGGTATGGTGATATTTTCAGATATTTTGACAAAAAATGCACAGCGAAAACAAAAAATATGATTGCACCCCCTTGCTAATTGTATAACACTCAAGCTTTTGTCTATCTTGCACTGAGTGATGATGTGATACAGAAGCAGACAGCCAAAGATGGCCAGAAAAGGCTTAATTAAGTATTCTGCAGCTGGTACAAATTAGATCAGCATCTGCATCTGTGTAGACAATGAAATTCATGGTAATTTTGAGGGCCAAGCAAAATAGAGGTTTGTTTTGGACGGACCCCTAACCAAAATTCAAACAAAATTAGAATCAAACATATTCTAGGGGAAAATAAAGGTTGGTCAACTTCATCTCCAGTTGCTGAAAGCCACTATCATTTCCCATTCTGGCTTTAGATGTATATTGCAATGTCATACATGAAAGGCATCTCTTACAGTATTCAAAATTTTTGAATTTTTCCCTAATAATAATTTTCAGGAGTTTTCCAGATTAGACTTTGAGCTGTATTTTAGATAAGAAACCAGTTTTTTTGCTGTTTCTCTGACAATTTGCCTCTATTTCAGTTTTCATGCCACAGTTGGAGTAAATGATGCACAAATTTTAATGGTTAATGATCCCAACTATTCTAACAGAGATATTTACACCGTAAGTTGAATATAGAATACAATAGCAATAGATTAGTACATGGAATGAGGGTATGAGGGTATTACTCTCAAACTTTTTTATATAGATATACTTGCATGCAGATATGAAGAACTAATAGGTTATTCTGTTGCTATTTTGACAAAATGCACTGGTTTTAAGTATTTTCAAACTCTTCTGTACTAAATTCATGTTTATGTTTTGCACTTGAACAGCTGCAAACCCAAGTTTTGATCTATAAATTTGTCTTCTAAGTGCTGCTGTAATACTAATATCTCTGTTGTAAAAACAATAATTATTCAAAAATTTTATTAGTTTATTTAGAGAGGCCTTTTGAAAGCTGACAGCTCTTCTTGACAAGTGAAGAAGAACTTGTAACTTCTGTGACCATAAATGTAATTGCACAATAGTTGGGTCAGCTTTTAGATGTGATTGTGCCACTTACGTTCATCTCTTTAAACTTCCATGAGCCTCCTGCTGTGATGTCATTGGTTATAACTCTTCCCATGGAAGTACTTTAAAAGTTGATATTGTTGAGGTTAAAAGGAAACCAAGCCTCAGGTCATGTTTGGATATGCACTTTGGTTCAGATTTATTTCATCTGAAGTTGCTGTTACTGCCATATGATCTAGTTCGAGCTTCTTTGTACAGCTCATGTATGATGCAGACAGATTTAAGTTCCCATTTCTGGTCTGTTATGTTCCTGCAAGCCTGCACCAATCAGACCAGCGAGATCTGATTTCAGCAATGACTTTACCAATAGCTACCCTAAAATGGCTAAAGAAGAAGAAACCTGATTACTAAATTGAAGAAGTGCCTTCAATTGGAAATTATTATTTTTGTCAGGCAACTAAAAACCATACAGAGACAATTTCAGGGTTTTTTTTTTTATTTGTTTAAAAAATTCAATTAACTTCATTCAAATATATATTGAAACTTCTTGAACTGACCTAATATATTGTTAGCCTTTTTAGTTTTAAACTCAGTAACAAATAAATATGTTGTAGTGGCGCTAGTATGTCTCTTTGCATTTTAAACCTAAAGCAGTTGGAAGGTCTGTGCTGTAAAACCTCTTTGTCTCTGGAGGTGACTGAATTGGTTTTTTTGCTGTTGCTCAGCTAAAGGGACAAGAGCTTGGGAACAGGTACATGTTTGGAAGGGGTTTAGAAAATTTTCTAGCTCCTAAGTGAGACTGAAGGGTCTTTTTGTAGTCTACATATTCATGTCCGGGAAGATAAAACAAAAGGAATATAGGCAGAAATAACTCAAGAGGACTGTTGCTAGTGGGGACAGACAGGTTAAAAATTTTTGGATTAAACTGAGTTTCAATGAGGAGTTCCCACATCCTTTTTGCAGACTAAACCTAGCAGTTTGGAAGCTATTTAGGTAGTTTGGAAGCTATTTAAAGAGTGGTTTCTCCCAGGAACATAGGAACCAAGTGCTTTTTTGCCCTAAGTGGGAGCCAGTTCCCTTGTATTTCTGTGGAAGAATAAAACCAAAATCTCATTTCAGTGAGACTGAGGTGGAGTATTAAACAGCTAATGAATTGATTTAGTGCAAGGACATATAATTAAATGGCCAGATGCATTTTTACAAGGGAAGGAACAATTTCGTAATATACAGGTAGATTGTTTCACAGTCTCTTCTATTTTTTTTGGCCTTAACATACTCTTTTATAATTATTGCACACAATAATAATTTTTTATAACCAAACATTCTTTCTACAATAATTTTAAATTCAGGAGATGGTTTGATACAGGGGAAAGGGCTATTTGCATGTAGTTATATAGGACTTTAAAAAATAAAGGCAAAGAATGAATGCTGCAGGTGTCTATAGCAAAAACTATAGGAAACACCCGTTTTGTATACTTCTATATTGCTATTGTTATAGCAATAAAAAAAAAGTAGAGAGAAATGAAAATTATTGGGGGAGAGGTTTTTGTTAAAAAAAAAAGGCAAAACAGAAGGTAAAACGTAGTGACCCATAAACAGAAAGATTTGTTTTGCAGGATTAGTCCTTAGCAACTGGTTATCATACTATTCAGCTTTTGATTTTTTTGCCCTGACATATGATTCTTTGTTTCAGGATACAGAGCATCAGCTACATCAACATTAGACTGAACTTCATATGCTATAACTACAACTTCTAAGTACCTATGTAGAACTAGTAATGCTATATAACTATATTTATGAACAAAGCTGTAATAATGTTTTATTCATTCTATTATTTTTTTAAAATTATTTTCTGTGCAGTTATTTTATGCGCTTCCAGTAAACTTGTGTATGTTAGCTTAAATCTAGATGTTTAGTCTTTGTAAGCTATATTTATCGAACTTGATTTAGAATCCAGTGCCTTTAGAGTTATGCACAGAAAGCACTGTGCTTTTGTCTTTATTGAAGATTTCTTAAGTGGTGCTTTCAGAGCTTGTCTCATAATGCTTAGTTGCTTTCAAAGGAACAAACCCATATCTGACTATGCAATAAGTTGTCACTACTTTAACTGGAGAACACAACTCCCATTAACAGTTTGTGTACCTATACACTGTGACAAGGGTATACTTTGAGACCTGTCCTCATTACCTAGTTTATGGTGAATCTAGAGTGCAACAGCATTTTTGAAATGGGATAGGAGGGTAGAGCTCCAAGCAGTCATGGAGAGTGGTGTGTGAATGCGTCTTCACCTGGGAATGAGCCACAGTGGGGTGCAGGGGCGGGGAGCAGCTGCAAAGCCAGCCATTTGCAGCCACCAGGACAGCTCAGGGGAATGGAGCCTTCAGGCAAGGCTCCAAGTGGCTCCCTACGTTGCCAGCAGACTGGCAAAGAGGAGAGTTCTCCACTACTCCTAATGGTAGTCTGATCCTTTGATTTCCATGGTGACTGTCTCAGACCAACAGCCAATTAATTTCTGAACAAAAAACATTAATTAATGAAAGTCCAAGAAGAAAGTTATATGCATTTTTTTAGAATAAGATTTTGCTTACTGTACCAAGGGGAGAAAAATTATAAATTTAAAGTGTATATTAATTCATATATATATTTTTACATACACTTTATACACACATGTATATATATATGCACATAGACTTTGTAATAGAAACGTAAAATGGAAAATTTTCATGTTTAAAATATTCTTGTATAAAACGGTAATTATGGCTATTCATTCTACACCCCCCTGCCCCCCTTGATTTTTTATCATGCATCTCATCTTTTATATGGAACTTCATTGCCTTTGGTGGAAAATGTCCAGGTTTTACCAGTGTAAGTAAAAGTAGAAAGTCATGAGATGCTTTTAAAATACCACATAACAGTATATGAAAAAATTTGAATTAACTTTTGAAGAACACAATCCAGAATGTGGATCTCCTAAATTGAGATTTTTGCCAAAGCTTTGTGGTTAAATCCCATTTTTTATTTACATGCACGATGGAAAAACTAATATAGATATACTCCTGCCACTAAAACTTGGATTTATTGGAAAAGACAAACGTGGTTGAAAGCTGAGCTACACTGTAGCTTTTCAAAATAAAGATGATATAAAGATAGTTGTAGAATAAATTGTCATAGTTTACAAAGCAGACCTCAGAGCTCTTAGTTAATAGGGAATAATTGGTACAAAAATAAAAGGATGTACCAGGCATTTTAGGGGTGATTTTGTTTCTAGCTGAAATAGTTATAAAGTTTCAGTGCATTAAATTAGGTTTTCCTATTACTTAATCTGTCAGTATTTCATTAATAACAGAAATATGTCAGAATTTCACTTAATGTGCTGAAATCTGTTGATGACAAAAATAAGAAACCAGAAAGACCAATTAAGGGCACTCAGTTAAATTTAATGGTCTAAATTATCTAGTAATAATCTCCACCTTTCAAAACATTAAACAATCCTTTTCTAGAAAAGGAAAGCATCTTAACTTTCATTTCACAAAATACTCTTTTACCTCAATGCAGTGAAACACAGACTAACTTACCTGAAATTTCATTAAGTTATTCAGGAGTTTGTCACATTAATTACTGTTTCTAAGCCTTTAGAATCAATACAGTAAAATGCTGATGAACTTAAGAGTGTACAGAACTAAAGGCTCTAAACTACAGGCTGTATGTTTTTCTTGTTTCGTGTGGCATGTACAAAGTCTAGTTAGCTCCAGCAACTGCTATTACAATTTACTGACTTCGTATTTAACAGTGCTTGGTTTTAATGACTGTTTAGGGGATTTGGTTTCCATACATTACACATTATTCATGAAACAGCAGAGTTTTACATGCATTGCTCATTTTGAACGCAGATCTAGTTTTGGGGATTTTATTTTGTTTTGTTCTACATTTCATGTGTGATCCTAAAATGTATATTTCATATTTAGACATTTACTTTATGCTTTGACTAGTAATGTTTTATGCTATTGGCCTTTTATTCTCACATACAGTAGGCTATCTTTGCAGCAAACAAAATTGTGATTATTTTCATATAGCACATTCCAGAAACAGAAATAATCTCTTCTTCATTTTCCAATCTCCAAAAACAAAGAAAATGGATGACAACTATGCCTGATTTACCTCTGCTGAGGTAGGACTTCCCTGTCAACTGTGTGGGTCCCACACCAACCAGCCTAACAGAAACAAAATGAAAGATCATAGATGTTTAAAAGGGCATTATTTTTCAGGTATTATTATTCAGCCTAATCTTAGACTACCCATTGCTACGCTATAATTTATTTTGATATATGGGGAAGATCTACTACAGAAATAATCTAACAGTATATTGACATAAGATTCCTTTTTCTCCCCCATTAGTGTCTTCTATGGTGTGCAGTGGCTTGTAAATATGTAATCTGTTTACTGAAAAAGATTCATATGGCTAAGTTTTCTTTCTGTTTACTCACTTAAATAAATGTTTTCAATTTAACACAACAATTTGTAATGAATACTGTGAAACACAGTTAAAAGAATGAGTTCTTGAAATAGAAATAATAATAAAAAGGCTTTTCTCCCCTTGAAAATATTTATTTTAACATGTGGTCACATTTTCCTGCATTTTCACATTAATTGAAATCTTATTGTTCTAGGAAAAAAAAAAATCCCCATCTTCTAGTTTCCCAATTCTTATGCAAATTAAAGAATACACACAGGAATAATTTGTGGTTTTAAAACAAGGAAATGTATACATTCATGGTATCTTTAAAAAGCACCATGTCAAACAGTGCTCTCATGAAGTCTCTAGTTTACAATTTACATTTTCACTTTAGTATAAGGCAATGGTTTTGTGTGATAACCCTTTGTAAAATGCTCTAAACTGTGTTAATTTCACTCATTTATTACAAAGGAAACTTAGTTGATGTTCAGAAGGAATTTCTAAGGCTCAGAATGACTGTTGAAGCTCCAAATACTGAGCAGTCTACAGACAACAAATCCCTTTGATTTATTTGGAAATTACCAGGATAACTAATTTATTTTAAAGGAGGCAGATGGAGAGCATAGAGTACACCCTCAGCCAGCACTGTCTGGCTTCTGCTGTTCATGCATGTAACCCTCTATGTTCTTTCCACTCAGGATCATAGAAACAGTTTGAAACAAAGTGACTATAAGTATCCACTCAGTTTAAAGAAACTTTTCTTGGCAACAGAAGCTAATATCAAGCACAGTATCAAGTTAAATGCAAACCACGCTACAAAGCTTGTCTGCTTTCTCTTGAAGAAAGCTTTGTGAGAGTAACCATGAGCCTGGAGCTGAATCACCGTGGCAAGCAGAACGCCCCAAAGACATAAGAATAATTATTTGCTAATTTTTTGTATTAAAACTCACCAGTGCCTTTCTTCTGCTTCTCCAGGAAGTTGTACCCGTCAGCACCTGCTGAGGGCTTCGTTGATTAAACTGGCAGGTAAAAAAATTCCTGTAGAATAAAGCCAGACCAGCTGGCTTTGAAGAGAAGCCCCCCAGTTCGGGTTGTGTTTGCCTCACTCACCCTCTGCTCTGCAGACCCAGGCTTTTTCTCCTTTGGATGTTGACCTGTAGGCTGCGTGATGTGGGCGCACAAGTGTCTGGCAGGCCAAGGTGCACCTGCTTCTGTCACTCCCAAGTAAATTTAGCTGTAAAAGGTATCACTGACAAGCAGACCTTTGTCATTGCTGGCAAACGAACAGAGCATTGCCATCCCCCTTCAAAAGCACCCTGTAAGTTCAAATGGAAAATATCTACCCGGTCGTCTTATCCAGTATCCAGGAATTGCTTCTTCAAGAAGAAGGAAGGCCAAGAGGCTCGTATAGGGCAAAAAAGTTTCCTCCTTTAAATAGACGTTAAAATTACATTATTTCAAGAAGAATCTATGAACAAGATGAGGTTTTGTTCTATTAATTGTGGCTGGAAGAAAACATTTTTAAAATGGGACCACAGCACACAGAAATTTCAATTCAGGTTATTAAATTGTGCTAAGTGTTAAAGTTGATTGTATTTCTCTTCAATAACTCATTGTGCTTTTTTGTCCAAAGAAATATTAGAAAACTAAAATGTATCACATAGAAGATATTAATCTCATTCCCCAAATTAGAAAGCATACAGAATTGAGAGTTTGATATAAAAAAAATTTTGTGTTTGTAGCATTTATGCTCTGGTAATCTAGGAACCAGCCACTTTTAAAATGGGAGCTAAAGTAAATGGAGGTTCTTTTGAGGGAAGTGATCAAAACTTGGTATGCTTGTCCTTATTGGATATTTGTAATTTATTCATAGTAGAGGTATTTATAATTTATATCTGCCTCTTGCTTTTCTTTTTTTCTTTTCTTTTTTTTTCTTCCTGGAGATGGCTTCTGGTAATTGAAAGAGAAAGGTGTAATTTGCACCAGTGTGTCTTCTCACAGAGTTAAAAAAAGAGTCACCAACATAGGTTTGCCAGGATTGACAGCAGCATACCTAGATACTCCATTTTCTACTTGAAAACTATGCCATAAACCCAAGTGGCTTTAAAGAAAAAATTTCAATAGTGTCTACTTTGCTGTAATATGCTATTTAGAAGGAGCAAAATGTTCCTTCTAACAAATGAGACAAAAATTGTGGATCAGGAGCTCTTTGTAAGATAAACAAGGTTCCTATTTATTTTCTTGTATAAACAACCACTCACCAAGCTCTATGTCTCTGCAGGGGCACCCTTTCAGATAGGAACATGGACCTTATTGGCATCATCTTGTATCCATGGAAACATTTTAAGTACCTCTCTCTCAATATGTACTTCCCTTATTCAGGGTTTAAGAGCTGAGTACCAAATAAGTAAGTGTTTTTATTATTTTCTTTGTGGAAGCTTGGTTCGTGGGGCTCGTATCTGTCATAATAAAGATCTTGTATTTTCATCATGTTTGATAAAATCAAGTGTTTAGTTTGAAGCCTCCTGTCTGCTCTTATTCTTAGATTAAAATTAATGTTCTAAAAGTGCTAATGAATGGAAATTCTGAAACTTCTCATTATCTATTACTGTTTGAAAAACAATGATCGTAGTTCACAATACCATCAGACTTAATCACTGTTCTCATCTCCCATAAAGGAGTCTGGTTTTCTGTATTTCTGAAAAAGAAATAGGAAAAATTAATAAAAAATCAGACTATTTTCTCCTGGCAACAGCCATACCCACCTATGTCACTGTTTAGTAGGTCACAGAAGTTGAGAGCTTAACAATTGTCTTGAAACTGAACCAAAAGAATGAAAATAAAGGCGCTCATTCTGGGTTTTTACACAGAAATAATTGAAAAGCAAAATAATAATTTTTCATTTAGGATATGTCTGCCACACTACTTAGTTAAAATATCAAAGCATAGAGCTAAGATAAATAAGGGATTTTATGTCTCTATATTTCCATGCAGAAAAAGAAACATTGGCATGAACTCCATTTATTTTCAAGACTATCATTCTGACGAAGATCATTTGCAGATCAAATGTAGTTATTTCAACATTGCCTTGGCTCAAATTCAACACCCTCTTGTAATTCCACCTATTATTTGGTACAACTGATGCACACTTTTAATGTACTTTGATTTTAAAAATATGAAAAGGAGTTCTTGCTACCCATTAGTTAACATCCTCTATGTATTTTTAAAAAATTCTGCCTTAATTTTGTTTATAAAAAGCATTTTTTTCACCCGAGACAGGGTGTAACAATAAAATACCTTAATAATTACCTTATTAATTAAAACTGCTACCAAAAACCCACATTTCTGTCTGGAAAGGTCCAGTACTTCTCACTGAAATCCTACTGGTTTAGAGTCTTGGTTTGCTAAGTTTGTATCCCCACATATTATTTTCATTTACCACTGTTACTGTTTTTATTTGTCCCATTGTGTCCCCAGCCCAGTGCCTGATGAGTGCAGATGGCACAAATGATTTCACCACTGATTAGGCTGGAAGAGTATTTGTGTAGAAATACTGCAAAACTTTGTTATATGATAAATTTTTACACGCCGGATTCTCCGTGTCAGGTTTACACTTTTATTTATGGATATCGGTTTACAAACGTGTAATCGTTTTATTTAAGAAGTATGATCATGGTGTAAGCAAGTTGAAGCTGCCTGACCCCCTGTGAAAACCTCAGTGAGTAATCTGCCTGTGGGCTGTCCCGTTTGCTCTGCAGTTTGCCACATGAGACCTAGGATTGTGATTGCTCTCAAGAACTTTTACTCTGAGCCAACTAAGCATATCAGAGAGGTGAAACTTGCAGCCTCCAGAGAAGGATGCAGCACACACGGCAATTTTTTCATTTCCCTTTCATCGTGTGCCTGACCTTGTTACAAGGTCAAGGTTGCTGAGGTACTAAATGGGGAAGTAAAGAGAGAACCTAATCCCAACTCAGCCTTCTGTGTGTTCAGCCTGATGTGGATGAGGAAGCTCTGACCATGCTCATCATCCTGAACAAATAAAATCTCAGTTACACATTTGAAGGATTGCTCAGGTGTACTGTAAAATACAGTGAAAGCTGGGCTTGACCCTGCTGTTTTAAAATGACGGAACTAAGATTTGCCCTGATGACTCTATGTAACTGGCAAAAATCCAATTCTTCCTAGCCACAGACCTTGGGGAGAGAAAGGGATCAGGAAAATTGGTAGTGGTATCTCTTGGGCACATAAATCTTCATCTAAGTAATATGTTCTCAGCTTTATAATTTTTAGCTTTTTAATCCAAGATGTCTTTTTTTTTTTTCCCTAGCATTTGTTAAAGAATCAATTCCAAAATGCTAGAAAGTCAGCCTGAGCATATTGCAGATAAAATCTGTCTCCCTTCTCCATCACGCAAAATAGAGATTCAACATTTGGCCTATATTCAGTTTTTCAGGTGCTAAAAAGCTATGACAAAACTGCACAGATCGTATGATAATGGGCATATTATACAACTCTAGATCATCATATGCCTAACTTATTATTACTATTTTAGTTTTTCCACAGATCACTTTTCTAGCACCATCAACTTAGATGTACTTCAGAAAAATAAAAGCTCATTGAATGTTTTTTGAATTTATAGATCAAATACAAACAAGCAGGAAATAAAACCCAGGAAAAAATTTAAGAGTATGGCAAAGGAATAGGTATTATTGTTGTGAAAAGAAGAGTGAGCTGAGTTGTGTGAAGGCTCTTATGGATCATCAGCAGAATAAAATGTATAAAAGGAGTTCTACAAGGAATAGAATAACCTCCTCTTATTTTTGACTTATCAAAGCAAAAACAGGCCTTAAATTCTGACACTTCCATGCCTGAAGCATATCCAAATGAAAAGGACTGAAAAAGAAACCTACTCACTAAAAAGCAGGCATGTTTGAGAAACTTGCACACAACAAAATTGGTTCAAATTTGAGCTAGAAAATGGGTGGGAGCTCCATTGGTAGGAGCAGAGATTTTCCAGGAGGGAAGTACATGGTTACAGCAGCAAGGTGGGACTGTGAAACTCCCCATTCATAAATTTGCTGAAATAGGTGCAATACAGCAGTAAATATACATGGGAAAATTTGCATGCGGCCTCCCCTATATCACTGTGCAAACTCTGAAAGGACAAAGGATGTAAATATACATTTGGAAAGTGAGAGAGAGAGCAATGTTATGTAGGTTTTCCTGATACAGGGGAGAAGCTGATATTTTTTTCCTAAAGAAAAGTAAATTGAAAAGTAGTTAGACAGTAGAGGTATGATAGGAAAAGGGTGAGTTTAGCTGCAGCATTATGAACAATTTTGAGGAAAGGATGTAGGGCAGGGTTAAGGTAGATAAGGTGAGGTGTCTGTCCATTTAACTGGTTGTTAGCAATGGTGGTGAGCCACATTTCACTGAAATGAAGATCTTTGTTTAGGAAAGAAGCTGCACAGTAAAATGTTGGAAATAGGTGAGTCCATAAGTTGTGAAAGGGAATGGTTATGGAATACCTCATGCAGTGAGGTAGAGAGGGAGACAGAGGGAAGAGACAGTATTTAAGTCAGAATAATTCTGTTCATGTCTGTGGCTGTTTGTAGGCAGAGGCAGATGCATGCTGAGCAGCAGAAACAGTCAGATCTGGCATAAATGTAGCTGAAGGCAGGAAAAAAGATAAGCATAGAATCATAGAATACCAAGTTGGAAGGGACCTCAAGGATCATTTGGCCCAACCTTTCTTGGAAAAAACATGTTTACGGGGAGGGGAGAAAAAGAAAACTCTGGAACATGTTCTCTACTTTTCCAGGTTTCGTGCCTTAAAGTGAGAACAAAAAAGAAAAACAAAATCCCCACAGGGGAAGTATAAATGAGTGAATGAGAGAGAAGAATCTGACCTTGCATTGAGATACTGGTTCTGTTGAAATGCTGAGACAACCGTATATGCACCTGTGCAAGCACCTCAAATGCTCCTACTTGTAGGTTTTGTTTAAAAAACATGAAAGAAACTATGGGGAGAATTTATGCATTTAGTCAGAAGAAGTATTTTCTGACACATGCATGAATACTGGGTAGCCAGCGTGCTTGTGTAATTCAATATGCAGAGCACAGGGGCAGTAAGGGAGGGGATGACACGGCAGGGCCCAAGTTTGGCATCTCAAGTGGAGCAGCCTCTGTGCAGCTCTGTGAAGGCTGTAGCACTGCCTCAGTCACAGGAGGTTCACATAGAAGATACACACTCGGTGCACACCTGTTAGGTGACAGGCTGATGCCATAAGAAAGCTGGTTCCAGGAACTACAATACCTAACTCACAACAAACCTGTCTTGTTAGATTCCCTCACAGTTAAAATAAAAAGAATGAAAAACAATTCTGAGATAGATGTGAATGCATCTATACCACTGGAGAGAAAGCAGTGTGAGCAGCTACAGTCAGGAGGAATTCGGGTATGTGTATGCCATTATTTTAAATTACTCCAGGATTCTGACAACAGAGAAAAGACATTAGAACTTCCCCAGGAATGTTTACTGCAGANNNTGATTAGAAGTTACTTTAAAGTAATAAATTAATAGTGACCTTTTCTGCCAAAATATGGTGTTTTACAGACTGATCTGCTGTTTTGTATAACTCTTTTACATAGTAATTGCCAGTATGGTTGCCCAAGAATTGAAACATAAATATGATAGGGAGTGATTCATAGACAACATCTAAAAGCAAAGCGAAGCCCTCAAAATGTTACAGGGTTTTAGAATGAAAACATTTTAGTGCAAATCAGCAATATGGTGTATTGTCAAATTAATTATTTGAAAAGGAATATTTATAATAAACATTGGAAAGGATCAGTGAAATAAGGGGTTTCACTAAACATTCCCAGTTTCATGTAAAAATGATTCAACTTGTCTTCCCACAAGTAATTTTTCATATTTTGCTGTTGTCTCCCAAACTCATAAAAGCTCCAGTTTTATAAAGGCATTCTGTTCAACAGATAAGAGACTTATTTTGCATTTTTCCTACAAAAGATGCTTATCAATAGATGAGTAAATGGGCCTCCTTCTTTTTTAGTGCTTTGATTCTATATGAACAGTTGATTTGAAAGCTACCATTTGAGGTGGTTCTGTTACCACAGACATACACAAGTTGCATTGAGATTTTTCATTGTTTTTGAGTTGTCAAATTTCAACCATTCACGTTTAAAGTTACCATTTTGGGGTATGTGCCTTGTGCTGGATTTTCTGTAATGATTTCGCAGTAATTTGAAATGAACAGGAGGAGTGGTATTCTAGAATACGTCTGTTAAGAAAATATGTAAAATTGTTTCACTGGGAATTGCTAATACCTACAAATTTGTGGAATAATGGAAGAAGTTCACGGAGAGTCTTGGTAATGTACCTGCTGTCTGCTCAAATAGTGTGTCTGCCAAGAAAAAGTTTGCCAGGAGAATACCAGGTTGTGTACGCTTGTCTGAGACTTCAGTCGGAAAACTGGCACCAAAGAGGGGAAGTGATTAAAATCTGTTGTCATGCCTAAATGCATAGAGCCAACTTGCTTAGAGCTGCATGGCAGCTAATTCTGATATCCGTGGTATTTTAAGCACTCAACGTTATCACAGAATCTGAGCGTTACTAAGGTGTGTATGTTTTGCACTGTGTATGGATTGATATGCTGGCTTCTGTCTGATCCCTACCTGCTTGGTCACAGTTTCTAGTACAAAAGGAGAAATATGCACATTGTTCTTTCTCTCTTTCCAGCTTTTTCCTGCTCCTTGGAATGATACAGAGATCTAAATTCACCTTGGCTTTCTCTCTTTATCCCACCTTCCCAGTTCTTAGTATGACTGCAAACATTGTCCAGTGCTCCACAGCAACAGGCAGAAAAATGTCTAGTAGAATTCAGACATCCTGAAGAACTGAGTTTTGCAATTGGCACTTGTCTGTACAAAAATATGACTTTGATCTTCTGTTGTTTCTTGGCATTAATGTACCATACTCAATGAGACTGAAACAAAACTGATGCCTTTAAGAGCACTGATTTGAAAAATTATCCAAAATTAGATTATAATAAACAGCAGTCTTGGGGATTTTGATTAACCTCTAAATAAGTGTTAAATAAGTGCTACTTTAGAAAAACCCTGATCAAATGCATTAATGATAAGTTGTGGAGAAGGAGTAATTGCTGATGGGGCATTATAGATAACACAGTTAATTGATATCACTCTCTCAAACATGTATAGCACATCAGCTGGCATGAAGCCGGAGTGATTATTTACTGCAGTCGAAATACATCAGATAAGACGCATAAAACGGAAACAGGTGTTTACTGTGATCATCTTACTTGGTCATTCAATGACTTTACTTCGGGTGAATGTTGCTTGGCTAATTAATGCTTCCAGCATTCTGATGAGCTGCTCTAACTAGATTTTAAGGGAATATCGTATGGTTCAGATGAAGATTGTAAGTAATCCAGAGAGCCTTCACAGGGTGAAGTAATCAGTCAAGTCCAGGGATCGCCCCGAGAGCACAGTCAGGACCAGGAAGAGGGGGACCAGGGACAGGTCTGAGATGAGGCTACACCATGGCTAATTAACCCATTCAGGGAACGGTGCAAAGATGGGACTGGTAAAAATCAAAGGTCTGTTCATCCAGGAAACAACTACCCAGAGCAAAGCCTAGTAGTCCATTCAGAGCCTGCTTCTCTTAAAACATAGCTCCAATTAATTAAGGCCGCTGAACTTAAAGGGAGCATGAGTGAAGGGGAGGTTTATCAGGGTAATACGGCCTGTCAGAACAATCAGAGCTTTTGACAGCTTCTTGCTTTCTCTTTCCTGTATCAATGCTTGCACACACAGGGTTCACCAAATGCATCTGCCTAACTCACCTTCTTTGTGGTGGTCCTAAGGAGTGGTGCATTTTGGAAGAGTTCAGGTTGAGATTACAAATGGGAGTCGCAAACATGTCTTTGCAGGTGTGTTCATAGAAGTACAGTATAGATCACACATGCAGACTCCGGGCAGTTTGGATTTTT
>VZRQ01003061.1:98705-124790 GCA_013397975.1 Machaerirhynchus nigripectus | reverse complement strand
GCAGGTCTCATCTCTTCTGGGGAATTCACAGTTCAGAAGGAGTTAATCTTACCTGGAGCCTTGGCTTGCAGCTACAGTTTATCTCTCTGTTGGTCACATGATCTCTGCTGGGCAGCAGCCAGGAGCAGCCCCCTGCCGGGGCCGAGTGGTCAGGCCCGGTCAAGCCTGGTCAGCGGTCAGGCCCCGGCCAGGCCCAGCCAGGCCCAGCCAGACCAAGCCCGGCCTGCCGGGCCGTAGGGCCAGAGCCCAAGTTGCCAGTCTGAAGGTCGGAAGTAGAAGAAATTTCCCAAGCTTCCCCTTAACTTAAATATGTAGATTTCGAGAAGTGTTATTGGTCTAAACAACTGTCCATCAACTCAGGTTCAAACCGCCACAACAGTAAATAATTGAACTTAGTGAACTGTGTTCCTCTTCCAGCTCTGCACACAAACACAGGCACAGATAATGCAGAACTAAATGCAACTTAAATTTCTGCAGCTTGAGCATCTTACCAATTACAAATGTGTAGAACAACCAACCCCCAAATTTTTATCAGATATATGATGATTTAATGAATATATGTTTGTAAACCTATTCCCAGAAAATGTTTTTTCTACTGAGTGGTATTTGCCCAAGAAAAACAAGGCCAGAATATACACCTCCCGTGGACCAGGAGAAACCTCCCTATATTTGTCTCCGAACACTATAGACCTAATTAAGATTAGTTCAAAAATTATTGGGAAAGATGGAGCTTTTCAGACTTAACAGATTCCTAATGGATTTGCCAGTGTGGAAAAAAGGAGAATCTGAGGATTCTTTTACACAATAAAAAAAGGTTTTGCACATATTTAAGAAAGATTTAAGACACTGATAAAATAGATTCAGATAAAGTGTGAAAAATAAATATATTATGTGACCACTAAATCAAGGTCTTACAGACAGGTCAGATACTGGTTTACTCTTGTATGGATTTTGAGATCCTTGGACTCCTCATCTTTCCCAAAATGGTCAGGGAAATGCAGCAAGTTTTCAGTCTGAAGGGCAGATTGTTTGGTAAGCTAAAAGAATTCTCTTTACAGAATACCCGGAATTTGTGGTTGTGTGCTGGTAGGGAAAATAGCAAAGCAACGGCTAAAAAAATTCCTTTGTGTCTTTAAGACAAAGGTATATGTACATGAGTTTAATTTTCACAAGTTCTTTAGAAGCTTGAAAGTATCTGGTTTTAGGCAAAGTTTCAGTATTTTCTTTGACTTGCTTGATTCATTTGAATCTTGAAATAACACAGTTGTTATCCATGTTTGAAAACGACATACTTTGGAAAACAATGTATCAGTCCTTGTTGAATAAGTCTGCCCTCCACCTCAAGAACTGTGATTGTGACCAAGTAAAAATATAAAAAATAAGTTCTGCAGAGAAAACAGATGTTTGTGTGTGCTTGGTTTTTTTTTTTTTGTTTTATCTGTCTTTGTTTAGATAGTTGCATAAATAATTGATCTTCTACTGCTTCAGAAATGTAATCATACTTAAAATACAAACTTATTCACAAGAATGTCTTTGGAAGATTTATTCCTCAAGTATCTTCATTTATATATGCTGATTTATAAAGCCATTCCATATCTACTACACAGCCCAATACCATGGGTAGGCCTTGCTGGTTCCAGGCCCTCTAAATATCTTGAAGGTACTCTAAAAAAACTGATATCCCTTGGCTGTGATCAGACTGAGCCCCAGAGTTGAAGCTTTGCTTAAATCTACAATATTTGTCCTGGAAAGTGGTAAAAACATAACTGTGCTATGGACTGTGAGGAAAAACACATGTTTGGGGGGTATGGGGTGCTTCCAGCCCTGCTGGGATGCTGGGAAGAGGGTGCTTGTGGCAGAGCTGCAGAACACAGTGTGCTATGGGATTTGTGCCCCGTGATGCAGGTGTAGCTGTGGTGACTCCAGGCTCCATGCGGGGATATCCAAGTCCATCAGATGGGTGGGGACATATGAATTTGGGAAAAAAATGTATGCATACGCTAATTTTTCTAGCTGATGTGAAGGAAAAAACACCTTAGACCCAGGAATGGTGCTAATGATGATGGTGTAGTTTCAAAGACACTGTCTTGGCTCCAGTGCATAGTTTCAAGGACTATATCCAAGGCAGAATTCAGACCATTTTAGAACCAGAGTCAAGTAATTTAGCTGACTTCCAGGCAATGGAAGATTAAGAAAAATTAAGGGCTGAGTGTCTTGACCTTTATTGAATGTCTCCTTGCTGCATCTGTTGCTGGCTCCCTCTGCAGGCAACAAAACTGGCAGGGTCAGTAACACAAGGCATTTGTTTTGCCTTTTGTGCAAAGTTATGCTGTACTTCCCTGGTCTATGTAAATTGTTCTTTAGCAGCCAAGTGCCTTACATACACATGAAGTAACAGCAACAACACAGAGTGGTTTATGTGTTAGTAGCCAAGTGGGCAATAAGTAGCAGAAGGATTATAGGTGGAAGCCTGAACTTTAATCATCTGCCTCAGACCTCAGAAAGGGGTATTATTAAACAATTTTTACTCCTTTTTCCTTTTTTCCTAAGTGTGGCAAGGTGGAACTGAAATTTTCTAAGGCTTCAAGCCTTTCTTTGACTTTTTACACTGTTGTATTAATTTTATATCTGGACACTAATGATGTGTCTTGTCCTGAGTGTTGCTGTTATGTTCCACCATTGTTGCCTATAAGCAGAGCTGGACGTGGAGCAGTGGGTCTCAGTGCACCCCGTTTTGGTAGGGAAACTTTGCATTATCTGTTTTCGAAGACATGCCTTAGAAAGAACAAAAATACCAATTGAAATGAAAATGATTTTTTATTTCAATTGTCTGAAAGGTTTGATAATGACTTTTTTCTTTGTTAAAAATGGCATGCTACAAATTTGTCTTTGTTGGCAATTCAAGACCTTGTGCCCTCACTTAAGATTTCAAATCTTCAGGCGACTGACAAAACCATGGAGAATCAGGTTAGCAATTGATTGGGGTAAGATAAAGAATTACACATTATACTGAACCTACTTTTCACTCAATAATTTCTAATATACATAAAAAACCACTTTCAGAACATCTTCATTTACAATAAACCTGTTTTTTTCTTTCCCTATGATTCTTCATTAAGAGGATGTAATATGTGCAGTGCCTTAGTTCCTGATGTAAAAGTCACTAAAGCCAGTGGAAGCATATCCATGCATTTCACTGGGCTGTGGTTTGAAAGAATCCTGTACAAAGTGCATATTTTATGGCTCTGCAGCACAAACATCCTTTAATTTTAGTGGAAGATTTGCTGGTCCATAGTAAGGTGTTTTTATTAATATTAGCCTAATTCATTTTGTTAATGAGAATTCAAAATCTAAATGGTGTACCTTGAACTGTAATAGGTAGCACTCTATAGGTACAAGGCATCCTCTAGCAATGGCAAAACCTATATTTGTTGCATGGAAATGCCATTTATTTTCATTTAAGATAATAAGCTTTCTGATAGAAACTAGGGTGGCGTCAATCGTTTGAAAACACTTAGTTTACTCAGTTACAACCTCTTTTTTTCTCAAAGGATCAAGCACAATTTGGAAAACCAAGAACAAAACCTAATGGCCAAGTTCTTCAAACACACGTGTCAGCAAAAGTAATTCCAGTGGATAAGGAGTACTGCTTTCTTCCATTACATTACCGAGGAAAATAAACACATTCAGGGCTGACCCTTGCCATCTAGTTTGCTCTTTCAATCCCCGGTATGAAAAGGAATTTAATACGCCTTTTTGATTTTATTGTAGAAATGAGATTGGACATTCTTCATCTGGCACAAAAAGAGGGGCAAGATTCTTTGTTTCTTCTGATCTCTGCTTGTGTAATTATAGAAATTTGAATCAAGGCATGCGCACTATTGTTGGTTGTTTTAAGGCCACCACATTTATGCCTTTAAATGAAAACCTTTAAGAGGGTAATTTATAATTATGAATAGCAGTATTCTTATTTAATCATATCTCATTGTAGTCTTTGCAACTCTAAGAACTCAGAATTTAAGTGTATTTAAAATGTGTACATTGGGGTGCTTCTGAGTAATTCCTTGCTACTAGTCTGTGCCAGCTTGGAATTTCACACCTTTGACCAGATTGACTGGTTTGGCTTGTGTAATAGGTACCCTGCTATCCTGGACTACCTTGTGGGTGGGTGGAGATGGGTGCCTTTGAAAATGCCAATTGGTAGCTAACCATAACAAGTCAGATTTATATGTGAGTGAAGAAGGTAGAAGTATCTATGAAAAGTAAAATAGTTCTACTGATATGCCTAAGAAAGATCATAGAACTCCTTGAAAGGATGGAACTAGAAAGGATGCTCTCCAAATCACCCAAGACTTGGTTTTGAGGCCATTAACAAGGTTTCTGGCAGGAGTTTTCGGGAACAGATGCAGGCATGCTTGAGATGGTTGGCTACATCTACAGGTAAACCAGCTCTACAGAGATGCTATTCTGGGGATATTGCCAGGGAATCACTCTTCATAACAGTATTGAACTGCCTGTCATTCTTTTGCTTTCTAAACAGGAAATAAAGGTACATGGGAAGTCTAGGAAAGAGGAGTTTTGGTTCAAAGTCTCAAATATAACACCCTCCTTCTGTGTTATTAGACATATCCCTTTGGATAAAATCTGGTGATTTTTTTTGTCTTTCCATTTGGATAGAAATCACAGACTGGTATCTTGTGTTATTGAAGCACCAACATGGTCAAAGTTTGGGTGAGTTATTTGCTTTCCAAAAAAAAGACTTCAAAAAAAATGCATTAATTTTTAATTAACTCTTACATGGGAAACAGTGTTAGTGGAATTATTGTTGTGAGAAACACCTTTGTCTTGGACTTACAAAAATATTTAGCAGCTGAAAGAAAAAAAACATGCTTCCTTGTTAGCTTAATGAGCTGACTTCTGCCAAAGCCAGCTTAGCCCAGCAGGTCTGGTCAGAAATATTTGCCATCCTCCCAGGTGTGTGGGACAGGCTGCTTGAGATCCTGTAGGGCACTGCGGGCAGCATGCAGCATATTCCTGGGTTTACAGGCCCTACATGATATTTCATGCAGCTCTTGTTTCTGTGGCTATGACCTATTACTGAGAGTCAAGCCACTATGTAAACATGAAGGACTTCAAACTCGCAGTGTGCTGCTTTCCAGAGCAAGTGGTCATTTATTCCAGTTTCCCATGACCACATTACTGCTTGGGTTTGCTGCTCAGAAAAATACATCAGGGTGCAGCAATAATGCTGGACAAGGAAGAGGCGTTGCACTGGAAATACAGGCTGCATTAGTATGTATTATTAAATGTACCAAGAGGATAATGTTACGTTATCCCCAGTTTCAGTAGTTAAAATATTCTCCTTATAAAAATTAAAAATTTTCAAATACTCAAAGTAGTGTAGCCAAAATCCAACTTAGGAAATACCTTATTTAGCTATTAGCAAGATGATATGACTTTTAAACTCCATCTGTGATACCAATTTCTCCACTGGTGCCATTCAAAATAATATTTTTTTTCATTGCATTTATAGCTCTATACAAAAAGAGAGGGGAAAAATAGTATCAGAGGGTGATTTATATTACATTGGATTTTACTGCACCTTGGCAATGCAAAGAAATCTTTGAATTAGTTGAAAACTACATAAAGAATAAGTCAGTTTCTAATTCACAGAAGAAAATATTCTGAGGTAAGTGAGGTAACCAAAACATTGTGGCTTGAAGAGCATTCTGAGCGATTGCTGTTTCAGCTGTCCCAATCCACAAGATGCTGTTAAAACAGACCAGTAGTAAAGAACACTCACAGCCTTTTTTAACCTGAGAATATTGACTCTCACTCGAGTGGCTGATGCAGAGAATTAATGAATTTCCATTCTTGTGAATTAGTACAGATTTTCTTTGCAGAATCAGAGATTTGCATCTAGTAATGTGCAGCAATAAAAGAGAGGCTGACTTGACATCTTTAATTCAAATGTAAATACAAGACCTCTAGTCTGAAGTAAGTGAGACTTCTTTGGATTTATATCACTGTTGTTAAAAATAGAACCTGACAGTCTATTTTTAGATAATCCAGAACTCTTATAGGTTGGAACCTTGCAACTGCATTACCCACTGCCTTCATGAAAAACCTCAAGCATATTTGAAAAGACATGATTAATTTTAATACAGTTTGGAATAATCCCTTGCATGCAAATATGCCATGGCCTTCAGGAGACTGTTTCCTGTCATATTTAATTGCTGATAGATGAAGGTCCTTTATCTCTGCAGAACCTTTAAGACAAGCCCTGTTAATGCCACAGAAATTATTTTCTTCACACAACACTTGAAAAGCACCTAAATATTTAACAGAGCTAATTTCTAAACTGATGTGAGATGTGTTGATTTTGCTGATTCATTGTCCTGGCTTCCTCAAAAGACAACAAAACCATTCCTCACCCAGAACTAAGAAGTCCAGAAGTGTTAGCAACAATGCTGATGTAAATATTTTTTTTCCTTTTCAATAGTTGTACAGCAAGAAGAAAGAAGCAAGTGGTGGTAGGGGAAGGAAATGCTCCTATTCTTGGGAAATTGCTCCTGCATGAATCCGTTTGAGTGTACTCAGGCAGAGACAGTGGGCAGGGCAACTAAGCTTCCCAGGCCTAGCAATTAAGTATGAAAAGCCTGTCTTTATCCAAATGGATCATCTACATTCTGGAAACTTCCACGTTTCTTTCTGAAGTCCTACTTTTCCTAAAGTTCAGAGCAGCATGATCAATAACAGTTATGCTGGGATAGGAGTGGCTGTAAAGTCCTCCATGCTGCAAAACTAGGGCAATTTATTAAATCAGCATGAGTGATCCATGTAACTATCCATTTGTTTGATCTTTGTAACAGTGAATTGGAGATTTTAATTTTTAGGAGGCTCTATTTGTTGTTGGTTTAGGTTTTTTTTCTGAGTTCTCCAAATTTTCCATTGCCTCTAAGAGATCACCTGTTGTCAGCGAAAGTTTGACATGAATGACAGGGGCTGTGGGTGGCACAGGCAGCCTTTGGTTTTACCTTGGTGTCACTTGTAATCTGAGGAGACTTGAGCTTTTAAGACATTGGTGCTTTTTGCTGGGTCTTTGGTCTATTCACTGCAGGAATAGAAGGGAAGCTCCAGTGTTGGTCCAGGAAATGAGGCAGACAGAAGGGGAGATAAGGGAAGAAAGGGGAAAATTAAAACAAAATAATAAAAGAAGGCTGGAAACCAGTGAAATGTTATTAAATTAGCAGCACTGCAATCTCCAGTTTTTCAGAAATAGCAGATGATCCTCAAATGCAAGGTTGGCTTCAGAATTTAAAAAAAGTAATGACCAAATAAAAAAGAGAGATAGAGAGAGAAACCTTATGATGTGTTAGTCAAAGCCAGAAATGACAGTGTTTTGTTCCATGCATTCATCATTTTTTTAGTTTCTCTTCTGGTTTTTCACTTGTTAGTACTCATGATTGTTTCAATAGTTATAATGGGCTGAGACTTAAAGATGCTGGATCTAATTCTCCGAAGTTTCCTTTTATGTAATCCTCCTAATATCCAGTGACTGGTCATAAAACTCCAAGTGCTGTCAATACTGATTAAGTTAAACTTATTATATTAACTTAGTTAAAATAATTCATTACACTGAGTATTTTGTTTTCTGTGATTAGTGTTTCATACAACTGGAAGGAAAATTTTTTACCCTCATTGTGATTCTCAGTCAAAGTCATGATTAGTAACCCTTGTACCATTTGAAGAGAGAAATATTGCGTGTTTAAATGATCCTACCTTCTACAGATGTAACAAAGGGTCCAGCAAAAAAGCATTTCCCTACAACAGAATAAAATTAAACTTTCCAGCATATGTGGTAACTCTTTTGTGGGGTCTATTAAAAAATTTAATTTTTGAAATGTTTTATGCAGATGCTTGTCTTTATATCTTGAAGTAATTTCATTAAAACCACCTAAACTATTATATGTTAAGGAACATCTTCAAAACCTGATGAGCTCAAGACTTCAAATCTGGCAATCAAGCACATGAGGTAAGGGAGACTTAACGATACACATGCCAAGCCTGGGCTAAAAGGTGTTTTAGAAGACGTAAGCTTATAACGTGGGCTTTTAAAACAGCATTTTCAGACATGTTTTTTTATTTCATGCATCTTGAAAAGGAAAGTAAATGGGAGAAGAGGAAATGAAGGTAAGTCAATTGTATATTTTTTGGAAATTCATGTAAATAAAATGATATCCCAACTTTACACTCTTCAGGTAGTAGGTTTGTCTGCTGAAATAGATCTCCCTCCTTACAATGCACGTCTAGATAAGACACCTCCTACCAAATATGTCAGTTAAAAATTTGCAAGAGTTCTTGTGTTATTAATATGATAATGTTCACTGCAGATGTCCCTTATACTTGGGCATCTCAATTGCAGACAAATTAGTTGATAGACATGAGAAGACAAGTTATTCTCTGTTGCAGCAGGCAAGAGAAGCTGACGGGATCAGAGGGGCAGGGCTGAGTCACTCCACCCTTTAGAGGTATGAGCACACCAGAAAAAGCTGAAAAAAGATGATTCTGCTCTGATTGTGCCTGTCTGCTTTAGAAAACAAGTCAGCTTGCTGCCATGTGAACCCTCTGAGACAAGCCCTGTGTTCCATACTAAACTGGATCCCATCAACAGGTCTAGTCATGTACACCCACCTTCTCTATTCCCTTTCTAGTTCATCACTGCCTACTGAGACATACCCATCACCTGAACATCAAACAGTTCTAGTATGGTTAAGAAAGAAGAAAAGCAACACACCAATTGAGGCCCACTCAGTACCCAATTATATTAGGAAGTGTAAACTGACATGTTTATTTGCATATTTCCTTAATACACCATCCAAAATGTCTCAAAAGGAGTAAAGTCGGCTACTTTCAGCTGATCTCTTCCTCCATGTGGCAGCCATGCTTCTGGCAGTTTAGGGGAGCTAAAGTCAGCAGCTGGACCCTGGCATGGTCTTGGTTTTGCCTTTGTATTTGCACTGGTGATCCTTGTGGGGTTGATCCTGAATGTCCTATCACAGCTTGTTTCTGGAGGAAATAATGGCAGAAAAAATAGGTATTACAGATCTGATATAGTGAGTAGAGAAAGTAGATTAAATCATTAATAGATAAATTGATTTTTGTTTGTTTGGATAGAAACGTACCCAAAAATGAACTTCAGAATTTGTTTTCCTGGGCGATACCCTCAGCCTGTGGGTGGGAAGAAGGAAGTGAGGGACACAAGCTCTTTCAGCTTTGGGGGGGCAAATCTCATGGGGCCAAACACACCCTTATGTTTCCTAAAGACACAAGGCAAAGGCTGCATCCCCCCCTCTTAGTCCTGGCACTGCTGTCGGGACACGAAGGGGCTGGCCCATTCAGACCCAGATTCAGAATCCAAAAAACCCCATGTGGGCCTGCTGGAATGGCTAAAAACAATGAGCACCAAATATATCCAAGGACTGGAAGACAATTCAGTCTTCCAGCAGTTGCTCCATCCATTTTAATAATTTTACAGTGTATCATTTACACAGCATTGCCCTAAAGAAATGTAGCAGTTTGGACTGTTTTTAACAGTGAGGTCTCCTAAGATCTACTAGTTTTCTAGGCCCATTTCGCCACTGCATCAAGCTACTGTGAAAAAGAAAACCTGCTTTTCCTCCTTTACGCTGGCTTGGCCTATTACAAAAAACCCACAAAAACAAAACAACAAAAAACATACTGCTAGTAACTGTGTCCCACAATTGGAGCTAGTGCCAGAAGCTGAAAGCATGATTTCTTTAAGCTATGAAATGCTTTACATAGCCTAATGCCACAGCAGTGACCCTGCTGGGTCTTTTCTGAACAAGTTAAAAAAAATAATATAAAAGGAGAAAAAGAAGGGAAGAAACCCAAAGTTTTAAGCATCAAATTACTAAACAATAGAAATGGTATTTTCTGTCTTAGATGTTTAAGAAAAGTTCATGAAAGAGATGAATATCAAGCCAAATATTTGGTTGGCTTTGCTGCAGCAGGCTGGAGGAATGTAAACTTTTTTTCAATGACTTCAGCTCCCAATTTAAAAGCTAGGATTTTTAGCAGTGAGCAAGAGACTATATTTGGCAAAAAAATTCTGCTGGCTTTACTTAGTTACCCAGCACATTCAAAACAATACTCCTTTATCAAAAAACAATAGTCTGGTTTATTCACAGCATATGTAGAACTTGGACCTTCCACCAAATTCCACTTTCTTCTCTTGCAATATGTCTGTTGCTGTCTAATGAGCTCGACAGTGCCTGTACTTCATTTTCAGCAAATTAAATTTATTCCTCACAGGAATTGTGGTTTGGTCATGGCACCGCTCCTAGGTATGGGTGGGGTTTGTTTTTTCAACCAGCTCTTGGTTAACCACATGGGTACGTGCTGTCGCACCACACAACAAAATCTTCTCTATAATAACTGGTTTAAGTAGCCATCCACCTCACGAAAGTGAATCCCATTTAATTTACTTTGTGTTTACCATGCTCCTTTTCCAACCGTATTGTTGGCACAGACGGGTATTTATATAACTTTTATTGTAAACTATTTATTTAGACTTGGGACTTCAGTAACACTTGTTGTCAGATTTATAGTGCGTGTTTAAAACCGAAGTTCTAAAAATGTAATATTTCAAAGAGGAGGAAGCAGACAATGAATTTATAAACGCAGGGGTCTATTCTCTCCCTGGATGCGATGGGAACTGTGCTCGTTGCTGATGAAGGAGCCAGGCCTGTGAGGCAGAGTGCATACATCTGTGTTTATGCAATTATGCTTGATCAAAACCCATCAAGATCATCTGCAGTCTTCCTGCAAAAATCCACCAGGCTGATCAGGGAAGTTAGGCTTGGAATCTTGGATCACTCTCCTCCCATGGCAGAGGCAGATCTGATGGGATACTCTGTGGTCCATGGGTAAGCTTAGGCCTTGTGTTGAACTCTGAGGAAAATAAAGAGAGCGAAATGAAGTGCACAAAATAAAAGAAGAAACAACTCTTGCTCAGCCACTGAAAACAGGTGAAAGGTGGCTTTCAAAAAGATCTTCAAAACTATCAGGAGAAAAATATCTTCCACTTTCTAGAAAAAGCTTTCAGGCTTGTTGTAGGCAGGAGGAATTACCATTTTTTTCTATAAATAAAAAATCTTCATATAGATAGATATTATGACTGGAGCACTTGTGCTCGGTGCCCATTTTCCATGGCTAGCAGAATGAACAGCAACATGATGCAACTCACAGAATTCTTTATGTCTACTGGAACAAAAGCTACACTTTATGAAGGCAAAACTCGGCCTGAAAAATTTGGTTTGTGTTTTTGTATAAACCTATGTATTTTTTGGTTGTCTTTCTCCCCTTGCAAAAGCAGTTAACTTTCAAAACTTTGGTTTAGAAAACCACGGTGTATACAATTGAGCACTCCGTGCAATAACTGAACAATGTGGAAAAATAATGAAGGAAAAGTATTTGTTAAGGATTTTTTCTTTCAGTCTTCTTGAAAGTTGCAAAACCCATAAAAGTGCTTGGCAAACTCATAACCCTCTCTTTTTCATGAGACTACAAAACTCAATTTTTACAACAGACTTGTGAAATAACAGAGAAATAGGTGAAATGACATCACCACTCTTTACTCAGAAGTTCAGTTAAGAAATCAACAGCAGACTGATCAAGCACTCTTGATTCTCCATCCTGTGCTATACCTTCTAGGGTTCTAAACTTTTAAAAGCTTATACTCTCAATGATATATAAAATAATCAATTCTGCATAAATTGGGTCAGTTTTAGTGCAAGACCAATTTGAAACTTGAAAAAAGTTGGAAGGAGAAAGTCAACCCCTTTTGTCTCTTCTCTGATACCGAAGAAAAGTTTTTAAAGAAAGAAAAAAATTTTGAAATAAGATAATGAAAATTGATAGAAAGTAAATTCATACATGCCAACATACATATGCACATACACATATATACACATAAATGAATGCTAGCCGTAAAACCTCATGATTCACCCTACTATGCTCTCCACATTCAAATAACTGTCCTTGATATCTTTTCTTTATGGAAAGCAGTAGAAACTGGACACAAAACCCCACAGCTTATTAAAGATGTCTTTTCAAAAGGTCCAATATTTTAGGTTAATGAGTAGGAAGAGGAAGTGAGCTTGGAACATGCAGTATGATCTTTATAGCACAGGCTATAGAACAGGGTGGTCACACAGACTGTCATTGCTTCCGAACCGTGCAAAACACGCTGTAGCACAATACAGTTTTATCCAGGCTGGAAGCATGCAGAGGGTCTGAAGCAGGGTCTTTGTGATCTGCTCTGTGTGCACCCTAAAAGCGATCTCTTTCAGGGTAGGCAGAGGGGAGAATAGGTGAATTTTGTTCATGAAGAGTATAATTACATAATTACAAATGGCAGTTAAGATCTCTTACTGAAAATTAGTGAAGGGAAACGAGCATGAAATAATTCATAACTCTTAACAAGGTTAAAATACTTATGGTGCTAATACTCAACTGATAGTCTATATAGGACTTTTTCATTACTTATTTTCCAGGTCTCTGCAGAGGAGGAAAGTAGTATTATCCAAACCACCAATTAGATACCTTTTAGGAGTTATTTTCAGGACATTCCTGTCTTGCTAGTGCTTGCCTTGCTTGGCTGCTGCAAAGCCATGCAGTTGATTTTTGTTTTCAAGTGACTTTGAAAATACAAAACCTTTGCAGAAGTGCAAAACCTTTATTTATGATGAGATTACCTCTTTCAGTGAGACTGCTGAATGTAAAATTATTGTCAGAAAAATTGCAAAGACGGAAAGACACAGAGAGTGAGGTAGCTTTTTTCCTTCAAATTATCTTTTCAGTCTGATTATTAACAGCAGCTACATTAATATCAATTTTCTTGCACTGCCTGTGAAGCTGTGCATTTATGAAACATCACTAGGGTGGGATCTTATTGCCAGAGCTGTGAGTAGAGTTTCAAGTGTTTGCAGACAAGTGCAGGTGGTCAGCACTAAAAGCATATCATTGTCAAGCATTTTACCTCATTTTAAGTGGTACAAGAAAGCCATTACGGCAACAAATCACTCAGCCTTTACGGCCATGAAGTGCAGAGGGCACCTCCAAGCATGTTTGCAGGAAATTAACTGTGAGCTGGCAGGCAATTCATTATAAACAGTGTGAAAAGGGGTGACTTTTTTCTTTTTCTTACATTTTTTTGTTTGTTTGATTGGTTGGTTGGTTGGTTTGTTGGTTTTTTGTTTGGTTTGGTTTTGGTTTTTGTTTTTTTTAGTAGGAAGTATTTGAACAACAGTGTTAATATAAACTGATCTGTAATAACGGTGCAGGGACTTCTGCACAGGTGTATGGGTGTATCGGTATTATTTTCAGCTACTTTCCATTCACTCTTCTTCAGGTGGTGTTAAACTGAATATGTGAAATTACAGTTGTGCCTGTAACAAACTCATACTCCTCGTAATGGTTTCCGTGGTGACTATAGAGGACTTTTAGTTGGGCTGTCCTGCAGAAATGGGCCAGAGATGGCTCATGCTCAAAAATAATAGGAAACAGAATTTAACGTTTTTTCTTGCATTGCACTGTGTGATACAGTACACAATTTAGGATGCTGGCATCTGGGCTTTTTCCAAGAGAGTCAGAAAGTAGTATGGTTAAAACATCTTTGTAGAGTGTAAAGCAAAGGTAAACATTCAAGTAGAGCTGTTTATAAAGAAATATTTTCTAGTAGAGCCTAAAGGATTTGGTTCTCAGAATGAAAAAGAAATATCTCCAAACAAAACTACCAAAACCAAATCGAAGAAAACCCCAGAGACACTAACAGTATAACTCTTTGAATTTTAATTTTTGAAAATATTGTAAGATTTTTTTTCCCCTAAATTTGGTGTTTATTTAAAAGCCAATAAATCCAGATAAGGGAATTAGAAGATACCATGATATAATAAAAAATAAACAATTTCTACGTAGACTTTCAACTACTAAATTATTTTATGTCAAAAAACAGAAAATGAAATGCTTCTAAATATAGTGCATTGGAATTTTCTTATCAGTTAATTTTTTAGAAGCTCTACACTTAAGAGCACCATAGTAACAGCTCTGCAACCTGATTCTTCATTACAGTTAATCCACTGAGAGCTTCACTGAAAACATTTCCTCTGGGATCAGAGAGACTAGAAATCAATTCTGATAATATTAGAACAAATTTAAAGATCAAAACTCCCTAGAAAGTATGTGATGAATAAATAAAGAGATCTTTATTCCTTGTGTAGTCTTTCTCACCTCTTTTCTTTGTTGTGCTTTAAACAAATATTTTTGTCTTGCGAATGTTAATATCTTGAAAGATTTTGTAAAAATGTGGCTGAAATCATTCCTTCTGAATCATGTGAGTATTTAAGCTACTACTATTTGCGAAGTAGACTGTGAGAACGTCAAAGTAATTGATGATATTGAGATATTGAAGGCCTCTCTCCCACTTGTGGTTTCAGCATATGTGTCCAGGGTACATCAAATCTCTATTGAGGGCTGAGTCTGAATATCTTTTATTACTCACCCAAAATAAGCCCAAAGGCTATGATGATGAAAGGAGCACACTAAGGACAAGTCCAGCTATAGTTCCTGTCCTGTGGTTTACTGAGGAGGAATTCTGTTTTACATGGTTGATGCCACCTTGCTCTGCAGCTGCCTGCTGCAGCATCAGCAAAATGCACCCAAGAATTTTGATTTAATATACTGCAATCTTTAAACAAGGTTTAGGTTGCCCTAATTATATGCAAAAAATTAGGAAACCTATCATGTGTCACAGACCACCTTGGTGTTCCTGACTGGGGACCAGCAGAAGTGTCACACTTCACACCACCTTGTCATCAGCTGCAGCTGTCCTTTAAGAGTACAAGTAACATCTGTGGTAGATGAAATAATTTGAATTCTCATGCACGTTTCCTTCAGAAAACAGCTCACACTAGATAGCATTTCTAGTACTGGGCACTGCTACATCTGAGTGCAATCATGCTAGAACAAAAAAAAATTATAAAAATAAAAGATGGGAAATCAATGTTCTGTAAATTTATAACATTGATTCACCATCTTTTGTGTCATTAGGTGTGCCCTTCCATCGTGCCATGCACACTTATTTCACATGAATGGCCAAAAAAGGCCTGTAAACTTTGAAGTTGTCTGGGGAATGCTCAGTAACATGACTCAGCCTATGTGCACATCCCATATCCTGGACACAATGTGAGTGGTGCTGTTAGCTCTTCTGATGCCAAGTCGGCAAAAACGGAAAAAGATTTGTTGTCACTCATCTCACTCTCTCTAAAAGTTTTTTTTCCACTTTTAACACTCTTTTGCTCAAAGGGAGTACAAGATGTGGTCTGCTTGATGAACTCTGGTTAATAATGAGGTTCAAGATGTGGTAACTGGAGCCATGAGAAGCTTTGCTGGGATGGGGCACCACTGATCAGGGAAGCATGGAGGAAGTGTGACTTCCTAGCTGCGTGGGGCCAGCTTGCTGAAATCCAAATGCAGTTGTACTTGAAAGTGCAATTGGCTTCACAGGGAGAGTAACCGAGCCCTTTGTGTCCCCGTGCATGATATTCATGTGTTTGCTCTGACCCTGGGCTGTGGCTTGGTGGGATAGCTGGGAATCTATGGGTGCTGGCTCTGAGGGATCACAGAGCACAAACGCACTCACCCTTGTCCAAAAATTGTTTGCAGGTTAACTTTGTAAGCCTAAATGTCACCTGCCAAAACACTCTACAGACTGCTAAAGCAGATAGTATCTTTTTTGAAACTTACCTACTTCTGGCATAAAGAAATGAGTATGTGGGGTGAGTGCACAAGGAGTACAGGAGAGGTAGGAAGGAGCAGCAGAAAGGTGCTTTTGGGAGGCAAAAAGGAAGAAAACAGGAAAGTATTTAGAAAAAGCAGGTTTCCCTGTCCCCTCCAAGGGGTGGAGAGTTAATCTGAGAGAGGAGAAAATCTTTAAAATTATTAAAGAGATTTTAAAATGGTTGTATATTAATGTTAGAAGACACCAAAAGACCTTAAAAGGGAATTATAGATGTCATAGACAATTTTATTTTATTGGTATTTTGTCTTGGTTGGATCAGAGACCATCTGAATTTTAAACCTTGTTGTAGCTCAATCTCCATATTAATCTCCTAAATGGAAAGTTCTATATTAGCAGCTAACATTTGTCTACTGTACTTGAAGATATAACTGTATGTGGTGAGACACTGCCATAATTAAGCAAAATTCACCATGCCTAACAGTTATAACAGCAGTTCAAGACCAGAATGGCCTCTAAATTATACAGTAGTAATATTTTCCAATCCACTCCATTAAACACAACATTTCAGGACATCCTTTTGCTGTTCTTCTCATCTGAACATCTCAAAACATTCAATTGTATTAATAAGGTGTGAATGAGGATTCATAACTTTACTGTGATACACTGCAGTAAATACTGTCAAGCAAATTTACGGAAATGACAAAAAAGAAATAATAGCAAGATTTGGAACCACCCAAAATCATACTGCTTTGTGTTAATTCCATTTTTAGACCTTGACACAAGTAAAGGTGTTGTAATGTGAGCTCAGAGAGAGGGTTAAGCAATGTTTTTTCACATCTTCAGCACAAACAAATAAGTACCCTGTGCAATTTTCCAGAATTGTACACAGGGAATTCGTAATTTCTGGGCAGCAAAATCTTACCAGGGGCAGGACAATGTCAGCACTTTCACCAGAAGATCACCATTGTCCAGCAGACAGAGAATATGTTTGAGTCATTTGGGTCTGAGGGAGTGGAGACCATACATGAAGGAAAAAAAGAAAAATATGCAGCCATTTTCTTGGTTAGAAGCATTAGCACCAAAGAAAAGGGAAATTTGCCACTTTAACAACTCATCCCACAGTTTTAAAAGTCTTGGAAAGAGGTGCACAGCCTTGTTTATATTGATACTCCTGGACTATATAATAGAAAGCTGAGTGCTGATCCATCATGATGTGAAGATGAGTCAACAGTGGGTTATGACCCATCACGAAAAGCTTTTGGTGACTCCATGCAGAAGTACAAGCAGGACAGGATTGAGTGAGGTCATCATGTTTCATCCGAGGCTGAAGCACCTCTAACCAAGCACTTGCTCTTCATATTTATGTTTAGAGGAGTTCTTCTGAAGTTGAACACTGCTGGCTGGTGTGACCCAAAACCATGACATTGTTTTAGGACTCTTCACACTACTGTGGACTGGTTATGTTCTCACCTGCACTCAGGATTTTGGGCGGGTTATCTACTCTGAAGTCAGCTGTGAGCCAGCTCTTACCTCCAAGAGCAGTGGAAAGTGTGTCATTTGCTGCTTCTTGCTTATCTTGTGGGATTGGCAAAGAAGTACACACCAACACGTGTGGTTTTGTAGGCTCACCGTGCCCTTTTGGAAGAGGCAGGAGATTGCAGTGTTTTGTGGTCAGGCAGTACGGCTGAACAGCACGTGCCTCTCCACAGAACAAGGCTGATCAAAATGGCTTCTAAATAAAAGTGTTGATCTGTGACAGTACTAAACATAACATGCAAGAAAAAAATCTCAATAAACACATGCCAGAAGACAAATGTGATGCCGGTCATGGGCTGCAGATGAAGCTTCAGATGCTGTATTTCTATTTTTCTGTTGGGCTCCCCCATGAACTAAGTTATACCGTACCACAATGATTAGCTTACTGTCCCCATTTAGCTCTCCAATGGGGTGTGAATAGTTTAACACTGATGCACAGTCCATTTTCACTGGTGTTTCACCTGCATTTCATCATGCTGGGAGAAATGAGTCTTTGAGCAGTTCTGAGGACAGCTATAAAGAGGATAGGCATGTTTCCTCTTTGTTTTGTCAACATGTGTGATGGTGTTCCTCTTTCAGGCAGTGTCAACCCAATTTCTAGTAGTCTTGGAGTAAGAAGTTTGCTCTGTTCTTGTTTTTCAGAGGTTATTTCCCAACTCTGGCACTGCCAGGGATATATGAGCCTGAATGGAGGCTATGTGATGGGTGCATAGAAGCAGTCAACTAATATAGGAAAGAAAAACCCTTCCGTGATTTTCCTTTTCACACATGCGGAAAGAAGTGGAGACAGGTTTATCTCTCACACTACATTTACATTGTAGTGGTATCAATACAGGGAATTTCAGAGAGGAATATCAGAAGTAATGGTTATTAGCACATATCATGAGCTTGACAGGACAAACACAACCTACAGACCTTCCTATGGTTCAAATATGGTTGTTCCTGGATACGTGGGTATTGCAAAACTAAAGAATATTGTAAGCCCTGAGTATATCACAATTCCAGTTTTCCGTAGTAAATCTACTGCAACAGAACAGTAAGTATTACTATGAACCTCTTCACTGATCACCATTGTTTATTACATGAAAAAATATGGGCTGCAAATGTACATTATTCAAACTTCTTGCAGTCCTTAGTTAATCCAGTTAGAGTGACTTGGGTACCGCATGTGTCTGCTGGCCCCCAGCAGACCTCCTGGCAGGTGATGTGGCTCTGTTTTCCCTTAGGAATTCCACAGACACACGTGCTGTGTAATGCAATACTTCACTGTTCCCTTTCTGAGCCTACTAATTGCTATCATGAAGAAAAGAAAAAAGTTGCTATTAATATAGTCTAATGTTACTTAATTTATTAGTTAGTGTTTAATTTATTTGCTAACTGGGTTAAAAGGGAGAAATGCTATTTCAATGGAAACCAGTTCTGGTCTGATAAATGAAGGTACTCACCCATTCCCATGAATAATCTCATATACATCTCTCAAAATTACAGTGATTTCCAAAGGTCTGGCATGTATACAAAGCCATTGACACAATGAAGGTTAGCCTTAGGGTGAGACTTGAGTCTAGGAGGAATGGAAATCTTTAACCATTGCTTAGGTCATGGAAAAATATGAAGCTTGCAGCTCTCAGATATCTGCCCCTGAGTGCTCAACAACTACATACCTCCTAAGCGTATGTCCCCTCCCCCTGCCCCAAGCTACAGTAGTGCAGGCAGTTCCCAGCCCTTGATTCCTGATATGCCAACATATGTTGGCAGAGCTTCACTTTGAACAAATTTAAATTTCTCTTGGGAGCAGGTTTCACTGGTTTGGGAAAGTAACAGACTGTTCTCTGCTTCCCTCTTCTACATCTGAGTATATACCCCTCCTGTATCCTGTACATTGGCTCTGACGTGTACATATATATGTGTATGTACATGAGGTGAAGCCAAATTTCAGAGCCACTCTTTGTTCAAATGCCCATGATATTACAGTGTCATGTTTAACTTCAATATTTGGAACAGGAATAATAAAAAACCTAAAAGTAGCAAAAATTTCCATGTGGATATTTGTGTCTGAATCTCTGGGAAATCCAGCAGTGTGTTAGGGTTTTGTTTTCCTATGTTTGTAAAATTGTGCTTCCCTATTTGCTTTTACAGGAAGTAACATATGTACAATAACTACAAGAACAGTGTAAGATGCGACACTGTTCCTGGTCAGGACTCACTTCCAATTGATCCTATCCTTATCCTAAGACCAACACTTACACTATACAAGGAAGAGTACACAAAGGTTAAGAGACAGCTTTCCCAGGAATGTCCTTCTCCTCTCAGCTGTCGGGGTTCTGTCACGGTCAATCTTCTTAGGCCCTCCCTCTCTTTAAAGTATACTAAGGAAGTATTTCATTAAAACGCTGCTATTTATTTGTGGCAATTTGCTTGCAAAATGAATTTGAGAATAGTTGGATTGGATTTTACTGCTTTTGGGGACTCTGCCTAAAGGCAATGCATCCCTAACCTGTACTTCCACATACGTTGGCATCACTTTGTTCAGGGTCAAATCAGTAACAAAATAATGACATAGTTTAATAGGTAGCTGGAAAAGGGGAGCTGGATTAGAGCACAATACTATGTAGAAAATACCTCTGTGCACTGTGACAATGTTGTACAGCGTGATGCGAAGTTCACATCCATGTCATATAGTTAAAGGAGAAGAGAGTAGGATACAAAAGAGAGTGCAACAGTGAGGGAAAAGTGCAGTGTCACTTGCTTCTGGAAAATTTACAGCTGCCTCAAATGAAGAGCTCAGTTATGGCAATGGGGTTAGTTTCTGAAAAATGTAGATTAAGTGGCTTCACAAATTTGGGTACATAAAATAAGGCATGAGCAAAAGCTTCGTGCCAGTTTCAAAGGTTTTGTGTCCAGTCACAGATCAGTCAGTGCTTAAAAAGTGAATGAGGAGGGCAGAAAGGGAAGACACCGCTTTGAAAACTTGAGCAAAACTCCAAGCTGTGACAAGCAGCTCCCATGCCCTGCCAACATTCTGCTTAGATTGTAATGAGATTTATTTGGTGCAATCCCTGCTACTCCCTCTTGTACTTTGAGGACATGAAGGAAGGTGCAGGCAAAGGAAAGCACTGCCTGATGAAATCTCATGGGACTGGATGTGGGAGAGGGGCTTGACTCCATGTGCCATTTGGCCTCAGTGCTGCACAGCCATCAGCTGATCCTATCAACCCCTGTGTGTGCTCAGAGCTCAGACTGAGTACAGTGTTTGTACTTGAGTACTGTACAGACCATAGTGGACAGCTTTTGTTTTGTTTTAGCTTTTTTGGGTTTTTTTTTTGGTTTGTTTTGAGTCTGTTCATTTGTTCCTTTAGTTTTAATCCTAGAAGTAAATTAATTTCTGCAATATTTTGTTAGAGCTAGAATATCAGCACACAAGTGCCCACTTAGATCCTGATGAGCATCTAGCATCCAAATGTACCCCCAAAAGAATATATCCATTCTTCTTGCTTTACCTTTTTTGTGAGGGTCTGTAAAACACTGACATTTGCAAAGTTAACTTAAGACTGTTAAAAAGAAAGAGATATATTATCAACCTTACAGCTCTTTTTGGAATAAGATTACAATTTCCCAATTCGAATTTGTTATTGGGAATAGCTTCCGTGGTTCTGAATCTTTCACAACTGTTCAGGCTTCACAAGCATATTTGAATCTGGCCCATTGTGACCCAACCTTTTCAGAAGATCAGCCTGGTAGACAGGCTTTCCACTTTTAGATCCACCAAGCACTTCCAGCACCCCTGTATATACTGGGAAAAAACTGTTCAGGCATTATTTGTTATAGCCTCCTTTCTTCCCCAGGAGAAACTGGATGTTGTAATACATTTCCCTCTCTGCTCCTTATATAAAACATGTGGTTTACATCTTCTTGCAGGAATAAAAAAGAAAAAATTAAAAGACTCCTCACAATTGTTGATGAGATGAATCTTCCAGGGTTTGATCCCATGGCAAAGGTCTGTGGTTTGGCTTTCTCTCCTCTCTCAGTATTTTGTGTGTGTGCCATATTTTCTTCAATTTCATAAAACTATTTAAGTTTATCTGTCAGCTTTTTTCTCAGTTAGAGGTTTCTTTTCCTTTACAAGATGCTTCATCAACTTTGACTATTAAGTGCCCTCTTTTCTGTATGTTTTGGCTACCTCATTTCCTCCGTGTCCATTCCTCAGGACCAGACTCTGTGCAATGCGCCTCTGCCATTTTGTCCGTGTTTTCTGTCTCTTTCTTCCCCAATTTCCATTTTTTTCCCGTGTAACTGTCAATCTTTGCTTCTAATGCTGTTTTTTGGACAGTTGTACTCCTCTAAGTGAAGTTGTGTTTTCTTTATTTTTTCCCCCCTCTTATTTTTTTTATCTTTCACTCTTATTATGATTATTGTGATTTACTTTTGTGTTCCCATAACAGATACCAACATTTGATTTCACTGGACATTTTGGAATCCATGTCAAAATCAAAACTGCCTTCTCAGATTGCTACTGGTTTAGAAGACACTTCCTAATTTTTCTAATGAGAATGGAAGCAGCAACAATACCTCTCAGGCTACTTTCTTCTGTGAAATGAAGCAAATATTTTCAGTTAAAGGTTTTTTGTCACAAAAAAAAAGGAGTTTTGGACCAAACCAGAGAGTTTGCTGTGTTTTGACAGTAGGTAAGTTACGACATGACTTCTCAGTGTTATGTTGAAGACCTCTGTGGAAATAGTTATATATTTCTATAGTGAGTCCTTCTGGGTTCAGTATGGTTTCCTCTGAATACATCTATTGATCTTTCACGGATTGAAGTGCTAGGTCCACTGTGTGGGACCTGAAAATAGTTTTCAATAAGAGGACCTTTAAGATTTAAAAAAAACCTGTAAGAGTTCATCCCTGCAAGAACCTGTGCTGCTGGCTTGTGAACTGGGGCTGCTTTGTGAATATTGGAGGTTCTTGATTCCCAGCCCGACTCATTGTGAACTGGGCATGGAACAGAAAGCCAAGGAGACTAATCTTATCAGCCTTCCTCATTTAAGCTCTTCCTGCTCATCGTTACTTAGCTCCTAGGGGAGAACAAAAAATCTCAGCTAGTAACAAGAGTGTCTATCATGGAAGTGCAAGTAATTTAGTGGTGAGCTGCTTTTGCAGATCAGAACTTGGATTTTTAGGACTAATTAATTTCATGCTCTCCAAAGAGCTTTGGAAATGTTACTCAGTTTGGTTCTAAAAGAAATTTTGTCAAATATACTGGGTTTAATAGAGTCTAGTGGAAATGGTTAAACATGTATTTATTTTAATTAATGAAAATTAAAAGGAACACCTTAAACTCTAATTTGGTGTTCTGCTAATTAAAGAAAAGATGAATGAGGCATATTAAAAATGAACACAGTTATTATTTTTGTGGGTTATAGAGCCCCCTTTCTCACTACATACATCAGTTAGCAAAGTCTGCTTTCAGCAGTGGAAATTTCATTATCACTTCTAATTCAGAAGCACTTTGTAGCACATCAAAGTTTCCAACAGTTAATGACTCTGGTTTCTTTCTCTGCAGGTTTATCTTTCATGAAAGAGCATGGAAGAGGAAAGAAATGACAGTAAGATTGAATTATGGACTCCCGAAAGACGAGGACAAAAACTGCTTGTATTGTGGAAGCTGAATTCACTGCTCTTGATTAATGCTGGGCAACACTGATCATGTGCGTGGGTTAGCTGAAGCAGATGTAGCTTGTGTATTAATCATTCCAGTTTTCCAGTTCAGTATTTTAACAGTAACACAAACAGCACTGTAAAAATCTGTCAGTTTGAAAAGTGGTGTCAGAAGTTCCTTACTTTCCACTCTTGGATAGAGAACATCATCCTCCAGACTGCTTTACCAAGAGTGAACTTTCTTCTCAGTTCTGACTTGTGCACTTATGGCACTTGGATGGAGTATCAGCAGGGCTTTTACCAAGTCCCTATGCTGTTGTAACGCTTTGTCTTGGGGTGACTTATGCTGTGTATCCCCTATCACCACCCTATGCCCAGACATGATTCCTGTGCCTTTCTATGCCTTTAAAACTGAGTGCAGGAGACAGAGAAAAAAACTGAGCAAACTTTTCAAACAGTCTGTACTTCAAGGACACAGAGATTAGTCTCTTGCTGCTGAGGAGCAGAGGAGAGAACTCTTCCTTCTTTTTCAGCCAGTTTTTGTTTTTCGGCTCTGCTTCTTCAGAGAGAGACAGAGAGTGGTTTTTTTCCAGGACTTTGGTTTCTTTTTCCTCCTCTTCTGGACTTGTTCAGAACACCAGAACACCAGAACCCAGGCACCTTCCACCAGCCTTGAGGGGGGCCCCCATGCCGATCCAGCTCTGAGGAGAAGGAGAGAGACCACACCCACAGAAGAACTCTAAAATCTTTCAGGTTTTCTCTCACAACGAGGGTTTTTGTTATTTAGCATTATTATTATTATTATGATTTTCCTGTGTGTTTGTTAAATAAATAGTTTTTATTTTTCTTTTTTCACATTCCTCCAAGGAAAATCTTTTTTTTCCAAACCTGGTGGGGGAGGGGTGGCTGTAACCCGTCTTCCTTTGAGGAGGAGACATTCTTTTTGAATGTTTCCCTGAAATTTGGCTCAAACCACACACCCTTACATCTGGTGGCTGCTGAAGCCAATATACTGCAGTTACCCTTAGGTGCTTACCTGAGCAACTTACACTCTGTGAGGGTCACCCCACTGTGGGACAGCTGGAATTGTATCTCACAGAGGTGTCACAGCTCTTAATTACATCTTCTCCAAAGTGCTTGGAGGTTCCCTGACAAAAGTGATTTCAGTATGCAAAATACTGCAGCAAAATAAACTAATCTAGATAGCAGAGGTCAGTCCTGTCTCCCTACATTAACTTAATAGACTGTGCTTTTCCTCTTTCCTTCACCATTTGCCAAAACAGATAGGGTTTGTTTTTCCATTGATCCCATGGAGTTGACAGTGAAAGATTATTCTCAGTTGTCATCCTGAACCTTTCCACTTTCCTGGTGATGTGACCCATGACATGAGGGAGATCTGTAATCATGGACAGATGCCTTTCTGAGGAATGTCCAGATACTGCAGGAGAGGTGGGAGAGGACCACACAGAAACCACTGACTCCCCAGAGCAGCAGCTGGGTCCTGGAGGTGCATAGTGAGAAATAACTGTGTGAAGAGCAAGGATTTTTCAAAAGCTGTGTGTTAGAATTTTCACAAGGTAGCTTGCTCTTTTTCTTATTTTCTCAATATTTTCTTATTTTCTCAAGTCTTATTTTCTCAACAGGGTAAATATTTCAGGCTATTTTGAATATACGTTTGAAATACGACACTGTCTTCAGTGGTGCTGTCCCTGTGTAACATGAACTCCATTTCTGTGATATTTTCATATCAGTCTGTGCTACTGGGAATGGTGATATTTCTGTGCTCAATCCTCAAAAAATTAGAAAACTGCTGAAAATGGGTTTTGTTAATGAAGAACAGAACTCACTCAGGATCCAGCAATGGGTTGTATGTACGTTAGAGGTACCAAGTGCATAAAGACTAAGGGTAAAAACAGGCTCAACAACTGTCAAAATCAGTCAACCCTCTTATTCTCCACATCTCAAAGCTCTTAGCATACTTTGCAGTGGAATTAAACCAAATTATATCTGATAGATACATAGAAGATGCAACATCAAAGCAAGCTGAGCAAATGGGTCTCCTGCCTCACTTCATTCTCAAAGTAGTGCCGGCTCGAAGATTAGAAGGGAATGTTCCAGGATTTTTCTAAGCCATTTATAAAACTCCTGGCTGGGCCTCTGGATACCAGCCAGCCTCCCCTGGTTACCTACCAACGCCCTCATGAGGAGCAATTTTATACCTATATCCAGCCCAAACCTTTCTGATCATGTCTTGTCCTCCCATCATGTACAATTTTGGAAGACCTCTCTCCATCTCCTAAATGGGCCCCTGGTGCAATGGTCACCCTCATTTGGTGACATTTGCAAATTCCATGGAAGAGTACTCCAACAACTCTTCCAGGACACTGATAAACTGATAACACTTCCAGGACAGGTCCCACATTTATTTGGACTAACAGTCACCACTGATACTAGCAGTGATATTAGAACATCGTGTTACTTGCTTTAAAGAGAAGAAGCAAACTCTACGACCTTGGAGAGACTGGAAGACTAGAGATCTCACAGAGAAAATCATAACAATGTTCATGAGATGTGAAGTGATTCTCCTTGGGAGACCGGCAGCTCACTGAGATTCATGATGCAAACTTAATGACTTTTTACCTTTGCAGCTCTAGAAGTTTATTGTTTCAGTCAGATCTTGATCACTAGCATATCTGATTAAAAATAAGGGACTGAATTTTGGATTTTTTTCAGCAGTTTCATGTAAGAAATAATAACTAATTAATGCATCATACTTCTTAAAAAGTTGTCCAAACTCCTTTAGCAAATCTATGAATAGAGAAATTAGGGTTGTTAGAAGCTAATCATCAAACTTCTGGTAAAGACTACTTTGATAATGTTACTGACATCTTAAGGACAACGTCAGCAGAGAGTGCTGTGAGATACGTGTGAGATACGCTTCTCCAGAAACATTGTCAGCCACAAACAGTACCACGTTCCTGCACTGGAGCTCATTGATGCTAATGTTTGAAGGCCTTCAGGGCAAGACAGAGGGAAGTATATTTAATGCAGAACTGACTGTGCTTTCTCTTGTT
>VZRQ01003061.1:83060-98699 GCA_013397975.1 Machaerirhynchus nigripectus | reverse complement strand
GGTTGTCCAAGAAAGGGTAATCTTTTGTTGCTCCTACTTGAACTTTGCAAATCAGCTAAAGGCTGGGGATGCTGTATAAATCACAAGACGATGTCAGCGAGTTTTAGGTTCATGCTTTTCTTTAAGCAAAATAACGTGGGTTTTTTTCCACTACTTTCAAATGCACAGAAAGTACAAACATCTTGTCATATACAGGAAATTGTTTAGATGCAGGAACTGTCTGGCTGTTCTGCAATGGAAAAACTGCCAATACTCAAAAGAAATTGTCTTTCTTGAAGAAATATCCTCTTATTGTACAACAACTAGTACAACCCATATTTTGACAAAGGCACACATGCGTAACAATTCCTGCTTGAAGTTTTCTACATTGTCACACTTATTTTGGAAGAACGTTTTGGAAACTTTCCTACTAATTTTTAAAGGTCACTCCTAAAACAAGGTAGTCAAACATACCCATAGGGAAAGCACTGTCTGTGTCACCCTATGAGTGTGAAGCACCAATTTAATTCTATCATGTCTCTGTGCAGGTGTGAGGATTGCATTCCTTCCACATCACTGTGTGCCTCTGCACTTCAGCTCTGTTCCAACTGCCAGACATCCAGAAATCCCAGCATCCAGACATTGTTGAAAAAATAAAAAAGCTTCTCCACTTTTGGGAGAGAGAATCAAATTAGAGGTAAGAAAACCTGGATGACAAAATACAGCAAACACAGACTGACTCTTGCTATTGACAAATACTGAACCTACACATCCACCTTTTGAATGTATTCAGATACATGTGAGGTAGCTCAATAACTTCTAAAAGCTGCAGATAAGCTCTTTGTTATAAAAAAACAGCCTTCATATCTAGTCTTCAGGTTTTTTTGGTATTGTTGGAAAATAATGCAATGGGTAAACTTGCAAGAGGAATAGTAACAAAGCTGAAAATATATGTCTAAATATTTCCATAAAGTAACAACTAGTTCTTACGCACTATGAATATAATGGTGAATAATAAATTGCCTCATATTATTATTATTTAAATTGTATATTAAATAAGTGACTGGCTCTACTTAAAGATTGCAGCTTTTCAATGGTCCCACAGAATAAAACAACTAAAGCCTCTTCTCTGAAAACTGCAAAGTCCCATCCTGCCTGCAAGAAAACACACCTCCACTCTCTATGTGGAAGAAATACTTGAGTGACTTTGCAAAAGCAAACACTTAAATGCAGCTTCTTAGAAAGCCAGTATCATTGTGACTGCCTACCTTGGAGACTTTGTGTTTTCTCTGTCCTAGTGAGGCTTCTCTGTGTAATTCCTTTTTTCTTTTCTGCTAGGCCAGTTTACACTGACACTTCAAAGATTAAACCCCTTTCCCTTTCCTTCCACTACTTGATTGCTTTTCTATCACTGCATGCTGCATATGCGAGGTGGAGCTCCCTTTTAACTTCAGAGATAATCGTAATAGGTCAGCGGAAATCAAACAAACTTTCAAAATTGCAAGGGCAGTAAGGCGCCCACAAAAGAAGCACCTGCATCCAAAACTAGATGGGTGGCCAGTTTTATCCCAGACAGTCCATCAACAGCCTAACCACAGGCCAGACCTACTCCAGTGTTACTCATACTGTCTTCTGGCATTCACCAAGAAGCCATGTATTTCTGCCCAAGGAATTTCCTCCACAGGGATTGCCTTTAAAGAGGGATGGGAAAGTCAGTCTCCTAAAGAAAATGCACATGTATGCCATCTAATAAAAGATTTATTAAAAAAAAAAAAGAGGTAAATCAAATTTTGTTGTTGATTGTATAAACATGGGGAAATGGAAATTGGACTTCCACCTCTTTTCATAGCCTGATTTTTCCTGGACTTGAGGAGAAAAAAATAAAAGAAAAGAATGTTCATAACTGTCTGTTTTCCTATGTGAATTTCTTCACTTTTTTAGGCTTTCTTCCTGCAGTTGAACAACTATTTATTGTTCTTCATTTCATATTCCTGGTGTATGACAGAGGATTCAGGTGCTTTTGGCAATCAGTAACATATATTACACTTGTTTTGAATGCATATACAAGCTAGAGAATTACTTGAATCAAAATGATGGTTAAACAGAAATAGAACACCCAAAGTTTTTGCAGTCTGAGACAACAGACAATGTACATGACAATTTAATACAAATTTTAGCATAAGTTGTTTGATTCAATCAATTTAGACTCCAAAGACAATTTAGGCTCTGAAGACTTAAACATGCAACTAAGGGCAGCTGCTGAAAGTGAGATGGGCAGATGAATCCATCCATGTAGAAAAAAGCATGGAAAAGCTTGAAGATCTTCATGGCAAAGTTTGGGTGCAACACCTCTTTTAGATTTTAAGCTATTGCCTGACTTCAGGATGTGATTAAAAGTGAATTCCAGTAAAAAATCCAAAAACCCCAAACTAAATATACCTGGTTGCTTTCCCTTTGATTTCAGTTTTCCTACCTACTTAGGCTTCTGTCTGTTAAACAGAAATGACTGTGCTTATAATAAGAAAAAGCGTGATTTCCAGCTATTGATCTGATTTCTTGTTGACAGAATTTTGACTATAAGACACACAAAGGAACTTGGTCAAGGTATAATTTTAAGGAACTGGCACAATAGAAAAATCAAGTGCTAATAACCAAGATATTGAATTGTGTGTGTCTGAGGTGTGCAGGTAGATTCCTTAGGATGAGCTATCTGGAGGGACACCAAGTAGAAAAATGTTGATAAAATTATAAGGAGTTGTGCCTGTAGTTCTCCCCTAAATTCTGCAGAGCAGATGAGGGGCAGGAGTACCTCGCACTTTTTTGTTATTAGCTTTCACTAAATTGCGCAGGAAAATCTTTGATTCACATGTGCCTGCATTTTCCAATCAACTAAGCTATGTGTTATGCTCTTGCAAAATATCTTTTCTACTTACTGACTAGAACAAGGCAGGCATTAACTTTTTGCCACAGCACAAACTGAAATTCTATATAATCCCCACGTTATGGTTCCTGTTGCCTCTAGTTTAATCTACAACACTGGGAATTTGTTATACAACAAGAAACACATTTTAAGAACTGTCACATTTTTTAATTCCTTTTTGTGTTTGGAGTGTCACAAGCATTGTGGCTCCAGTTCAAGCCAACTGCAGCCTGGAAAATGAAATATAAGCTAAAAATACCATGAAAATGGAAATTTTTATCCCTAATCTTGTGTAAGGTTTTTACATTCTGCAGTGAAGCTATCTGAACTTGAAACAGGCTGTGACTGAATATTGAGGAGTTTTGCACCAATTTGTAGATCCTCTCATCCACCCTGGCTGAACCCATGAGTCCTGTTCATGAAAGGATCTTTGCAAGGAGACCTTGTTCCACTCAGGGACCTACCAAAAAGCCTGCAGAAACTTTCATGACAGGATGGCTCTGTATCGAAGGAAAGGATGGTGGGTTAAGTGGCACCAAGGAGGATGAGGGCAAGAATGGCTCAATAGATAAAGGCGACTGTTTAAAATATGGGCAATCTGGGTTGTAGTTTCTCTCCTGCTGTTGGTTTCTGGTGAAGCCCTGGGCATATCTCTTACCCAGAGTGGTTGGCCATGTAATGGGGAGAACAGCCCCAAGGAGAAAGACAGCAAGGATATTTTCAAAAAAAAAAAGGAAGGAAGGATGTGGGATAAGACTATCCCATACCAGATAAAACAGTTTCCAGGGAGGGTTGACATGATCAGTGCTCTGCTCCTATGTAGATCCAGGAAAACTAGACACCTCCAGCCTCTTCAGGACCTCCATGAGCTTTTGGGAACACAAGACCCGGCAGAACATGCTTTGTTATTGGTGACTCATACCTGTGTGCCAGTGGCATGTACGTGAAGTGGAAGAACCGCCTCTCCCTCTCCTTTCAATTATGAAAATTCTGTAATCTACACAGGTTGCATGTCAGGGTTGAATAGAGGCATAGAAAGTTTGCAAATATGCATTAATAAATAATCATGCTGCCAAAATAATTGTATTTGTAACACATTTAATGCTCTTAAGCATTGCTGTGGGTGAACGTGAAAGACAGAAGTAGTATTTTTATGCTAATGCACTATAAAATGTCTTAGCAAAATAAGCAAGTCCCTCTGCAGTGGGTGTTTATTTTCCTTGATACGATTTAGTAGATTCTCACGTGACACTCTTTTGTGTTGTATTTGTAAAATGATCTCTATGAGAATAGAACTATTATAATACATTACAATCTGAAGGTGCTTGAGCAGCAGAAAGCTGCTAATACAGTGCTTCACAATGGAGCATTTAAACAGTTTAGAGAGCAGCTTTCATGTACAGTACTTTAAAGAACTGCTACAAGCCACATTTGCAGTGCTTCTGCAAAAGCAGGGTAATACTCAGGGGACAATTCCTCACCAGTGAGCTTCCTGTCACTGAGCGATCATGTTGCTGTTCCAGCAAATCCAGGTGGGAACCATTTCAAGGAAATTTTGAATACTTCTCCTTTTGCCCAGAAACAGCTTAGCTATTTTTAGGAATATTTTCCATTGGCCTGAAGCAAATTTCAGTTGCTGTAGCTTGATGGAGAGTGACATATTGTATCTTATGTTGAAATGAGAAAATGACTATGTTGCATCATGTCTGCATTTGGCACTGAAGGATGCTGAGATGCTCATATTTCCTCATACTTGTGCCAATTTTTGTGCAACACAGATATACCATAAAGAAAATGTAGGGTATTGGAGTCATCTTGTACTCATTTAACCTTGTGACACCTTGATGACATTTGACTTCTCTGTGGGAGACTGGAATCAGTTGCAGTGTGTCCCAGCCACAGGGTACTTAAAATAAGGCACTGTTGCTGTGCTGCTGTAGTTCTTTTAATGGAAAATGTCAGAAATGCACCCTAGATTTCTCATGGAAGGACTCATGGGTTTCTCCTCATCAGGAGAAACAGGTTGTCCAGTGGGGAGATATAGTTCCAAGTTCAGGAGGCGCCTTTGCCCTGAAGAGCACCAAAACTGTGTGTGGAGATCTGCACCCATTTCCCTTCATCACACATTGCCAGGATGTGATCAGATTCATCTTGAGACTAGAGGGGCAGATGAGCTGCATGGCTAGGCCAAAATGGGTTCCAGGGAATCAGCTGCAAAATTTCTTTTTGTTCTTTTTCTCCTCAAATCTTGTATCACATTTGGGAAGAAAAATAAAGCCCTTAGGCACTCTGTTTTAATCTATATAACTAGTACAATTAGTGTAACAGTAAGTCAGCTTTATGTCGCTGACTGAAATGTGGACGATTGAACAATTTTCTTTGGAGACACAGAAATTTCAGTGATTTTCCAGAATGAAATTGCAGTGATTTTCCAGAATGAAATTGCAGTGATTTTCCAGAGCTGGTGTGTGAGGAAGAGGACTCTGCACTTGGTAGTATTCTACCTTGCACTGCTTGATGTAAACCACCAGGCTGAGTTTGCACAGGGATTACGTTACTATTAACCCTCACGACTGACAGTGATGGAGTAACAGGGCATCACAAGCTAATTTTGTAACTCTGCCATTAGAAACAGGAGACTTTAGTTTTTAAATCTGCAATTATTTTCAACCTTTTGGTGCGTACATCTTTATTCCCTCAGAAAATGCCACATCTTTTATGTAAAGATCTCAGCAATAACCAAGAAAAGCTCTTCTGATTTAAATTGGAAAGATCAGCCACAGTCTGCTTGGCAAGCTGAATGGCATATTGAAGTCACTTTTGATTTAGTTATTTTAGGAGATCTGTCCCTATCACAGTTGTTTTCTTTAGCCCTATGACAATGAGCTGAGGATTCAGTTTGGTTTTGTACGTTACTTAGCTGAAATAGCAAATAAAAAGATTTCCAAAAGCTCTCCTAAACTATTTTTCAAGTGAAAGATTTCATTTAGGCTGTTGAAAGATAATGTTTTAAACGGCTCTTAGAAGCAGTTTTTTAGTGACAAATTGAGGCCCTGTCCACAGATAGTTCCATGAATGGCAACGAGGACTTTGCCTCCAACCCAGGATAGGATTTGAGTCAGGATGAAATATCAGTGTATTGATATTTGATCCTGTAGTTTCAGCTGGTGGTGAATCAAGTAGCAGCTCATTAGGAGTCATCCTTTCCTCCATGCAGTGGAGCTGCAATTGGTATTTCATGACCTCACACAGTTCCCATGTTCTGATGCTGTATATATCTTAAAAAAATGAAGACACAAACCACGTTTTTCTTTTTATTTCCTATCTGTTCAAATGCAGGCTGTAACATGCAGTGTTATCACTGCTCATAACTATGACACTTAATTACATTTCATGAGTTGAATTTGGGATTTGAATGTCACTCAAGTAGCTCTTGCACATTTTATGGTGTATATTTAATCCAGAAAACCTGAAGAAAACAGATCATTTTATTTTCTAATCAGTTTACCAGATACAGGCTGTGAGGCATGGAAATATTTTGAGCATTTTCTATGTTTTTTAATGAAGTGTTACTACAATGAGAGGCGGATGTTACAGCCCAGCTGTTGCCATACACAGCGGTGGCTGCTGTGCTATGTGCAGAGCATCATGCGCCGGCTCCCAGTGAAACTCCAGGACTCCAGCCAAGGATGGCCGGCAACAAGCTGGATGGTTTTCCTGTTCTGTATTATTTTTTCCCCTCTGCAGTGGATAAACACCTCAAAAATTTTGGAATTAAAATTATTCTAGAGGACGAAATATTTCTAGAGGATGAAAAAAGGGAGACTGGATGCTTTTTCCTTCTGCCTTTTCAGATGTATAGGCTTTGAGTGTGTGTCTCACAGGAGCTCTGTGAGTGAAGGAGACCTGCTGGAGTCTGTCTCTAAGAGGGTGTTTGCTTCTTGTGCTGTCACCTCCTCCCTGCAAGTTAATCTTCTCCACTGATGATATATCATGGAGATACAAGATTTATGTGCTCCATGAGGATGACGATCAAGTTCTTCCTTTCAGTGCGGAGCATCTAAAGTTACGGGGAACATGCTATGAACAGTAAAACAAATGTGCGTCAGATCCCCAGGGGACGTGGATGCCATGTGTGCAGTGTTCTCTCCAAACATCTGAGAACCAGAAGTATTGTTATTCAAATGTTTCTGAAGAAAAGGAAACAATAGGATGTGTCCATAAATCCTTCCTCATGAACATGTGAAGCTGTAGTACTCAGACTTTATGTCTGAATGGTACCTGACATGGGTAGATGAAACCGGGGTACTGGAGTCTTCACTTCCCAGGTAACCCTTGTAAATGGAAAATCACACATTTTATCACTGAAAGAAATGTGTATGTGGTGGTGTTTTATTTGCTTGGGTGCTTTTTCCCCCAGTAATGAAATTACCATTAGAAGAATTCTGTGTGGCTGCAGAAACTTGAAAGTAAAATAGGTGCTCTATCGATCAGGGCCATATACATATATTATTTTTTTAGGAGCAAGGCGCTTTTAAAGAGCTGCTACTGTCTGAATTGAAAACAGAGAAGAGTCTGTAGGACGTCAGCATCCCAAGGCCTCTTAAACCTGGAGCCAGGTAGTAGACAACATCAGAGATTAGAAATTGATTTTGTTTGGAAGGAATTATTTCAAAGTGATTTGATAAAACAGAGGTGCGCTATAAAATAGCTGAGGTAAATGCTTTTATCCTGGGAGAGAAGATATATCTTTTGTTTGAGTGACAATGGCTCAATACTTCATGCTTCGCTCCTATTATGATTATATGCATTTAAAGTCAGATAATAGATGTACAACAGTTAAAAAAAAAAAAAAAAAAGAAAAACAAGGAAGCCTTGTATTCCCCAGGACATTGATTCATTTATATGATTAGGAGTTGGAACAAAGTATATATTTATAATTTAAATCAATGTACAGTGAAACAACCTACAACTAACTTGAAAAGATGGAATCTGTGGTGTTAAGCTTTCCTGGGAGGTGCCTAGCACTTTTGGCTTTTAGCAACGTCTCTAGGAACTGACCATGCCTTGTGGCTCATCTACATTGAGCCCTACAGAGGTAAGGAAATTTTCCATCCTTTCCTGGCTTTAACCCTGCTACCCCCACGGTCCTGTGTTTGCATCACAGCCCTCAGGATGTAAAGAAGGAAAATAAACTTCTCCAGAAGCTGGATTTAAAATTAGAATTTTTACCTGACCCACCATTTCCTGTCATTTCTTTTGTACCTTGTAGTATCTCTGAAATAGTTATTGGTTTGACCCTGCTTTGTAAAAATTTATTTGTAGTGGTTGAATTCTTAATTAGAAGAAATTATCACAGTAATTTTTGGGAGCTGTTATTGTCTTTTTGTACATATTTCTTTAATATATTTTTAACAGAATTTGTAGAATTCTTCTGAAGATTGAACTCTGCTCTAGGCAGCTAATCACTCAGTCAGTGTTTGGCCTTCTGAAGCTGTGTCAAATAGATTTAAAACTGTAATTTCACCAAACGGTGTCTTCCTTATGCAGCCTAGATCCTGATACAGGAGTCCTCAATGACACAAGTATTTGCTGTCCATGATGAAAAGTGTTATTACTTTATTAATATGGCAAACCTAAAACTAAGTACTTGAATTTTTTATCCTGAAAAAATCAAAGTGCTGAAATCAAGTCCAATTACAGGCAATGTTGACTGTTTTCTAACTTACATGTGTTTGGAATTCCACTAAGAAACTCTATTTTTGCAGCCAGAATTAGAAGAACACACCAAAAATACTTCAATACTCCTCAGCATTCTCATTAAAAGAACAGAGCCCTTAACAATTTTCACATCACTTTGTCTCTGTCTACATAATTCAGGTGGTATCTTGAGATCTGCATGTATCTTGCATTCTTTTAAAGCAAACAGAGGCTAATTGCATAATAATAATTAATTATAAACCAGCTTATGTTGTAGTAAGCTTATTTGTTTTAAAGACGTTACTGAGTCTCTCTTTGCCAAATTTACTGCCAGATACATTTGGACTGTTGCAAAGCGGTGATAGCCAGTTGGACTCCTTAGCTACCCATGCACAGGCATGTAAAATACCTTGGATATGGCCAGTGAGCCGTCAGTCTGTTGGCAAATGGCTCTCTGCAGTGGGATTCCATACTATGCCATGATCTGACCAACCCTAACGTGAGATGGCTGCACAATTGCGAAGTTATTATTTTCTCCTTATAAGGATTTCAAAGCTAGTTTCTATTTTCCAAAGCTGAATACACAAATACCCTCAGCAGTATGTTCACATTGGAATCGGTCACCAACTTTACTGGAAGCAGAGTGATACTCAGAACTTCAAACAGTTGTGGTCTAGTGCTTTCAGAATGCCCCCTATACACAAAAAATGATAAGTTCATTTTATACAGCAGGAAACTGAGGAAAAAAATATAAAGCAATTTGATTAAACATTCAAAAATAGAAATTTTCAGGTTTGTTAATCCTAGGAATTCTATATCTTAAGTTGCATCTTTGAAACTGATTTCAGAATTTTTGGCTATCACAGTAAAATTCACAGAAATAAATTTCTGAGTCCTTAGTATATGGTATTTTCAGTTTATGCACATGGTTAAATAATTTATTGATTACCCTTTATGCTGTTCTAAGAGCATTCAAAGCAGGTGAGAGCAGTTTATGGATGGTATTTAATACATTGCAATTCATGAACTTCTGATGGTATGAGAAAACTGTTCAGTGTTATATATCAGATCCCTGTAAAAGTTCATGATTAAAACTGTAAAATGAGTAATCTAAAGCACAGCAATGAATAGAAGCAAGTTGTCCTCAAGAAGCATCTGGATTCATGAGAAGCAGATAAAAGAATAGCCACAGATTTTTTTCTGATGTTACAGAAATTGGTTATGTCAGTGAGTTTAGGGGAAGGTTGGTTGTTTCACTCTGGGTAGTGCATGAGAGAAACAATGAAGTTCTCAGGAGGTTCAGTCACAAACTTTTACTTGCAAACTTCAGAACATTAAGATAGAATAAGGTACCCAGCAAATTTTAAAATGTAGCCGTTTTGGTTAGAAATGCAATGATATAAAAGCATAAAAATAACACTTAAGAAAATGTATAAGCAGAAAAGAAAGAAAAAGAAAGGATAAGAGTAGAAAGATATCACCACTTGTGGATCCAGCGACAAGATGTTGGTTGAAGTGATGGTCACAGCCTTTTTCTGTCTGGGATAGAGGAAGCCCATGAACAGACAAAATTCAATGGGTTAATATATGCTCAGGCTCTGTGGGACTGCCCAGGTACACTCCCTGGGGCAGGGAGTTTTACACTGTCTGATTTAACACTGTGCATCATGGCGCACTCTGGGGTCTTTGATGGTTCATGGTCCCTTCTAAGACATGACACTTGCCTCTCATGTCAGTGTTGTTGAGCCAATTTTGCTCCATCAGAAGGGATGAATATCATCAGGCCTACCTAGAATGCCCCAGTATGTCCCCTGGAGGGAAGTTTTGACCCCTGAGCCTGTGGAAGGGAGGACAATGGCATGAAGAAAAGCATTATCCTGTCTCTCAGGATCTGCTTATTGACCTCTCCCATTACCCAGCTCAAAACCCAGCTTGTAGACTTGTGATGGGTGGGTGGGCAACCCCTTTGCACCTGCATGGTTGCTTTGTGCATAGTCAGCACAGCATCCACTGCTTTTGAAAATGTCTGTTTTGAGTCATTAACCACTGACATTCCAGTCTCTCACAGAAGGAAGACAGTAAAAGACACGTTCTCAGTGTTTAGATTTCACAGTATTATTATAAACCATCCTCCTGAGAGGGGAAAAAGAAAGAAAAAAAAAAAAAAGAAAGAAAAAAAGAGACTACTTCTGGCTCTGTAACATTTAATTTCTTAAAAAACACATTGTGGTTATGCTGGTGTGAGTATACAGTAGTGGTAAACTCACAGAGCACAGTCAGAATGGAGATATTGCTCAAAAGCTCAAATGCAGAAGTGGCATGTGGTTCTGTGTGCATTTCCTAGATAAATAGTAAAATTAAATGTGAATTATTGCAGGAAGTTTGGGGTTTCTTAATCTCAAACAATAATTTCAGAGCATTTCTGTTACATTCATGTATTGTGAGGGCTTTAGGATCTGGACTACTAGTTACGAGGATATTATCTTTGTATCACCAGCAGCTGCAGGAATATTTGAGGAAGCCTTGGCCACATGCTTCTTTCTGTAACCTGTCTGCAGACACTGATTTTCCATCACTAGTGGAGAGCAGGTAAAAGCTGGATATGCCTGTGCTCAGAGCCAGGGTGGCCTCTCTTGTAATCCGGAGTTCTAATGTTGGTATAAAACATATGAGCCCCATGTTATTTGATTTCATTATTCTTCATGATTTCAGCTTCTTCCCATAACGCACAAGAATAATTTATAATATCCTTCAGGCACTACAGTATTTCTTATACAAGAGTATCTTCACTGTCTGGTGTTCCTTGTCTTCAGTTTTCAAGCTTGAGGTTCAATGTCATGTGATCTCATCATAACTATCATGCTGGCCTCTAATATTGCTTAAGTACAACCCTACTAAAATTACTGCACCATCACTGGGGTTGAGTGAATACAAGATAAGAAGTACAGTGTGACAGTTTCAAAGGAAATGACAAAGGGGTTTAATTAGTCCCTCTGTGTGTGCCTCATTGATTTCTAGAGAAGTTTTCGTTCTAGTGGAAGCAGATGTAGCTGGTAGGGTCAGAGCTAGGATTATTTCACATATTTTTATTGATAACTCCAAAAAAGACTAAAAGAGCAAGGCATTAGAGGACCAGACAGCAAACTGAGAGGCTGGCTAGTTCAGGAATTATCTGTATATTTTTTCCATTTTTCTGATGCAAAATGTGTATTAACTCTGAGAAGAAGAATGCAGCTGCAACATTACCAGGCTGGGCTGAAGAGTCAAAGCTGTGTTTGGTCTCCACTGGATGGCTTACCCAGCTATACAAAGAATTCATATGATCTCATCCAGTCATGACCTGAACATTTTGAACATCCACAGCATCCAAACAAAAATATATTGTTGTAATTTACAGTTTGAATGGACATAAGGTGAAAGAACCCCAAGACCTACAGAAAAATGTGAAAGTGTCCATAATCCAAGGTTGGTATTTGGAAACCATGAGAAGCTAGTTTTTTGCAGCTGCTGCTGCAGACTGAAGGGGAGAGCTGAATGAAGTTGCAATGCAGCTCCGTGACGCTCCCAAGAAGGAGCAAACAGACCTTACAGCTAGTCATTCATGAAAGGAGATTCCTTATGTGTCAGTTTCATCAGCTGGAGCATAGGTTGACAAGCAGGCAATAAACAAAGGTAACATAACTATGTTGTTTCCCAGCGTTTTTGAAATACTTAGAGAACGACAGTCTGGAATTACATGTCTGTGGTACCTGAGATATTTCTGCTTGTGAGAAAAACAAGTTTCTCACTAAGCATATTAACCAGTGTTTCTTATGGACTGCCTGGGTGACTGGTGGAGTCAGCAGTCATGATCTCCTGGTTCTGTCCATAGAGAAACACTGGCATCCTTACTGGCAGTGACTTTATGCCTGGTTCTGACACTTAAAGGCTGTGTCAGAATAGAATGGCTTCCATAAGGAAAGTGATTGCTGATGGTCTGCACAAGAAACGATCGCTTGAAACTGCCAAGTGCCACTTATTTTGAGCTCTTCTTTCAAAAGTAGACTAAGTTTTGACACATGTCCTTTTCAATATTCACATTCATTTTCTGCACTGGGCTTGTTTTGCTGACTTATCTCTTTTTGGCTGCAGAGTAAGATATAATGATTCTTTTACATTCAGTATTTCATACCACTGACCAGGACCTGCTGCTGAGAAGTTTGAGAATAAAAGTGAGTGGCAGGATACCTCGTTCTTGGTAAATGCCCCAGTTCCTGTGTGAAAGCCAGAGCTGCTCACTTTCCCCTTTATTATGAGACTACTCAGGCAGATAGCTGTTTCATCCTGGCTGTTTACTGTGCAAGACACTGTCCAAAAAGCATTAGCTGAAAGCATTAATTTGCAGTTAACAGGGAATGCACAACTTTCTGCACATCTACTCAATAAAATTTGGGTGAAATCAGCAGTGGGTGATTGCCAAGTCTGAGCTTTGCATATTCTTGATGCGTGTGCATAAATCAATATAGTTCCTTCTTTCTTTTTCCCTTTTGCAGCGGATGTCCACTGTGTTCAAGTCTGAGAGAAATGATTCACATCAAAAGCTTTCCCTGGAATCCATGCTATGCAGCAGGCCAGCCCATGACACTGAAGTACAGTGAAAGTTTACACACAGAGACTTCATGTGTGTGATACATGTCTTGTATTTCCACCCTGTTCCTAAAAGACCACCCTTTGATCTGCTCATTACTCTCCTTCATGCTGAAAAGTTTCAGCTTTCCTATACAGAAGCTGATAGAATAAGGGGTTTTATTGCCTCAGCATGTTAGATTTCCAGACTCTTACAAAGAGAATGGAGGAAACAGACCAGATGCTCAGCCAGATACAACAGCTTCAGTATATCCCTGTTTCCAACAGAACTCTCTTCTGAGGGAAAATAGTCAAACCCCATGCACCGTTACCCACTTAGCTTTTCCCATCTTGCAGTCTAGTTTTCTCTGTGATTGTAGAGTGTTGCAAAATGTTTTCTCTCCAAGGTCAGCAAGTCACATGTGTGCCACATGTCTAACGATAGTGCTAGAGAAGAAACTGTGGCTGGAGATTCATAACAACCCCAGAATCAGTTCTTTTGCTCGGTGGCAAAGGTTTTCCAGGCTACTTTTTAAAAATAGACGGAATATACACTCTTGCCTCCAAATCATTACATGTATTCCCAATTTTATGAGGAGTCCTTACTGTGAAGATAATATAGCAGTTACAGTTGGTCAGAGGGTTATTTTGCTCCTTCAGAAAATGGTAGGAGATAGACAATTTCATGTCAAAGTCTGGCAAAATATATTTTCTTTTTCTTTCTATAATTTTCCAGTGATTGTGCTATAATACAATTACTTTGTTCTCGTCTTGATTTCACATGTGTTTAGACAACTTAGGAATTTTTGACGAAGACTCTGAAAACTGAAAAATTTTTTAAGGAAATCCATTTATTTAATGGAAAATTTTCTGGTAACTCCATTTATGTACCCGGGATTGGTATTTAAATTTCTACTTAGCTAATAACTTTTTTTTAAAAAATGAGAATACCCTTATTTTCTCCTTTCCCAAGAAGACAAGCCTTCTTTTCTGTAAGAATTGTCTGAAAATAATGACAAATGCTTTGCAATTACATCATCAAGACAGTCATCAAAAGCAGATACATTTGCTTAGTTTGATAGAGCTTGACTGCAAGTTTGTGTCACCTCTTCATTCCATCAACCTCCAGAAAAGACAGCATCAACAAAGCAGTTTTGTGAACATTTCTTTTTCAGCATTCACTAACTTTATATATAAAGTTGGAAATCTGTTAGGGCAAGACTCTGATTTTATGAAGAATTGAACTGCCAAATCTCTGTAGAGTAGAGGAAACATCAGAAAAATTTAAACCGTTGAAAGCAATTTACTCATCTAAAAGGATTTGAAAATTGTGAATGGAAAGGATCAATAGTAATATTCAGGAAAACAAAACAAAATAAACTTCTCTTTATTTGAGTAATACCTATCCAATGGTAGATTTTCTTAAGTGAAATGAAATGGCATGAGTCCAAACAAACTGTGAAAAGATTAAAGTGCTTCTTGAAATGCAAGTGCAATATTTTTCATGCAGATTGCTTTGTCTTGACCTGGTCAGAATTTGATTTCTCCACTCACATTCAGGGCCTGATTCCAAACATCTCCCTGGCAGTGGAAAATCTCTATTAGCTTCAGAGCCACAGAACATGTTAAAGCAGAGAACACTATTGTTGAAAAAAATTGCTTTATTTTGGAACTTGGTCCAGACATTTACTCTGTATAGAGGATATCTCTTGCTTGAACTAAATTCTCATTAATAGCACTAAAAATCCACCCTTGTTCAAGCTGTCTACAAATTATACTCCTCTGGGACAAGTGAGATCAGGAAATGCCCTGGGTTGTCTTATTTGCTTGATGCTGGCCAGATGATCTTGTCTCACAGCTGCTAAGGACACACTTTTCCCTACACTTCATGTAAGTTGTGTTTGTGTTGGGTTTCACTATGGCATCCTTCTCCTTGTGCTGGGAAGCTTATAAGGAATAAGGCATCTGTGCTGCACTGTTATCTGAGTAAATAATTAATTTCTGGCTGATACAGAACCAGGAAACAACTCAAGAAAGAAGTGAAAAAAAAATTAAGGTTTACTTTTTTATTTTTAGTGAAATTTTTTTATCTGTTGGCTACCCTCATTAACAGTTTGCTTTAATATTAAATATTGTAACACAAAGTAATTTTCCTTAGACCTTTTTGAATTCAGAGTGAAACATATTCCAATTTAAGACTGTCAGAATGAAACATGCTGGACTTTTCAAAAACAAGATCTCTAGGTTGAGAAGATTCTGAAATAATATTTTTGAAAGTCTGCCTCTCATTTTTGACAGGGAAACCTCAAATTTTTGGCATTTAAAATTTTTCAGTAATTTTTAAATAAATATTATAATTATTTTTCTTGTTCCATTGCCATGAAGACAATGTTGAACTGGATCAAAGGAAAGAATGAACACAGGCTTATTATAAG
>VZRQ01003061.1:50698-76648 GCA_013397975.1 Machaerirhynchus nigripectus | reverse complement strand
AATGAGTATTTATATGGGTATCTTACAAGTCTACTTCATCATCTCTGCCTGTGGGGTAACACATGGTATTGAAACACAGACCTACAGAACAAAAACTACTCTCATCCAACAAAGCAGGAGAAACTGACTGTCATTTGGCAGAACCTGTGTCTGGAATTAAGGTGTTGGAGACATGCAGTTAGTCCTCTGTGAAGGCAAATAGTTGGAAAACGCATGCTTAGGAANCAATGTAAAGTTATTTTTCACACTATCTCTGCCTAGCCTAGTAAAATGTCCTGCTCATAAAATAATCTCAGCAAGTGTGGAAACTATTGACAGGTCTGCACTATAGAGCTGCAATGCAGGAGAGCAGATGCCTGTTAACTCCTGTCAGTCTGGAGGGAAAGGGAAAAAAGGAAATACAGAGGAAAATAAAAATATGACTAGCCTGTAGAATCCCTGGGACCACCACTTCCCCTCGCCCAACACTTACCATTTTCTCCGAGATGAACTGTGAAAAGACCTGGAGCTATTATAGAGCTACAAAGAAATAAGGAAGTGGTACCAGATGGGACCTCTTGTCTCCATCTCTCTCCAGCCCAAACAATCTGCTGCAGAATTTAGAAGAGAAGGGTGGAGAATCTAATAGTGTCTCAGAGTCGGAAAGATGGCTCTGGCTCGAGCACTGCCAGCCTGTTCTGGAGGAGGATTATTATTATTCTGTGTGCCAAAGGATATGGCTATTTTTCTCTCTCACTCACTCTTTGCAACAAACATTTGGCTACTATTAGCCAGCTGGCAAATGTAAATGAAACATCACGTACCACTTTAGTAGGGAGAGTGCCATCCACGTTTTGCCAGTCGTGCAGCGGTCTGACTGCCAGTGCACAGCGCGGCATGTGCCTTGCGTCGCATCCTTTATCTGGAAGCATGCATGAGAATGGCAGGGAAACTTGTTAGGGAGAGAGAAAGTCTGTGGCACAGTTACAAGACATCATACAAGAGAATCAAGGCCAAAATCTGTCTAGTAAAAAATGGTGGACTGGCTATACGATCCTAAAAATTCCTTCCACATTGCTTATTTATAGCAAATGTCCTTCTCTACAGTTACACAGAAGAAAATGCAGAAATCGTGTGTGGAGAGGATGGTGTTTATACCTGATGTGGAAATAGACCTTTGGGAGTTGGTATAAACAAGTGTATACGGAAGCACGCTCTGCTCTCAGTTGCACCCATGCAGTTTGAGCCTGCAATGCTGCCTGGGTGTAACAGGGAGCAGGATCTGGCCTCATGCCACTGTTATCCTCCTCTTGCTCTCCAGCTTGATGTTCTTACTGCCTCTCTTTTCGTTCCTGTTTTTGTTTTTAATTTCTGGTTTTTTTAAGTGTTCATTTTCTCTTTTTCACTGTCACATCAAAGATTGTCATGTGAAAGATTGTTCAATTACTATTTTTCCTTTAATGTAACCTTTTCCTCTTAATTACCAAATAAGGTAACACCACACAATAGGAGACAATATTTCATTGTCAGGCAATATCCCAGTGACCTGTATTTAACTGTATGGTAGCCTGGCAAGACAAGTATTTCAATACTCATAATTGTCTCCTAGCAGAGTTAACATTCAAAACTTGACTGTTTGCTTTTGGAACAAACAATGCCATGTGGTATTATAAAATTTTTCCCAAAGATTTTACAGCAAAACTAAGTAGCTATTTACTTTAAATATGCCAATTAAGTATTACTAATGCACAGTACATTTCTAGGTTAAGGATGATTGATAGCAGCAAGCAGTAAAATATTTTAAAATTGCAGTTGGAAAACTGCAATTGGAAAATGTAAATGTTCAAAATGAAAAAAAGAAACCCTTACCTACTGACAGTACTATTTGCACATTTCAAAACAGTGGCTATAAATTGTTCTTTTATTGCTCTTTAAAGGTTTTTTTTTACTCTGTTGGGGTTTTTTTTGTTTGTTGTGGGTTTTTGGTGTTGCCTTTTTTATTTGTTTGTTTGCTTAGGATTTTTTGTGTGTGTGTGTGTGTTTTTTTAAAGAGGTAGTAGCCAACGCAAACTTTTAAAAAGTTCTTTAAGGCTAGAATGTAATTTAGTATGTACTCCTGAAAGATCTCATTCCAAATGATGGAGGACAGGGGCTTGATAGAAAAAAAGAATTTACACTGAGCAAAAATGTCAGTGTTTCCAGGAGTGTGGGTTTTTTCCCCTCTTTTTTTTTCTTTTTTATGAAAGCAAAACAATTTCAATGAGAGAGAAAGAGAATGAATGAAGAGACTTCTCAGATCCAGAATGGCCCAATAAACCCAAGAAACCACCATAATTATATTTGCTGGAGTTTATGTATTTTTGTTAGTTCCAAATTTGACAGATAAGTCATGTTGTGTATTATTTTTGTGACCCTGCTGGGAAAAATGGTCTAGTTTTCTTGATTTTCAGCATAGAGACTATAGGAACAATAAAAATCACCCAAAAGATATTACATGGTCTGGTCATGGTGGTATTGTATCATTCCAGGTGCAGTGGATGCTTTGGGGCTAGATTCTGTCTTAAGATGTCTTTTGAGCAAAGTCTCTTGTTTCACTTCTGTTAATCTAGGAGGAATCCAGAGTGTGAACTGTTTGCCAAGAATCACAGTGATTGTCTTTCAAGCTGGGATGATCTGCAAATCCCCAGAATTCTGACTAATTACAATTGTGAAAATGGATGACTATTTTTGTTTTTCATCTCAGAAAAGGATTAATCAAAAAGTTGCTGACCATTTGCAGCGGAACAAATCTTAAAAACAAATAGCAATCAATCCTCTTGCCAAATTAGGTAGGTGATTGAAAAGATCAGTTAGTATAATTTACTGTACTATTATTTGGATCAGAACCCATACATGTGTTTGGTGCTCTTGATTTTCATTGGCTCCTGAGGCTGGGTGAAAATCAAGGGGTGCATTTCTGCTGAATTTAATAAGCTTTGGCTCATGATGCAAAAAGCCTCAGAAATAACAGACAGTGAAAGTCCAATCAAATCAAAGAATTCACTTAGCTGGGTGCCCATTTTACCTGATATATTTATACGGAGCAATTTGACAGCAGTGAAGTATGTGCAGTTGAGCCATACACTGTCATTTCTCACTAACAACACCCAGGGACTTTGTGAGATGGCGTTAATAAGCACATTTCAGTTTCAAAGGCATCACCTGCATTATTCTTTCGGATTCCAACAGGTACAGCAAATAGACTCTTGTTTGTGATGTAAAGGTCTTGACTCAATAAATTGTTAATGCAAAGGTATCTTATTTGTAGAAAGACCCCTTGTGACTTCTCTTATCAAAGTCCAGAAACCACATTTCAAGAAAGAATATAAAGTTTTGAACTCAGTAGATAGCTTTCAAGGCACTCATTTGTAATTTTCACATTCAAGATAGTCTTTGTTATTTTTAAAGTATATATTGAAAACTTTTCTGATGTTCTCTTATACTAAATTCCATATCATTTAACAAAGGAAAATTTCTCCAAAGCCTTCACTCTGTATTTTATTTTTCAGTAGTATTTAAAGTTCTGGGCAGGGAAGAACTTTTTTTCTAGCTGAAAGCATCATGGTCAAAAAATCTGACATTTGTAAAAAGTGGTCTTCCCACCAGCATAATCCATTAGCTGTCACCTGTGACAGCAGGAGCCAAAAATAGATGGTGGTAGCCATCTACCACCCAGAATTGTTTCCAGTGACAAAGAATAACCAGTAACATGTAACTTTCAAGGAACATTGGGTCTTTTGTTTGTTAAACAGTTTGAATTTCAGGAAAATCACATTATCCGTTTTAGTGGAGAGTGCAAATGAGTATACAAGAGACACGAAGCCTCTTGTCTGGACTACTAGTGATCCACTGCAGTTAACAGCCTGGCACACCTGGGACACACTGGTCACTCTCTACTTAATTTCCTTCCTTCCTGTCATGTCAATTTTTATGTCACTTCATTAAAAATGCTTTTTAGTTCTAAACTTCTGAGTTAAAAATGCTTCCTGACCTTAGAGCACAGAAGCAGCCACTTTGTCAGTAAGTGCATGTTGAGTCTGAGTTTGGGCTGATTTGACTGTTTCAGTGCCTGTGCTTTAAATCAGCTCTCTGCAATTATCCGATTTAAAAAAACAAAAAACATGCATTTTTTCCTTGAACTCAGACAATCATTTAGAACATGTCAAGACAAACAACTGAATCTTCTCTTATCTTGTTGAGATACACTAGAATCATTTTATTAGAGCTTAACCCTGTCAGGAAAAAGAGATGGAGGAAATATCCAGCCTCTGAGACAAGACTTGCAGACAAAAGGGATAATATTGTAGAAAAAAAGACAACCTGAGAGTTCCCACCTCCCAAACTGTTACATTATTTCATATCTTTTTGAGGTGAGTAGTTGGCTTAATACAATATTTGCACTGTCTGATATTTTTATGCTCCCACAAAACATTTGTCGTTTTTCTTTCTCCGTTTCACAATAGTAGTCAATGTTAAAAAACAATTTTAAATGTCGTTAAATAACAAACTAAAATAGAACAGGCCAAACATCACATTTTCTTTTAGTTTTAAATGAATGTCTAACTTTCAAAGTAATTTTTTAAAATTTACATACCTAAAAAAAAGTCCTGCATGCCTTCCTTTCACTGGTGCTTTCGTGTGGGGCATTGAGGACACTCAAAGCCACAGCAGCTGCTAAGGGTTGAGGAAGGTGCAGAAGAGTTCTGTTAACGGTGCTGTTGAAGAACCTTACCTCTCTTCATAGCCTGGGTGGAGAGGAAAGGTCTTTTGCCATCCCATGTTAGAGGGGGGATATGAATCATGTGGAAGCATGTCCTGAGCATGTTAGAGAAACAGGGAGGCAAAGCAGTGACATGAAAGGGAATGGATTTGTTTCTAGAAAGGAGAGAGATATTTCTCTCTGTCACTTTTTCTCTCTGTAGAAAAATTCCCCAAATTCTACACTAGATTCAACCAAGATCTCAGTAGTTGCAAGAAACGAAAATGACATTACACATTTTTTTGGGAGCTGAGCTCAAGATATTTGCTCTCTTAGGCAAGGGATTGCTCACCTTTAATTGCCTCGAGCTGGGCATCTGAAAACCTGAGCCCTCCAGCTGATTAGTAAGTATAGAAAAATGTGGCTCTACTTCGTAAACATGGTTGCAGACAGAAAATATCAGGCAGAGGTACTGCACCAAAGAGCACCTGTTTTCAGACTTTCATCCAAATGTGTTATCTTCCACCCAACCTGAAAGTGTTTGAATTGCTCTGTCAATGACTTAGTTGAATACCAGAGTGTGTATGGATGGCAACATGAAAGAGAATAAGAATGAGGTAGGGACTTGACATCACATGCCAAATTGCATTTCTCATTAATGTTGCCACAGGGAGACAAATTTGTCTTGCTGGACAAAAGGTGGTGGGTACTATTCTACGTTTGGAAATTTCTGGTGAACAGAATGATTGACAATTACAAGAGAGGGAAAGATAAATATTGCCTTGTGCTGCAGATCTTTTGCTTGGGTCATATGGTTCAGAGCTCAAATAGACGGCTTTTGAGAACTCTATGTTTGGTTTTCACCCTTGGAAAGTGAAGAAGAATGTTTCAACGACACGTAGTCAATGTAAGGTAGCAGTAGGGATCCTGGAATTCATAAAGGCCTAAACCTTGGTCTCCTTTTATTAATGCTGTGAAAAAGTCTCTGATAGCCTAAATACTAAAGATCTTCAACAACTGTTTTTCTGTTATTCAAACATAGTCAAAAAAATACGTTGTTACAAAATCTGTCTGATTAAAACATGTCTGGCAAAAAAAAATCATCCGATATTTTAATGCTAGTTCATAGTGACATGTCAGTGTCAGTGGCATGTCATACCAGATTCTGGTATGAAAGTACTGGGGATTTGGTGCACTGAGATATCTTGTCTTGGCAAAGAGAAGCAGTTAAACAAAGTTTGTTAACTTTAGCTCCATTGGAAACACAGAGAGGAAAGCCAAATCAAAACATCAAACAAAAAAACCTCAAAACACTGTTCTTCAGGTTGAAATGGAACTGACTGGCAAAATGCAATTCATTAGATGGTAGCAATCAAATGCAGTTATCACAGCAGGGGCCTGAAATCTCAAATGAATTCTGAATCTCTATGAGCCAGAGATCACTAGGAACGGATTGTCTGTCTGACTACCTTTACTATAGACAGTTATGAGCTCAATGGAAAGGCAATATTCAGCTTGGAAAGCTGTCCATGTGGTTTTGCAGCTTGCCTTCATCCTTCGTGATGACACACGTGACAGTGGCTGTTTTGAGCTGTGGCATTCAAAACCTTTGCTGATAAAATCCTTGCAGTCAAGAATTTCTGTACAGAGAGGTATACTAGCTCTGTGCAAAAGCTAAAAGAAGGAAACTATCGCTAGGTTTCTTAGCATGTTTAATACAAATTCAGGAAAAACATTATCATTGTGAAATTCCTCTTTTTACCCGCTAGCTCTCTGTCATCTATGTGTCACTGTAAGTATTCACTCTGTTTTTCGGAACTCTGTTCCTCATCCACACTCCCTCAATCCTAAAGTGAACAGATTGAGCTCTTGTGTAAGTTGCAACCAGATCCCAATATTCACTTAAAATACCCCATTTTGGAGAATCCAGCCTGGTCTCTGGTAGCTGAACTGTCCCTCCTAATATGTTCTATGATTGGCGTGTATGGAGGTACATACCTACAACCACCACCTATGGGGGTGATGATGCTTCCTGCTTTGGGATGGTTTACATTTTCCTGGGCTGAGACGTGATCTGCAAGGACTTGAAAGACCCAGTGAAGTCTGAGTGCCTACCACACAGTCTTGACAAATGAGGTGAACATGGTAGTATGCATCTTGTGTTTGACAAAAACTCTTTTCATGGACATTAAGGTAAGGAGAATGAAATTCAGCCTCCTCTGCTGCACTGAAGAAGTTAATTTCATTGACCAAACTGTTACAGCTATGGATCTGAAGAGGAAACAGCCTTCAAACAAGAGGGATGTATTCAGAGAGGCCAGGGATGATTTAAGACAAAAACAGCTGTTTGTCATACAGATGAGATTTATCTTGCTATAGGTGAATGATATCATAGTTTTTTTTTAATAAAACAAATGTGCAAACAAACATATGTGCAAAATATGAGTGAACCTTCTCCACATGATGAAGCAGTCTAATGTTGTGCACATTTTTTAGGGTGAATTTTGCGAATTCTAGCTTAAAACCACAGTTTTTATTTATGTCCCACAAAGATCAACTATTGCAGGCATTATTATAGTCATGATATTTGTTACCTTCACCATCAGCTTGATGGTAGTTTACATGTGTGGTCATGGTTTAGACTCTCAAAGATGAGCTCATATGGTCACAGTGGGTGATTTTTTAGTTCAGAAAGTATGATTGTGAACCAAATGATCAAGCAGAAGATGACTTAGTAGTTTAATTGAGGTAGATAGTCACTTCATATCTACTTTCTGTGTGAAAGTTAGGTTTCCTAATCTCCATGCTCCTTCATTTCCATGTATTAGTGAAAGAAGAACAAACAGAAGAACACTGCCACTTGGTGTATTAGTCAGAATGATCAAAATCTGAGGATGTATTCGAAACTCATTCTTTCAATACTGCTGCTTTGAATAAAATGCTATTAAAAAAATTGGTAGGACTTTTGACTAGTATATCAGCAGTCATATAAAAATTTACACCAGTTTATGAAAAGCAATTGTAAGGTTTACACAATGGATCTGGGCACAGTGCGAACTGAATGGATAGTGTGGTGGAGTGGAAACATGACTGCTCTCTTAAGCCCTGACATCGCAAGATCGCGTGGTTTGGCAAAACTGAGAGATCTCACATCCCATCTAGTCAGGGCCGATGAGTGCTTTCTGAGGCCCGGGTCTGTCTGGTTAGGACGGAGTGATGAGACACCTAATAAATACTTTTCACAATCATACCACTGAGCACCAGTTCCCATGTTCTGTCACTTCTTAAAAGGATTTCTACCCTTCATTGCTTGCAGTGAGAAAAACACAGGTAAAAAGGATTATGTTACATTTTCGGTGAGGGAGAGTGAGCAGTTTATGCCAATAGATTCAAAAGGCCAGTGTGTTTTACTGAATTTTGAGTTCTTATTTCCTTATGAATACAATATATGTTGACCATATGTGTTTTAGGTTTACCTGCATCTCTTCTCATCCATATATCATCAGTTTCAGTACAGGATATACCATGACTGGCAGACAATCTGGAATCAATCTGTGTATCTAAAAAATGCTGCTGAAAAGTTTTAGAAGTTGCAAGGTCCTGAACTGGAAAGAAAACCTTGGAAGTAACAACAAAGTATTGGAAAAACAGACAATAATTTCAGAGTTTTCTATCTGGATCCTGTTGTGCAAAAAACATATATGCCCTCTCCCAGAAAACCATTTCTGTGGAATAAAGTCTTCCTCAGTTATTAATACAACCAGGAACCAACCAGGCAGTTTTTAATTAGCATTGTAATTTTCAAGACGTGAAAGATGGTTGCTTTATAGACTTCATATGCAGCTCAGAAGGGGATCCAAACACAGCTGCATTTGTATATAATACACTGCTATTTTTTAAGAGGATGCATCAGAGATACTGTATGTACTTGAAGATCTTGTGCTGCCTAGCTAGAAAAATTTTATCAAAAGCCATGAATTCAATGTATTGCAATTTTGTTCTCTGATTCTTTTCTAAGCATTAGAAATCACAGGCTGTAGATGGTTTGTAAATAACTGCTCCAGGAGAAATCTCCCACATGTATGTTAATAAGAATAATATAAATATTCCACAAATAGATGAATTCTCACTGAGGGGCAAATATAGGGCAAATCTTCTGTGGTATTTTGTTCTGCATTTCAGCCGTATCTGACATTCAACTACAATATTTTGCATTCCTTTATCTCTGATACTCAAGGATCACACAAATGCTTTACCAGCATCAGTGGATTAAATCTCAAAATATTTCTGCAAGTAGGACTCATATGTGCCTGTCGTTTAATACTACCATTCATAACTTTCTTATCATTCATATCATCCTACTGTTTTCTGAATTATAAAATTCTGCTTGGAAATGTATGTGTTTTTCATGTTTTGCATATTTCATTGTTGACTAGGAGACAAAAATATTGTTGCCTTTCATCAGCAACAGGAAGATTATGGATTAGCATCATCAACGGCATCCTTATCAGCATCATCATCATCATATTTATAAGAGTTCGTGTGCTTGGCACATAACTGTGCGTCAAACCACGACAACATGGAATCATAGTACAGCTCAATCTGGAAAGGACCCATAATATCACTGAGTCAATGTCAGATTATATTTACAATACTAAGATAATACTGCTCTGATTTTGGCAGCTGCAGAGTTCTTACTGATTTCTAGAGGAAGGACAGCTTGACTGAGGGTTGAATTAGGCAATAGGCTTGCAAATTCATGAAATACTCCTTTCCAGCTCATAGATACTGCACCTTTTAGATACTGAACACACAAAAAAAGGAACACAGTTTTCAGTGTCTACTTTGAAGACTTTAAAAATAATACCTATAGAAATTTTGTTTTCTCCCCTAAGGCCAGTGATTAGGAATGTTTAATCCTTTCCTACTACAATTTACAAAGGTTGATAGGCTGAAGCTTATTAAAAAATCCATTGCCAACGGGTACAAACAAAGAAAGGTGTTGTAAAATACAGATTGCCCTGTTTTTTTCCACTGAGACTTGTTGAGCATTTTACTGATGAACAGAATAGGCAAAGGTTTCAGGTTTGGCTCATATTCCCTAATTGTCTATAATTATTGAGAGTATCTTAAAGTACTTGCATAATCTAAGTTGGTGGCAACTGAAGGTGGACTCAGGGAAGATTTCCTGGCTGATTTCCATGAATTCTTTCAGTTCTCCAAGCTCACAACAAGTTTAGCACTTAAGGTCTAATATCCAAGATCTTGTTGTGGCTAACAAGATGCAGCCAGTATTTCTGTCTAGTTCTCCTGGCTGCCTCTGGTGTACTCCAAACATGTGGCTCAGTCCTGTGAAGCACTGACTATTTTCTTCTGCCCTGGAAGTCAAAAGGAAATTGTTTAAAGTGCCCAGCAGATCTGAGGATCAAGCCCACAAAAAATGCTATTGTTTGGAGATTGAATTGTGGTAAGTCCCGCTTTTGTACCATGAGTTCATTACTATACAAGTTCACATTTCCCCACAAGCCCTGCTGAAACATATTTTGAACAGCAAGCCTCCACATTTTATTTGTTCAGTCTGGTCCTAGTTTAGAGATACTTTGTTTTGTTTAGGTTTTGTTCATCACCATGCGGCATGGCCTTACTTTCACTAGATAGGAAAATAACTATGACTCCTGGATGCCATGCATCAAAAGTCAATTGAATCAGCTAAGATTTTGTTTCTAAAGAATCTATCCCTAAAGAAGTGGACTGAAATTTTAAAAATATATCTTTTTTGTATTTTCCACCAAGATTCCTAATTTTTAGTTTTCTTCAATTGTTATTAGTATAATGCTTGTAGGTTATTTCCTGTCCACTACCAGTAACAATCCCTGCATCTCCTGCTTCAGCAGGGAATCTAATACAAGCCTTTAGTCAGTAGGGCCACTTTTTAAAAGTTGACATCCCTTCCTGAATGCTGGTCCAAAACCATCTGGACAGTGCGAATATTTTTTAATTTATTTATCCAGTTTCCCTTGAAGGACAAGGAGAAAAATTTTATATATTAAAAAAAAATATTAATAGCATAAGAAGCCAAAACAATCTTTTTCTTCTAAAAGCAAACTTACAAAAACTACTATGGAAGGGTATAAAACCTACACTGTTTGCCCAAGAGAAATTTCTAATTACTTAGATAAACATGGGAGGTAGACTGGGTAAATACATATCCAGGTTAGGCTAAATATTGAGGTGTTTTAGAAGAATATTTATTGAGTTAAATATGTTTATGCATACACACAGAGGCATATTGGTACCTGAAGATTATATATTTTGGTATACTACCTCAGAGCCACAGCAGCTCTTAGGTGAACAAAGTTGGCAGTTGAGGAATCCAATTTAAAAATCCAATTGAGCAAACAATAAGAACAACATCAACAAAAAACAAAAACCAGAAAAAACCCCAAGACCCCCTCATAAATTTAATGGAATCTCAACATTATCACCTCATTCATTTGGATAATACTAACTTAGAAATATATTGGTGTTATTTAAACAGCTGCTTCTTTTGTGATGAGCTTATTATATAAACATTGCCTTAAAATCCAAAGAACACATGAATACCTGGCAAAATCTTACTTGCCATATACCTTCTTGCATGATAAAATTTAAGAAAAGAGACTTGAAAAAAATTAACTGAATTCTTTCCATGTAGAAAAAAACTAAAGTAGTTTAAAAAAATGAAATTAATCCGGCAGGTGATCTTTAAAATTTTCTGATGGACATTGGAAACCTTCTCTATGTTATTATTCGTTCTGTCTAAAATACCTCTATTGGCAGACAAACCTCAGGGAGCTTTGCAGAAAGATATTTTAATTTACGAACTCTAGAACAGAATGATTAAAGAACACTGAAGAAACGCTAAATATATATTCTGACAAGTGCCATAGATTGGAAGACTTCTTACGGAGTATTAAAAATCAAATTCAAATAAAGATTTAAAAAAAAAAGTAAACATAAGACAGAAATGTCGATATTAAGCTATCACTGATTACAGGCAAAAATATCTTTCAGTTTTGAATTTCCTCAGTAGCTTGTAGGCAGTTCTGTTAAATGAAGGTGTTACTGACAGCAGTTTTTACTTAAAATGAGTAAATTAAAATGTAGAGAAAACGAAGTCGTTGCCACTTCAGACAGTTGTGTACATGAGTGCAACTGGAGAGACAAGTGAGAAAGCAGATATCATATTTTTGGTGTTTAGAAGCAGAGAGCTGCTAATAGTTTTTAATTATGATTTGTTGTTTCTTTTATCCCAGCATATTCTTATGTCATGGCCAGGCTCCCTGTTTCCACGTAAGCTTCCTCTGGGAGCACAAACTGCTGAGTCCACACCTAGAGACATAAATGCCACAATTTAAATAAGGTTAATTAAAAAAAAAATTTAAAAAAAAAAAGTGTTTTGTTTGGAGCATGCCACAGCAGATAAAAAGCCACTGTGCAGCTGCCTGGTTGAAAACCCTCTAGCTGAGCACTGATAAAATTTATCATAGGGACACACATGGGAATGTGCAGCTTCGCAAAGCAGCCTGCGGTGAAACGTGCAACAGCTAAATATCTAAAGGGATGATACAGATTGACAATGAAATGGTGGCAAAAAGGGCTAAAAACACGTTAGGTAAGGTTTCTCGTGGGTCATCGGGTTTACTTACTGAGATATTTTGAGCTGTTTTGTAGTCAGAGCCAGAGTGGAGTGTGGGGTGCCACGTACCTGAACCCTCCCAAAAAGCTTGCCTTCCTGCTGTTGTAACACACCTTGAGCAGGAGTGGCAGTGGAAGAGCAAGGCTGGTACTAGCATTCAAAACAATCTGATGCTGGACTTTTGTCACTTAAATGTTCAGCTTTTCCTTCCTGCTCTAATTATTTATTTTTAAAGTGGTTTGGAAGTTAAAGAAGAGGGGGATTTTTAGAGTACACCTGACCCTAAAGTCAGAATGTCACCAAAACCCCTGATCCTTCACGGTCATCAGGTGTTTTGATGAATTCAGAAATCTCTAGAATAAGCAAAATGCAATGTAGCTTTGTTCATTATATGAATATATATGTGTATGGTTTCTCTTTCTATCTCCAGTCACTCTTGTGCTGCTTGTGGCTCAAGAGGTTAAACTCGACATGTAGATACCTGAGTCCATGTGGGTATTTTTATCTCAGTTGTCCAAGGGTCTGGAAGCTGTAAAAAAAAAAAGGATGAAAAAAATCCCCAAAATCAAAGTGAAACATCCTCTCTTTTAAAGAAAAACCTGGATTAAAGGAGCTGTTGAGAACAATGAAGATCTGGAGGGTTAAGCAATAACATAAGGGTTTGTGAGAAATCAGGCAAGCAGTAGAGGTAATTGGTGACTAACACAGACTTTGCTCATATGTATCTGACACTCCTGAAAGTCTGCTGATTCACTCTGTGAAGGACAGGTTCTGCTTTCTCCTTTGCTGACATTTACAAGCAGCATAAATGAAAATGGTAGTATTTTACACCTGTGTCGCACATGTGTAAACGGCTGTAGGAAGAATACAACAGCTGCAAATCAGGTCCAGAGAGTTCAAATGAGAAGAAGCAGAAGGTTCATAAAAGAGCATAAGATAAAGACTACTGCCAACATGGACAAAGAAAAGAGAGAGAATAAGAGAGGAAAAGGTCAAAGGAAGTATGTGAGAGAGAGAGACAGAGAGAGAGAGAGAGGGAAAAACTGGAACCAGGTTCAGAACAAAGAAAAGGACAGGAAAAAAGTTGGTTTTTTTTAAATGAAACCATCCACAAGCAAAAAGCAGGGACTAGTAACAAGGAAAAAGGACAAGAGCATGAGAAACAGACAAGGTTATTCTCCTTCCCTTCCCTGACAAACAAATCCTAAAGCCCCCACCAACCCATTCTCTAACAAAGGCTACAAGAGAATAATAATAAAAAAGAAATAAATTTAAAATGTGCTTTTCAGGAGTATTATTGCAGGAAACTTGAATGAAGAGATTAGACAAAATGACTCCCAGATTAAAAAAATCCCACTGGGCCCACATCTCGGATTTTGCTCCATGATGGTCCTGCACACACCAAACATATTTTTGAAATCTTTGTCCTTTTGGTGCCTTTTCGTGGTGCAGCCCTCCTTGCATTATATGAGGTATTTGTTTAGCATCCTCCAAGCTGGCAGTGGGGAGCCAGGCTCTGTCCCAAACAATCAGGGAGGCATAAGAGTGGAAGCTCTGTCATAATGAACAGTGGGGGGACAGCTGCTTGCATGCCAATTCTGCATGGCACACTGTCCTTTCTCTCCAGTACAGTTCCCATCTCACTTCTAATGTCCAAAAGGAGAGATTATTCACCAGGATGGTGGACACATTTCTGTTCTCAAGAACACCATGATATCATTAATCTTCTGTCAAGTCTGCAAGGGCGGGTTATGTGGATGCAAGTATTTTGCAAGGCTATAAATAAAATGTAAAGAGAGAAAGAGACAGAAAGAGAAGATGCTTTCCTGGGGTTTCCATTGCTACAATACCAGCAATATTAATGCTGCAATGGTTTACTGGTAAAAATACTTTAAAAATCCCTTTTAAAATGTTTTTTTAAATATCTGTCCAGAAAAGTGGAACATAAAATGGGATCTTTAGACTGTAATATAAATTTTCTAATCCTGTCTATGAAACAGATAGTTGATCAAATGAAGTGCAAAATGTAACTTGTGTCTGTAGTGGTTGTACTGTACTGTACACTTGGCTATTCCTACATGTGTAAATTTCTGAAAGGAAGAGAAAGAAAGGTATAGTGAGTACAATATGAAGGCTTTTCAGAAAAAATGTTTGACAGATAGCCTTATTAGTTACAAGTAGCAAAGATTTAATTGACTTATGTAGGTTATCCTTAAATATCCATACCATGTATTCTGCTTGGGCCTCATATATTTTATGTTTTTTCTCCTGCCTCAGCTGAGATACCAGGACACAGAAGACAGGAATTCTCATCTCTGACAGAGATTTCTGCTTTGGAAACCAACTTGATGTCTTTACTGTCTTAAGAAACTCCAATTAAATAGCTCAAAAAGAAAAGAAAATATAGTTTTAAGGTTTTGCGCCCTGGATCTCTCAACAGGTGCAAGTCAAGAATGAATTATATTAATACACTACGTTTCCCTTCCCCAGTCATGTAAAATACCTTTTTTTAGCCATGCAAATTTGAAGTAAGTAAGATTTTAAAATGGGATTTTTTTCAGTGTTAATTAATAATTATTGCTTGCTTTGGGGAATTAAAACAGCATTTAAAAAGAGGAAGAAGCTGTTTATGACTTCTTCATATCATCAAAAAAATGCTGTCTGTCTGAAGTTGCTCTGTGATCAGGAGTAGTAGAAATAACTTCAATAAAGTCAGGTGGTCAAACTGGCATGATAAACCCAAAAATTATATGATTCATGTTTCATATGGTTCTGCAATTTATCAGAAAGATATCTGCATATCTTACTCAAAACATTAATACTGATTTGAGAGCTAGAGCATAGCTGTTATTTATTTCACTTGTCCCAACAAGAGTCAGTTGCTTTTAAACAATCTGCTTATATTATTACTTTACCCAGACAACTTAGAATTTTATTCTGCATAGTTTTCAAAGGTCACACAGTGATAGTTGATTTTATTTCAATGCTAAAGACTTTTATTAAATTAACTATACTAGGCACTTTTTTTTTCTCCCACATTTTGTGTCAGGGTCACATTTTTGTCCTACCTTGAGTAGGCGTAGAAAAGAAGAAAAAGGTTTGAAACATAAGATCACTTTTGCATGCAATCATCAAGCAAATTTTAAATAAAGCCCCCTTAAGTGATTGAAGGCAGTAGTGCACTGAGTGGGACTCAGGAAAGAAAAAGAACTTATCATTTCCCTGTTGGTTTTTTGACTCAGTTAAAGCTGAATTGAGTTTAGACTTTAGCTGCAATTCCAGATGATCAGAAAGTTCAATACCCTTAAAAGAGGGAGAATATTACTGGAAAATGGGAAGCCATTTGCTTGAGGAAGGAAACCAATATGTTGTCTCTACTCCCCTTAGCAGATCTTGTGAACTTCTTGCAAGATTCTCATAAACCTCTTGGAACTTGTATGCTTCCTAGAGGGCAGCTTCAGCCTTGTCTGCCCAGCAAAACATAACTGGATGCAACCTGATTTGTGTCTGTGTGCTCCCAGTACATGCCTTGGCAAAAATGTGAACCTCAGGCAGAAGGGCTGAGGGTTCAGTCCTCAGTTCACTGGGTTCCTGGATTTATCCCTGGAAAAGTACTTCCTGGACCAATATATATGGTTAAGTCATGCAACTACCTTAGGAGATGGGTAAAAATGTCTGTCTGGAAAACAGTTGCATTTTCAGACTCCTCCACTCCTACTGAAAGGGCTTGCAGAATCCCCTAATGGTTGAGAACACTCCTCTGATTACAAGCACACACTTACTCATTGCAGTTTATATACATTTGTTCTTGTGCCAACAATGTCCTTCTCTAGCAGTTGTTCATTACTACTTATGTATTTATAGACTGCAGTCATATATCCCTCCTCAAGTTTTGCAAACTAAAAGAAGCCAGACCCTTTCCATTCCCTCTCATGAGCCAGGCTGCTGGTTTCTCTGTCTGCTCTAGCAGTCTGCCTCTGTCCATGTGCCAACCCTGGTGAACCTTTCACCTGGCTGGTCATAGCTATGCTTGTTATTTCAAATGTATTTTCATGGGTGCTTTACATGCTGGAGAGCATACTTCTGAATTTTTACAGGAATACCTCACCTAGCAGTTTTTTTTTTTTGCAGTAGTATTGCAAACTCATAATCTTACAGTGTATATATAATTAGTCTACCAAAGTCTTTTTCTTGCTGCTTACTTCCAACTGATGAATTCCAGCTGATAGCAGAAATTCCTGTTATTAGCCTCCAAGTTCATGCTGTTGCACTTTGTACCATTAAATTTCATCACAGTTCTTTATTTTCACTCTTCAAGGTCATTCGGTTTTTTCTCTGAATAATGCATCATAAAAGTGCTGGCGTACTGCAGTACTTACTGTTAAAACAGTCAGGCCCATGTGTTTTTCTCACAACATGTTACAAGCTGAACCTCATCTGCTTGTCTCATAGCTCTGCAGCCTGATAATATTCTGCTTTGGACCATGCTTCATGAGCAGAATACTTCTGGGAACTGTACTACATTGTTTTCTCTGAGGACACCCTTTTCTTTTGCAGTTTTTGGTAGTTTGAGAACAAAAGGTATCAGAGTGAGGGAGTGACTAGCAAATGAAGGACAATAATCTTCAGGTGTGAAGCCAGCCTGGGGAATTTTTTTTAAAGCCTCCTAGCTTCCTACATGGATGTCAGTATCATGAAATCCAGATGTTGCTGGCTTCTGTTCAACACAGCCCTTGCCTGAAATGGAAGTCAGGCTGAAAAGAGAGGGGAACACGATTCTGGCAACCAAAAATAGGATCAGGGGAAGATCCAGCAGCAGCACCAAGCTGTCGTATTAGCAGGGGTCGTGCTTCCTTCCTCAAAATTAACCCCATTCCACCTGCCCTGGACATGTGCAGAGGCACACATCCTTGCCTGGGTGAAGTCACGGATGCGTTGGTCCCAATGGAGTTGAGACAGCTTGTTTCACTGTGAGACCTGAGGACCAGAACAATTGTTCTAGCTCCTTCTTCAGGTCCTGGAGTGATTTAAAAGAACATGTGAAGATAGGCTGGGTTTTAGGATTCTTCTCACAGTCTCACTATGGTGGCAAATTAAGGTCATTTGACTGACTTGGAACTGTATTTATCAGACTGTATTTATGTTATACTACTAGGATTTCTTTTTGGAATAACCACATGACTGAATTTACTGCATCTATAATTTTTGACTTGTGGATAACTATCACAACAGCTGTCTTCCTTTTGAATCACTGATATGTGCTTTATGTTTCAATCCATTTTAATATTGTTCCTTGGCCTCTCTGACTGAAACACCACTCCACATTATGAACATAGATCTATCTGCATAGATTTTTAGCAGAGGGTGTGTGAAAAACAGGAGGGCTTGAACAAATTTCAACAACCGATTGTTATGAAAATGTGTGTTCTAACCTTCCATAAAGTGATTTCCGGTGAAATTTTTTTGAACCAGAGTTGAGTTTGTTCCAAGTTCCTTGTTTCATTATTTGTACATTTGATTTAATATTTTCATGTTATAAACTCAACATTTCTAAATGTTGTGCCATGGAATCCATTTAGAAAATGCCCTATGTTCCCAGACCAGATTTTGTAGTCTTTAATACTCTCTACCCTACTGTGCTTTCTTCCACTGTAATATTAGTTGCTGTGCAGGAACTGTGCCTTGGCTTCTGCAATATTTTACCATTAGCAGGGTAAAACATGTAATAAATAAACTCGCAATATGTGCAATAGCTAACATTTAAGACTACCATTAAATCCTTTTAAAGCAGATTGATTAGGTTTCCATTCTGCATGTTTCTTCAGATTTTGATTTGAACTGAAGTGTTTCTTTAGGCTATTCTGCAGCTGTACTCGCCTTCCCGTGCTGATAGTCATTCAAATCCATCTTCTGCTATTGTAACCTGCTGTTAGCCCATTAGTTGCAGTCTGTGGGAGGAGAAGAAGACAAATTGTGTCACTATTCCTTATCAAGGGACCACACAGTTGTTTGCCACTTTGACTCTGTGATGGATAGTTATCTTGAGATGTGACAGGTGTGAGACTGGAAATTTAGAAGGAAACAATGCAAGGGCTCAGTAGCATTTTGTTATTGACACTTGGTAGATAACGACAGAGTGTTAATCAATCTCTTGTGTTGTTTTTAACCCCCTATTCTTTTTGTCTTCAAGATGCAGTTTTTCTCACCAGACTGACATGGCAGGAAAAAGGTTCAAGTAGATAGTAGACATTTTTCCTTTACAGAGTTCTAGACACAAAATGTCAAATTCCATGAAAAATTAATATTTGTTTCCTTTGGCAACATTTTTAAACCTTTAGAAAATGGGTCAGGGGTTGGAAAAAGTAGAGTTTAAATAACTGAAATTATTTGCAACTAGACATCCTTTCTTAGAGAAACAGTGTTTTTTCAATGTTATTGTCAACAGGCTTTTTTATCACTATGTTTCCACAAATTAACTTGCTGTAGACCATCTCTTTTTGTTTCCCTCCTAGATATGAGCTAAAGCAATGAAAAAAAAATAGTACCCTTAAAGTTAATTTATCTCATTTACTTAGCTCTGCTCAAAGCCACATGATTTAAGGAAATGCAGATCCAGGACAATTTCTGCTGACATTTCAGACTGAACCAAATAGATTTGGTTCCTTTATGACCTTCAGAACACTGAATAGGAGTAAAAATTTTCAGTTTTCAAGAAGGTTAGAAGTGGTGTTCAACATGTTTGGGAAGTACAGAAAAAATGACAGGAGTTTATGTGGGAGCTGAGGTTCTTGCTAAGTGAGGATATCTGGTAAGAACTAGAATTTAGCTCAAGGAGACGCCAGTGAACATGGGACTCCTGCCCTACTAGCATGAAATGGGAGGCCTGGGTCCAAAGAGTTCACTTTTGAAATAACCAAGATGAGAAATGAGGAGGACGTTATTGTTATTTACTTAAACATGTAAAATTATATAAACAGTGGTGACTATCTTGAGGCCTCCAGGGAGTTTGCAGGAACTGAAGACGAACCTCTAAGACCCTAAGCTCACATCTGATCTACGGGGCATTGGTAATTAATCTTAGTTTTGGGTGTATCTGTTTGCTTTATTTCTTTGTCCTGTCCTGCTATCTTGTATAAACCAAGTTTTTTAAGCAAATGTTCCTGCTGATGGTAAAGGAAAAGTCTAAGTGTACTAGCAGAGCCTTTCAGTCGTTCCAGCAATAATGGACCAGCTTGTTCATACTCTGTGTTTTATTTTGACAGTGCAGAAATTTGATATATATTTGGTTGGCAAATTAAATAACGTTTTCTGACACAAAACAAAACAGAAAATATGTAGTCATTCATCTTAGTAAGCCTGAGGGTTGAGTGCCTTGCTCGTGGATTGTTCTAAAACCTGCAGAAACATCCAGCAAAGCCTGCACACATGGATGCCCCATCAGCCATCCTGACATGATTTCAGATGGGGTCAAGGAGCTATACGGTGAGTAGGATGTTCTATGCTGCTCTTCAGCTCTCACACTGTGGCACAACAGGTTGGTGAATTGGTGTAAAGGCACACTTGTTCCCAAAATCATGTTTCCTAGGTCTAGCTGGAAGAAACAGACTCTGGATACCTTTGACCCACTCTGCTTACTTCTCTTCAAAAATTTACATCTGTTTTGTCACATAGCTTCTGCTTGGCTATACTTTGCAAGGCAGAGTTAAGATGTACACCCTATCAGGTTCTTCTGTTTGAGAGACATTCACACAAGCTCCTTTCATCTCCACTGTGGGAAATATTAGGGAGAGCAAGTGATGCACCACTACAGTTCTAAAATGTCTCTATCAAGTTTCCACATTAGCTTGCTTTCACCACTTTCCCCTTGCCTTCTGAGTTTAAGTAGCTGCCAATGAAATCTCAGAAAGGTCTCTTTAGATTTGAAGCTCCTGTCAGAACTGGAGGAATATTTATCATGTGATCTTCATATGTAAGATTTGAGAAACTTGTTTCTGTCCATCCAATTCACATTCAGTTTCTGTGAAAAGAACAGTAATCAATCAATGAACGTACTATAGGAAATAAAAAATTCTTATGCACAAGCATTAACTAGCAACTCCTCACACCTTGCCCTTTAGAAACACCAGCTGACCACCCAATTCACCACATTATGTACCAGTGACATCTGTTCCCATGTCACTGTGGCTTTCCTGAGAAGAAAGGTAATTTGTGTGCTTTATAGCTCCTACATGTCTGACATTGTTATTCCATAACCTTGTGCTGCTATTCTTGCACCCCCATGCCCCTAAACCTTGGCTCTTAAATGCTTCTCTGTCTTCCACTCCACCTCCGTAACAGCTGAAAGGCACAAATGCCCAACAGCAGCTGGGATTTCTAAGAAAAACCAGCAATAAAGTAACACACCTCAATGGTGGAGACATGTAGGTTTTTGAATGCTTGAGTGACAAGTTTGAGTCATCCATGATAGACAGAATTTGGTATTTTACAAAGAATTACCTAGAGTAGGTCGAATAGAGGAAGTATATCAGGAAAGTGTTTAAGATGCTCCTGTCACTAGGACTGATGATCTAGGTTCACATTTGGTCCAGTTGGAGACTTTCTGTGAAGTCCTGTAACATTGCAGCCCAGCTTCTTGAAGGTATTTGAAAGCTACTGAAATCCAGCTTCTTTTCAAATAGAACAGACAAAAAATCTTTTCACTGAGTGTGTCATTGTTCAAAACAGAGCAAAGGATTGCATTAAAGCAGAAATTACCAGGCTGCAGTATACATATTAATCATTATATCTGAAATACTTCCAAGTGTTACCCAGGACCTGCTTTGGGTTGTCTTTGTGCCGCATATTCACAGCCTGTGGCAAACAAAGGAAAGCCTGAGGACTCCAGCATTAATACAGCTTCCTTGTGCAAAGAGAATTAAATAACTAAACATCATTAAAGACCTACACTTTAATATCCTACTTTTAGAATAGGGATTATTTTATAACATTTCTGCTGGTTACTATTATATAAATGTCTAGGAAAAAGGAGTGTTTGATAGTGTGCTGTGTTCAGTACATATTATGGTGGGCCTTGATTTTGACTGGGGCTTGATGGCTACCGTAATACAAACAAATAATAATAATAGGTTAAGAATATCAAAGAGAAAAGGAGAACAGAATGCCTTTTATGCTTAGAAAAAGATTAAGTCAATTGATCTAGATTTCAGAAAGCAATAGATGTCAAGAAAAGTGTAACTTGTTATTGTTAGAAAGTAGAAATCTGTTAGCCTTTGATTTACTTGTAACACTGTTTAGCACACTGTTAAGTACAAAAAGAGTCAGGAGAATATAATATATCAGTGTAGTTGCTAATATTCTTTACAAAAAGCTAGTAAGGAACAAAAAGAATAGGCATGAGAGAATTTTGCTCTAATACAATCCTTTGCTCAGTCTCGAGCAATGTTCCATCTAATAAAATTCTTTTCTCCCTAGTTAATCAGAACAGGGTTCAGATGAAATAAAATAATTTGCAGATGAGTTGCTAATATGTCCTGTCATGCATGCCCTCCTAACAGCATGTCTTTCTAGCCTGTTGAAATACTTATATCATAGAGAGACCTGAAAAGTTTGAACATTTTGGTCCACTGCCAAGAAAAACTATTTATCAGTCGTACATACTGTGCTGATATATACCACAAGAACAGATTTTTAACTAAGAATGAACATTAGGACAGGACCCTTTCCCTTCCTCTAGTGCATTAAGACAGACTGGGATGCTGTGCTCTCTTCTCCAGAACCTTCATGAAGAAGCCTCAAATCTATCTTAGTAATGCAGTTCTGTTAAACACAGTATCAGAGTTCTTATAAGATTCAAAGTCGTTAATCTCACAAGCCTCCCAAGAAGCAGTACCATGCTGCTCTCACATTTTATGGATGCAGAATTAAGGCTCAGGAAGTTTATGTGGATGCTGTGTAGGTGGCTGTAGCTGGTAGGATGTGCTTGCATGCCTGGAAGGGCATGTGTTGAATGGCTGTACTATGTCATATATTTTCTCCATAAAATGTAGCCCCATGTATTGAAGAAGAAGTGCCAGCTTTGCTGCAGGGTAGCTATTGACTCTGAAGCAACCCATAACTATCTAAGCACATTCACAGTAGACACATATTCCTCAAAGTAATTTCTGGACTACTTACTCATCAAATTAGGTGTGAGTTTTGAGAATGCACTTCTTGCTGGTTGTACCTGTACGGAATAGGGTGTAATGAAAAAGACTTTCTCTCCTTTGGCAGTCAAGCTAACGCGTTCAAAGAAGCTCAGGGAGAGGGACCTCAAAGATGCCATTAAGAATTTCAGACAGATCTTGCTTTAGCTGGAGAGGGTTGCTATCATTACATGTTGGTATGCTCCAAAGGTCAGCTAGATCAAAAGCTGCTCAGCAGCCAATTAATACATTATTTAATATCAGGGAAAATAGAAAAAAAAAAACAAAACACAATTAAATTTGCAATATAGAAAAAGTGACTGACTGCTATATAGTCTGCAAGTGCCACCCAGGAGGGCTGGGATAATTTATTATGATAGGATTAAATTACAGTTCTCTTACTTTTGGGGAGGTTTAAGTCTTCAACTTTAATATTTCTTTCATGCATTAGCTGCATTTGCATTTATCATTAACTTGTACAATGGAATTTTCACAGGACTTGACATTTTGAAGTCCTAACTTAGCACTTGGTCCAACTGCCTTTGAAGTCAACAAGAAGATTGCCACTAAGTTCAGTGAGAAGTTGGATCAGGCTTTATATTCACTACAGACTCATTATAATCTCACAGCTGGTAACAACCATTTAGAAGTAGTATAAAAACTGTGATACTGCTGGGATGAGTTCAGTGAGAAGCAGAATCCCTTCACATTTAACATAACAGTTTAAACAGATTTTAGAATTAGGTGCTCTCTTTGCACAGTACAGTAGTATCAGATGACACTTCCCAAAATTTACTGGGAAAAGTCTCTATATTTGCTCTCTGATCTGCCTGAATCCTTTAATAGGCTTTTGTTTCTTTAACTTTAAATCAGAGAATGAAATTTCCCTCTGTCACCACAGAAAACAATCTTCCGCAAAATGGTTGCTTTTCCAGTGCTTTGCTAAAATGGCTCCTGCTAGGATTCGGTCTAGAATCATGGCAATTGCAAATGCTAACCCTTTTCCCATTACACCTCACAGTCTGTATATGATCACCTACTCCGTGTTCTCACTGTGCAGATGCTCAGATTGCTATGATGAACAAATTGAGGGCAGATCCTTTCAAAATGAATTGAGCCTCTGCAATTGTTTTGTGAATGACTATTTATTATGATTATAAACTAGAGGGTGAATGTTTCTGATGGGCCTGAGGGGTACCCAGGACTCAGGTGAGTTGGTGTTTGGCTGATCTGACAACCCAGATTTAGACTGACCTAAATAGGAGGATGTTGCACACATGCAATCATGTTCCTTTGTGTCCTTCGCGTAAAATTGCAAGTATCAGCCCGAAGAAGTATTAAAGCTGATTAGGGACAAAACCTGAAGGTGAAATAAAGTGGTCTCAGAATTGTCTAGGTGACTCAAAATACTGAGCATCTACCCAATAAACTTGCACATGAGAAAATGTTGCATGCCTGAAACTATATTTATGTTTTTTTCTCCAAAGAGTATTCTAAAATCCTTAAACACTTCGTTCAGAACTGCTGTCTCCTCATAATGTGAAAAGCTTCCCAAAAGTCACGATTCCCTCTTTGAGCCAGTTGCAAATGAAACTGCATCGAATATCAGTGTAGTTCCTTTTCATGGGTGAGGAAAAACTTTGCAATCTTTCTTCCACAAAAGGTATCTGGCAGAAATATATGTTCAGACATTGGGTGCCCAGAGAAGACGGACGGGTAACAAGTGCTGTAATGACAAAACACTTTTATTGCCATTATAATTTGCCAGTTCTGCTTCTTTCACAGTTGTTGTTTGTCTCAGAGCTGCCAGAAAAAATTGAAAGGACGGTTTTCACTAATTTTTGGTGATTTTTTGTAGAGCAGCAGGTGTTTGGGGTACAACCAAAAGCACTGATCTAGTTCCCTCATGATATTTTAATGATCCTTACCTTATTATTTTTTGCTTTTTTTACTTCTTTTTATTTTTTTATTTTTCTACTGTCCTGTATAACAGATTATATCCTCTGTTGATGCTAAATACTGCCTGTATAGCAGATCTTTTTTAAGTATATTGGCTTCTCTTGCAGACTCAAACATGTAAAGCCTCAGAACCCATACATACTCTAACAAAAATCCACATGGAGAAAGACAGAATAATCCTCCATATCATGCTACAATAGTAATCTAGCTTAATGCAGTCTTGGAGCATAGGCTAAACCAGTGAACCATTTCTGCCTTACTGATGTGGTTTACGTGAGGCACAGAGCCTGGGGACAGAATGATTTCCTTGTAATGCAGTGATCCATCCATTACTTTATATATTGAATCAATCAATTTACTTGTTTATGACATGCCTTATGTTTGGGGAATCCAAAATTCTGATTCACTTCAAGTCCTTTTAATTATAGTATATTCATTGAAAACAGACGTTTTTAATATTCAACTTGAGAGTTTTATAAGCTATGCAAATATTTTATTTGTGGTATTTTTCTGGTGCTCAAAGCCAAAACTTCATAGGAAATTTTTCAGAAGGCTATTTTATCTTAGGGAAACCTAGGGGAATTCATATTCCCAAAACTTACCTTTTCATTTGCAGATTATTCATTGTACTCTGCCTTAATTTTTATGCTTTTAAAGTTTTTTCTAGTAAGGAAATGAAAGTATAATATCAGTCTCTGATGTTTAAAAATACATACATAAATTTTTGGTCAATTTGACTAAACAAAGGAGTGTAGTTATTAAACAGTATTTTATGTTGGGATTTTTTTGACGTTGTACAGCAAGGTTAGCTGTGGAAAGGCTGGAAATTCTACCATAAAGCTCTTCTACTTGTGTACTTCATTTTGAAGAAGTGAATCCACTGAAATTGTCAAGTAGAAGCCAGTTCAAGGAAACCAGAAAGAGCTTTTTAAAGAAACAAAAACCTGAGCAATGCTGAATTGCAAATATGGATGCACTGCTAGATATCTGAATTTTGACAATGATTCATCTTTTGTCTATAATATTGCCATAGAGAAACTCTAAAAATCAAACTAAGCAGAAATATATTCATGCCAGGCTAATAGCAGTTGTCAAGAAAGATTCACTCAGATGGTGGTAGAAGAAAGGTTATTTCTAAACATCAGCTGCTGAAAAGAAATCTACCCCCAACCCACAAAAAACAAACTCTTAGACCCATAGACATTAGAGACACCAATAACTATTAACACATCCACTCCCCACCAATGCATTCTCAGCCCTCCTGTACATCTACCATTGCTCCTACCTCCTCTCTAATGTTTCAGTGTTGAAAATCCTCTCAATGTTTCAGGGTTGAAACTCCTCTAAGTGTTTCAGGCAAAACAGAAAACAAACCTATAGTTGTGGCAAAAAGAGTCCTGAATGTAGTAATTATG
>VZRQ01003061.1:31321-50655 GCA_013397975.1 Machaerirhynchus nigripectus | reverse complement strand
AAAAAAAAAAAAAGGAAGAATGAGCATTAATGTTCTCCATTGAGAGAAACAGTAGCATGAAAATACAATCAAATCGGAATCCTTTAACGTGCACATCCTAAAAAGCTCAGAGTCCTTTTTATGGAATTCTGTTTTCCAGAGACCTGGTTGTGTCTTCCTTACTCTCAGGGCCCAGCTGTCCTTACTAGTTCTAATCCATGCAAAGGTACCTTGGATAGATATCCTCAGCTGCCCACAGTAGCCCTTATCTTCTTCTTTGCCCCATATTACTGCCTTCCATTGTTCTTCCTGTCTCAATCAGTCATGCAAGAGGTCTCTCAACACATTTTTCCTGTATGTTACTTTGCAAGGCAACGATGAGCCATTCCCTATCCCCACTTCCTAATCATCTTATTTTTCTCCTTACCTCGAAGATGTCTGTGTCCCTCAGACGATGGCTGAGGACGGGGCATGGTGCTGAACCTCACAGCCCTGCTGTTCAACAGAGAACACAATCACAGAGCTCTTTATGACCCCTTCTTCAGTAAGCAATTAACCACCAAAGCCATGGGCAATTTTTCTGATCCATGAACACTACTGATGTTTTCTTGTCATATCATACAATAAAACTGTAGAATCATCAAGGTTGGAAAAGTCCTCCAATATCATCAAGTCCAAAATTTAACCCAGTAGCACCATATGCACTAAGCCATATCACAACATCTACTAATTTTTGAACACTTCCAGGGATGGTGACTCCACCGCTTCCATGGGGAACATGTTCCAGCGCTTAACCACTATTCCAGTGAAGAAATTTTTCCTAATATCCAACCTAAACATCCCCTATTCCAACTTTCCTCTTGTCCTATTGTCCAGTTGTCTGGGAGAAGAGGCTAACCCCCACCCGGCCACAATCACTTTTTAGGTAGTTGTAGAAAGCAAACAGGTCTCCCCTCAGCCTTCTTTTCTCCAGTCTAAGCACTCCCAGCTCCCTCAGTTGCTCCTCATTAGGTTTGTGCTCCAGACCCTTCCCCGGCTCTATTGCTTTTCTCTGGGCAACTATTCCTCTCTCCACAAAGACGAATGCAGAACAGAACTACCTTTTTCTTTAGTAGATCTTGCTTTTCTGAACAACAATATGCCATAAAAATATATGCAATTTGGTGTTTTCTTCATCTCCTAGTCTTTTAAGTACCACTGATTTCCACTTTTTACTTTCTTGATGAATAGTACACACACACACACACACAGACACACAGACATACACGCACGCTCACACACACACACAGACACTAACTGGTGCTTGGAAGCTGTACTTCCTCTTCCTGGATATTCTAAGTCTTTCAGCTCAGGCATTTAACACTTCAGTACGTGCTGAAATGCTCTCCTGAATCAGAGCCTGAGTATTTAACAACGTGAAATGAAATGGATGGACATTTTAATATTTCCTCTTGTATGTGAAGTACTCTTTCATCTCTGTATATTAGGAACATATTTTTGGGATCATTTTGAAATAATGCTCTCTTGTTTAACCCCAAAACAGAAACATATATCTTGAATCACCCAGTGTGGTTTTCATTTGGAGATGTAGGAGTGGACACTGGCTACAATTTTGAAGCAGTTTTGTATGATTGTGGGTTCTTGGTTTGCAAGATTGCACCCACAGCTCATCATGCCATGGTCAGCAGCAAGGACACATTGCAGAGGATCATGGATGAGGCTTTGCTCCTTCCTCCTGAGCACCTTTTTTCCTTCTTTTAAGAGAATGGCGTTTCTCAGAAGACACTCATCAGAAGGTCATTGAGCTTAGAATTTTCTGAAAATTTTTCGTCTACTTAACAGTTCTGCAGGAATAACCTCACACATTGTTGCTGGAAATTGGCCACCAGAGTTCCTTTAAAGTTAGTTTTTATGATTTGGCTAAATTTCTGACCAAAAAAGCCATAAAACAAAAGGAACCTGCTAAGTCATAGGTCAGCTCTTCATGAGTCTACAACAAAACCATATGCCACAAAAATAGATTGCACCCATTCCTGCTGTTAAACAGCATGAAAGAAACAACAGCATTTACACTACATTGAAAGGAAAATGCCTTCTCCCACTCATAATAAAAAGATTGAGTTCAGGGTCACTTCCTAATAGGTGTTATTTCCCCTATTTTAATAAAGGTATTTTAACACCTGTATTCCATGCCAGACAGTATTGTCATTTTTTCCACTGATTGGCTTAATGAAATGCTGGAGTGGGGGGCATGAGCACTCTCAAACACTGCTGCTTCATGCCAAACACAACTAACCTGCAGAAGGAGGAAGCCAGAGAAAGCAGCAACTGCCCCTAATTACAAACAGACGACTTCCAGTCCAGAGAAGAATGAGGAGGCTTTCAGGATGGAAAAAGGTCAGGAAGCCCATCTAGGTCAGCCAGTCTCTGGCTTTGAATTGGTACTTGTACTACCCTCACCCACCCCCCCACAGCCTCACACACAGACTATTTTTGTTCTCCAAATAGTTGCCCAATGTGTGCTGAAAACTATTTATACTCATTGGGACTGCCTCTGTCCTCAGTGCTTTTTGCCATACAGACTGCTTATCTTTGCTAAGTTAGAGACCAAACCTGCTGTGAATGGAGAGCTCTATCATTCCTATACAAGTCAGCAAGAGGCTCTGAAAAAAATGAAACTCTTATTGTAGGAAAATTATATATTTCCATGGATCTTTTTATTCTGACTTCTGAAATATTTTCTTCATCAAATGTCATTGCACTCTCCTCTCATGGATGAGGAAGAAAACAGGAAAGCTGATGTAAAGCAGAGGTACTGCACTCCAGTCACCCAGTTTCTTGGGCAGATCTGACAAGCTGGAGTGTCCTGGGTTGCGTATGAATGATTTCCTCAATGCTAGTCCATTTTGCATCCCTGCTGATTTTCACACTGAATCTTGGATCCAGCTGGGCTGGGAACATGAAGCTAAGCAAATGGAGGCATGAATTTCTTAAGGATTTGTCCAAAGACAACCAGCAGACCTGTGGCCACAAGGAGCAGAGCACAAGCTCATTTTATAAAGCTTTAGTGGTTCTTGCAGCTCACTCTTTGTTGCTCTAGGAAGATGAAACTACATGTTTCCTGTGATTTGGGGTTTGGCAGCAAATGGATTGCACAGGACAAAGAATGTATGTAGCCTTTGTGTATATTTGTAAGCATTTGCTTAGAACTAGAAGGTTATTTTGCTCAGGCAAATTAAAAACCCTCTAGAAGAAAAACGGGAATGCTTGTGGTCTCTATCAGATATCCTAACAAAATGCACTGTAAATGAATCTTTTCCTTTGAATATTTCTTGTATTTGACCACTAGAATTCGAAACTTCACTGTGTCAATATGGTCGAAGGCCAGAAGGTCAAACAATAATCATCCATAGTACTGAAAAGGCAGAAAAAAATGCTCTCTGACCTTTGCAGGCCACGCTGCTCAGACAAATTTGCTAAACTTAGTTATGATCTGAACTCTAAAATTCTTCTGTGTAGTTGTAATTTGCATGAACCTTTGTTCTGCATGATGAGGATGGTAGCCAAAAGGAGTCATTAGTGTAACCACAACATACTAGTTGTATATATAGTTGTATATATTAGCAGTATAGATGACTGAGTTTGTTGTAGGAATTACAAGGAAACACTCCTCAATCTACAGCATACCAAGGGTCAGGCTGTTTGACTCTAATGCCCTAGCCTGGTTTTATCAATGTTCTGACAGTACTTAGGCAATATAGATAACAGCAGCCAAATTGCCAAAGGCTAGCACAACATTTGCAGCAGAACCAGAACTAGTTTTACCCCCAAAACAGTACACAAATCAAGGATATCTACCTAAGAGATAAGCAGGACAAAAGGTTTGTAGTTAGTTTCACACTAAAAAATTCTCTCTCCCTTATAAAAAGCTCTGGAAGGAAGGCAAAAGTATTTTAAGCATCAAAGAGACTAATGAATAGGGATGCCAGCATATTCACTTAGAGATTGTATTGTCAGGAGTTGTTTTCTGGGCTAGGATACTAAAGATAGTAGGAACCAGCAAAAAAAAAGAACACTGTAAAAATACAAATCTGTTAAATGTTGAATCTATTAATCCATAGCACACTTTTTTTCTGAATCATACTTACTCAGACATGCAGCTCATAAATTATTTATTGGTTGTGGTCAAATGACTGTTGGCACTTTCGTAATTATCTTTTGTGTGAAAGTTCGCATAGCATACAGAGACATTTCAATAGCAACTGAAGACCTGTGAGTTCCTTTAATGTTACCAAGAAAAAATGGCAGCTAATTGTAGAGTTGTTATATATTTGCTTTTGAAAAGTGGCAAAGCTAAAAGGATTATATTCAATTCTAATTTATTTTTAAAAGAATAATTATTTTATACAAAGATCTAGTAACTACATAGGTCCTCTGTGCTGGGCATTCAGGAATAGGGAAAAAAAAAAAAGAAGAAGCTTGCAAAAGTAATTTTTGTAACATTACAGGTCTGTTAGAAGTTCTTCAGTGAAAGGGAGGCCATATGTTTGTCATGCTCTGTAATATCTTCAATTATTTGGACTGGACTCTAAATAAGTAAAATATTTTCTGCAGAAGAATTACAATTGTGCAGTCTTTAACATTCTCAAGTGGTGCCCCTTTTCCTTAGAGTCTGTCCCTGAAGATTGAAAAGACATGGCATAAAGTGCAAACAGGTAACTGCTAATGGACACCACGGATATGGAGACAGCAGATGCCTCCAACCCTGCTGTTGGGATTTACCGTCTCATAGACATACATGAATTGGTCACACCCCTTTGCTACTGCTAATTGTCAGTTTAGGTGAAAGTGTGGATATTAAACCAGCTGCTGCTTTTAAATGCTTATTTCCAATTATGAATATACAAAATGCATAAACTTTAGAGACTTATTTTCTTGTTTCCATTCAAGCAAATACTGGAAATTTAATTTAGTCCAATGTGACAAATGTTGAGATCTTTGATGTGTATCTTAATCTCCCTTTTATTCTGAAAGGAAGAAAGATTTAAAAAAAAAAAAGAGTATTTCCTGAAATTTGCTACCAACATGGAAAGTGATTAATTTCATACTCTGAATAATAACAATCAGAATAAGAGAGACTCTTTTTCTCATAAGGAGACCCCATAGCATGTAAAGAAATCATAATAGAAAAGGAGGTACAAATGAGACTTTCACGGTATGGTAAATGGAAATATAAAGCTAAAATCACCATACATGGATACTGAACAGGCAACAGTAAAATTCAGGTATGAAACTTTCACTAAAAATAGTGCTCAAGTCCTTCATAAACCTTCACACTGCAGCAAGACAAAGAGGAAGGACAGAACTTGACAACTGCTTGGGGAGCCTTCCAGCCTGAACCACAGCCTGATTCAGATTTTGGCTAGTTCATGGAATTCAGTCGGAATAAGACTTTAGTTCTGCTGCCTTCTGAAATAATACTTCCAGATGCCAGTGAGCTCTCAAAGTGGCCTTGGGGCCAATATGCAAGCATAAAATATAAAGCAGAACAGAAATCTGAATTAGGTATATGAATTACTGTATGTAAAGAGGGAATATGCTTTTCCACTTCAGATTTTATGGAGAATTTCCTAACTGCATCAGAGCTGACTCATAACATGATGTGCCATGGTAAGTGAGACACAGTTACCTCTTACAATAAGGTAGCTCACTTGCTGCCAGACTATAACTTGTTGAGTTAGAAGTCTAAGAGGCAAACTCTTACTGTAGTTAGATGGTATAGTTTTTTTAAATTTTTTTAACAAGATTATGTAAAATTCTTGGTTAAAGAGCTTGACTTATTTGAAAAAGTTCAAGATCCATATACATATAATTTCTTGGAAATAATTCAAGATACTTTGACAATACAGTTCGTTCCAAAATACATGTGCCATATGTCCTTTTATATGTAATAGATTTAATGTACTTTACACCAAATTGTGCAATTTGGTCACATTTTCCAGCAAATAAGTTTTTGTATGTATGGGGATGGATTAAGTAATGCAATGAATGTGGCAATTAAGTCAGACCTTTGTAAATGAATTTTACAAAATTAAACGAAATGAACCTTCCCTCTAGTTTCCTTCAGGAGGAAGAAAAGTTGTTATATGAATGTGAGTGTTCTAAACTGTTTGGAATGGTAAAACCACTCCTCAGAGTCTGTGAACACTGTGGTACATCACAGCAACGGATTTGCTGTCAAAAGGGAATTTAATTGAACAGAAGTTTTCTTTGCTACCACTTGCTCTTAAGAGCATAATGTCTCGAGCAACTGGCTTGGCCAGTTTTGTAAATCTTCATGGATGGAATGATTATGGAACTTTTATTTCACAAAATCACAGATTCATAGAATAGGCTGACTTGGAAGGGATCCAAAAGGATCACTGAGTCCCACCCCTGGGCCTGAACAGCACCATCCCCAAGAGTCACACCATGCGCCTGAGAGCATTGTCCAAATTCTGCTTGAACTCTGTCAGGTTTGGGACTGTGACCACTGCCCCAGAGAGCCTGTTCCAGTGGCCAGCCACTTTCTGGGTGAAAAGCCTTTTTCTAATATCCAACCTAATCTTCCCCTGCTTCAGGCCTTTTCTTCAGGTCACTGGTCACCACAGAGAAGAGATCAGTGCCTGCCCCTCCTCTTCCCCTCACAAGGAAGTTCCAGACTGCAATGAGATCTCTCCTCAGTCTCCTCTTCTCCCAGCTAAACAGACCGAGCAACCTCAGCTGCTCCTCATATGGTTTCACTTTAAGGCTCTTCACCATCACTGTCCTCCTTTGGACATTGTCTAATAGCTTAATGTCTTTCCTGTATTGCAGTGACCAAAACTGTACACAATACTCAAGGTGAGGCTGCCACAGTGCAGAGCAGTGCGGAACAATTTTCCTCATATCAGTATGTGCTTCTCTTATGTTTGGATGGACCTGTTAACTTGGAGTGTCTAAAAGATTTGAGAAAGACTTTTGTCTTCTTTTTTCCCCAGCTGAAAATGTCATGAATTGAGTGAAGAGAAGCCATCAGTTCTCCATTCTTGAAATCTTCTTTCTAAAAGGAATCCCACTAGCATCTGAAAAAAAGGCATCTTGGTGATAACAGGGAGAGAGCATAGCTGGAAAAATGCTACAGTATCAGCTGAATTCTGCTAAGGATTTCATTTTCACTGACTGAACAGGATATTCTGATTAGTGGAGCTAAATAAAATTAATCACCTGGGCCAAAGAGAAGGAAAATAATTTCTTAAGAAAAAACCCCTATAGAATTCAAAATTTCCTTTCATTTCATTTCCATTTCATTTCACTTTGCAGAAATAAAACTTCCTAATAAGGAAGAACAATGGGAGATATAAGTACAATAGAATAAGTGTGGAGGCTACTTGGATATAGAGAAGACAAGGAAGGAAATGCTACAGTCTTAGAATAGCCACCAAATACTCTGTTCTATGGATTGTTTGAGAAAACACTTAGAATGACCACCTGCATCATTCAATTGAAGTCACTGGAATTTTAAAAATTAAAATGGAAAAAAAAATTATTTTAGTTTTCCAGATTTTTTTTTATTTTGAGGAAAGAGGTGGATCATCTTTTAGAATGGAATAAAATTTTTCAAAGAATCTGCAAAACTTTAACATAGGAAAAATATCTGTGCTCATAAGTACTTTCAAAATGGTTTTCATGTTTGTCCAAATATCTTGGAATGAGACCTAGAAATGTTGCTCAGCTTCATTCTACACTGCTGTGCAAATGTTACCACCCGTTTTTACTTGGCGTTTTCCCAACAAAAGACACATACTTCTCTGAACACATTTGACTGAAAATGGAGAGGAAGCTGTAGTTCAAAGCTAATTACATCTTGCTCGATCTTCTTTTCTCAGTTATTCATTTCTGCTCACACATGCTACTGCTTAGCAGTCCTCACTGTTCTCGGCCTTCAGCAGAACCATCCACATCTCTTCCTGCCGTTAGCTCACACCATAAAAATACACACAAGCAGAAAACAGCAGTTAACAACTTTAAGCTTTCTTTACTGCACAAATCAATCAGTAATGGCTGGCATGACTGGGAGCATAAAATATGTTTTTCATTCCAGCCTTTGAAATGAAAACTCTTTTCTTCAGAAACTTCCAGCTTTAGGGGACTAGATTAGAGAGGCCAAACTGATTAAAGAGTTTGTTAAAGTCTAGTTCAGATGCAATGTATGCTTCCTCCAGATCAGTTCAGATTGATTTAGGTGGTCGATCTGGCAGTTAGAATACCGTAGCTCTGGAAGAAAACCATGTGTTTGTGGGTGGTTGCATTTTTCTGTTGTAGTTTGAAAGTTGTATTGACTTACATTTCCAGTAAACCACACCAGCTTCTGAGTTTGGAATAACATGGTACCATTATATGTAATTCTGTTACTACCCACATCACAGTCTTTGTGTGGGGGAGGTAGGGAATACTAAGGATAATGTGGCCCAGTTACTAAAAGGAGGGGGATCCTGGTAACACAGGATGCAGAGGAGGCAGATTTACTGAACACCTTCTTTGCATCAGTGTTCATTGACAAGAATAGCCCTCAGGGTCGTCTCACCCTGAAGACCAGGATAAGAGTGTTTGAAGGAAGTGTTGTTGCGTTGGTCAAGCGGGATTGAGTTTGAGAACATCCAGGCAAACATGACATCCAAAAGTCCGTGGGCCCTGATGGATGTGTCCATGAGTGCTGATAGAGCTGATGGGCACCATAACCAGACCACTTACAATAGTCTTTGAAAGCTCATGGTGGTCAGGAGAGGTGTCTGAAGACTGGAAGACAACAAATGCCATCCCAGTCTTCATAAAGGACAAAAAGGAGGGCCCAAGGGACTGCTGGCAGTCCGTTTCACCTCAGTCCCTGGAGCACTTCATTTGGGAGGCCATCTTTGTCTACACGGATGACAAGAAGGTGATCAGGAGCAGTCATCATGGATTCACTAATGATAAATCATGCTTGACCAATCTGATTGGCTTGTACAATGAGACAACTACCTGGATTGATGAGGCAGGAGCAGTGGATATTGTCTGCCCTGAATTTCATATGGCTTTCAACACTTTCAGAACATCCTTACAAGCAAACTCAGGAGGTGTGGACTGGATGAGTGGACAGTGAGCTGAATGGCAGATCCCAGAGGGCTGTGGTGCAGGGTCTAGTTGGAGGCCTGTCATTAGTGGTGCCCCACAGTGTTCAATACTGGGGCCGCTATTGTTTAACTTATTCATCAATGACTTGGAGGAAGGGGCAGATGCCTCCTCAAGTTACCTGGTGACACAAAGCTGAGAGGAGTGGCTGATACCCCAGAGAGTTGTGCAGCCCTTTGGAAGGACCTTGACATGTTCGTGAGATGGGCAGAAAGGAACAGTCTGAAGTTCAACACAGGCAAATGCAGGGTCCTGCACTTGGGGAAGAATGCAGCAACATGGGCTGGCGCTGCCCTGCTGGGAAGCAGAAGGACCTGGGGAAACAGAAAGACCTAGGGATCTTGGTGGACAACAAGCCAAGTCTTTGAGCCAGCCGTGTGCCCTTGTGGCCAAGAAGGCCAAAGGAATCCTGGGATGTATTAGGAGGAGCATTGCCAGCAGGTCAAGGGAGGTGATCCTGCCCCTCTATTTAGCCCTGGTGAGGCCACATTTGGAGCACTGTGAGCAGTTCTGGGCTTCTCAGTACAAGAGAGACAAGCAGCTCCTGGAGCAGGTCCAGGGGAGGGCTGTGAGGATGACTGGGGTAGTGAAGCATCTTTCTTATGAGGAAAGGCTGAGGGAGATGGACCAGTTCAGCCTCAAGAAGAATCAGCTGAGAGCAGCCTCACCAGTGTCTATAAGTTTCTGAAAGGAGGATGTCAAGAGTACGGAGCCAGGCTCCGCTCAGCGGTTCCAAACAATAGGACCAGAGACAACAGGAAGAAACTGATGCACAGGAAATTTCACCTGAATATGAGGAAGAACTTCTTTGCCATCCAGGTGACCACACATTGGAACAGATTGCCCAGAGCGGGTGTGGAGTTTTCTTCAGTGGAGATATTCCAGAACCATCTGGACAAAACTCTGTGCCATGTGCTCTAGAATGATCCTGCTTTAGCAGGGAGGTTGGACCAGATGACCCACTGTGGTCCCTTCCAACCTGACCTCTTCTGTGATTCTGTGGTTCAGTGATTGTGAATTTTCCTTGGTCTGTAACCCTCTGGTGCTCATCAATGGTTTGGATTTAAGGCATCAGCCATATTCAAACTATCCACAATAGTTTGAATAGGGTGTGAAATACAGGCATATGTAAACACCTGTGTACATTTTACCAGTGTGTATTTCATGTATGCTTTCAGCTTTCTTTGGTATGCCTGACTGCTAGTTACTGAGCAGGCACCATTGTTCTCATCCCAAGTTAATCACTCGATCTGAATATGTGAATGTTTCCGAGTAATCTCTTTTCTTCATAATTAATTAAGTTGCAGACTCTCAGTTACTGTGCAGCAGATCTCCATATCTATCGTGGTGGTGGTGTCAGTGGACCAATGCTGTGTTTTTCCCACAGAGTCCCTCGTGGAGATGCTTAGGTGGCACTCTGGCAGCACCCACGCGTGCACACAGCCTCACCCTCGCAGGCTGTCGCCAGCAGCCACTCACACACACGGTCTGTGCGTGTTCTGGGGACGAAGGGGCGAGAGGCATTCCTTGCGTGCAGTTCCAAGGCGTTTATTGGATACCGAGAACCAATGCACTCAGAAGTGAACAGAGGCAAAGAACAAAGAAAAAAGCGTGCATGTGGTTTTATCCTGAAGGGCCCCAGGGACAATCACAGCATCCGAAAACCAAAAATACGGCATAGCCTCCAAAACAGGGCATAGAGGCAAGGTTGAGTGACATAACAGGGGCCAGTGGGAGAAGGGAGTGGAGCGGGGAGATGACCAGGGGCCAGTGGGGTATCAATGAAGGGAGAACTTTCTGGCACAGTGGTTTGGGGAGAGACCACTTTGTAGTAACACAGGGGAGGTAATGTGGACTTAGCCACTGCAACACAAACCCTTCTTTACACTGTTGTATTACCTTGGCTTTGAGTTACATATCCATACCACTCTGGATACCATGCTTATAAATTCACAGTATTTTGTCACTGTTTTTAGCTTCTCACCTTCTTTGTAAAACCTAAACACTTTTGGAATCACAAGTTAAATAATATACTCCTTAAACATTATGTTGTAATACATGTGCGGCAAGAATAGCTGATATTTGAATAGCATACCAAAGATGCACACTTATAAGCATATGTTATTCATCAAATGAGTATTTGATAAAGATAGTAAAATGAAGAAAGCTGACTGTGGAATTAGAAGACTGTAAATTGTTATAAATATACCTACCTTTGTCTTTTTCCTGTTTTAATGTGTTTGGGGCCAAGTCTTGGTTGTAAGAGAAGACAGTGATGAATTTCAGTAAAGGTGCACTCATCTGCATATCAGATGAATTGCAAGAAAATAATTTCATTTTTACAATTATTTTTTTCCACAAATCTCCATTTTCTTATAATTCCTTAAGTCCACTGAGATACTACTTTAATTATTCTGCCCTTGGCCATTACTGATCCATTAAACAGTGCCTAACCAGCCTTAAAGATGATGGAAGCTTGTGATTTAAGCAGGATATACTACAGCCTAATTCAAAAGTCAATGATACTAAAGAGAAAGACTTCAGTTACCTTCAATGAAGATAGAACGGGGCACTTGACAGGAAATAAAAACTGACTTGAAAATCCTCAGTGTGATCTTCACACTGTGCTATGCTTTCTAGGCTCTAACTAAGCAATCAAATTACAGACTGTAAGATCCCTGTGGGGTCGGGGAACTTTTTGCAGTAGTCAGTCCTCAACCTAACCCTTCTTGTTTGGGAGGAAAAAGGCATTGTGAGACCCTCTGAACCTGCCAAGGGCAGATGTGAGCAGCAGAATGGGCTGGGAGAACAAATGCCTGGCAACCAATGCGCCTACAACGCCCTTTACCACATCCTTCACTGAGTCTGTTTCATAAGGGCTTGTGTTTTTTCAGCAAAAGATTTTGACCCAGCAGTTTCTTGCACTAAACAGCAATCCACCTTTTGACTATGCACGTTTATTCTTCATGGACCAAATCTGTCTTCCCATCACAGCCTCTTCTGGGTGTAAAAAACTGGAAATTTTGTGGTCTAAAATACTGATGGTCCAGCCGCCTCAGTAGACTTTAATATTAAATAGCTTACAAAGTAAACATTTTCTCTTGTTTAGTTACTTGCCACTTTAATTTGAAACCTGACCTTGAATACAGCTTTCCTGTTCTTCTGGCTTCTTTGCTGATACCTGTGTTTCAGGCAAAATTCTTGAGTATTTGAAACAAGACAACTGATTTTTATGTGGTAACTCTAATTTTTGTATGGGTTATGTGTTCAGCTCCTTCTCAGAGTCCCAGTACTGGCTCTTGTGGTGTTGCTCTGGTAAACATACTGAGAGTGTTGAGTATTAAAGATTACTTTATTGAAAATGCACACATGCAACTTTTACTGGTTTAAACGATACTTTTACCTTCCTGTATGCCAAAGGCAGTTGGACTCCCAGCTTGCTCTGTGCTAGGTAGAAATGGTATTTTTCACTCCACAGGAATAAAAAGAGAGAGAAATCTGTAAGCAGTGAATGCTGGGAAATGAGCATGTGTCTCTTTGTGAGTGTACATAGATGAGGCCTTTTAACTGAACTGACCCACAAAAAAGAAAGGATGAAAAGTTGCTTTTTTTTAAGCTAATAGCTCTGTCCCTCAAGAGTCAATGACCAGTACAGTTTATAGCATTTCTATGTTGGTATAAGGATGCAGATATGGAGTGAGTATTTGGGTATCTGTGTAGGCTCCCGCTGTTCACTTCCCCATCAGCAACTACCCAGTTCCAGCCCAAGTCCTCTTCCAGCTGGAGATGCTCTCATGCCCTTTGGCATGTATAGACATACAAAAAAAGTACCACCGCAAGAATAAAAAAATATGACCACAAATCACAGCAACATCCCTAAACTTGTGCTTGAATTAATGGCAGTGCCATCATGGAGACATGGAATTCTTTTAAAATTCTCCATCTGACGATTTTCCCAGCATCTCAGGCAAGGTTTGAAGCTGACCTTCATGTTGCCACCCAGTACACCATGAGCCTGCATTAATCTGCACAACCTGCACAACCAGCTGATGTGGTTAGGAATACAATGTCAATATATTCCACCTCTTACAACATAGAAACAGAGGAGAAAGGATGAGACACACTCCTGAGTGAAGCACTCACAGGTATTTTGTTGCTGGTTTTATCTGCCGAGAATTGTAAATATGGAATCCACTTAGCATGGGCATAGAAATCTTTTCAAAGAAAAGCCCTCTATACATTCTTTCCCTACGAACAATCGAAGCTGATAGTTGGAAAATGCTGGCATTCACATTTCCCATCAAAGAGAGCAAAGTCGTGTAAGTGCTGAAAACATAACCTGGATCTCTGGTCTGCAAGCTGTCAACTCCAACTCAAGTAAGAAGTTCCCAGGCCTTATCACTGTATGGAAGAAGACTTCTTGTGTCACAAAGGTCTCAATCTATGCCAGCAAATGGCATTTCTTGACTGTGCTGGCTGTCTTCAATCTCATGTGTGTGAGAATTAAAGTCCTGCTTGAAGTGACATCCCTCCCAAGATGTTGGGATGCTAGACCATCTTCAGCAAAGATATTCTCAAACACTGCTGTAACCAATTTGGGATGTAATTTTATTAGTCATTCTAATTACTTCAACACCCAATGTAGGGACACCTGGGGTTTTAGATTATGTTCTGTTTTCAGGACATTTGCAACCGTTAAATAATTTCCTTATTTTTTTTGCACAGATTCCATAGTGACAAGATCTGTGAGAACAGACAAAAGATATTTCTTGGCTCTAAAAATCATGCTGCATTAAAATCAAAATCCTAGGGCCAGAGGTTTGCTTTACTCTAAATAGCTGATGAGTATATATGGAATATGGAGGATTTCCAACAATTATTTGGGATTTATGCAGGAATTACTGGCTAGTGCTCTCTTACATATGCTACGGTCAAACAAGATAATCATATTCCTGACTTTAAAATTATAGACCATAAAGATATCTCTGGGCTAGTATCAGGCAGATAGGCAAGTATAAATTCAAAGTACATGTCTGCTAATTCTCAGCTTAATTTCCTATTGTTCTGTGGGGTTATAGGTCTCCAGACCCACTCTTCATCACCCTGTAGCTAATAGCAATCATTTCAAGACATGTAAGGCCAAGAAAGGGGGTCAGCCCCCTTTCATATTTCCTGTAAAACGCATGCAGTTAGAATAACATAGTTGAAAATACCATGTGTCTGTTTTAGTAGATTTGCTAAGCCCATCAAATGTTCAGATGACTTATTTTAGATTTCACAGTTCTGAAACTAATGTGTTGCTGTTGAACTGTAGCTGAGACCTGCAGTTTAATGCTTACAACTGTCCATAATGCCTGGATTGGTTTGTTTTAAGCACAGAGCTCAGTCACTAATTTCTTAGACACTTCTGTAGTCAGGCATTGATCAGGCTGAGCAGTGTTCCAATTATTTGGAATTTTTAATATTTTTTACTCTAAAAAGGGACTTATTGAAAGTATAACACTCAACAAGCTAGATATTCTAGGATTTGATTAAACTGCATCAAAGGTACCTCCTTCTTCTACAACTGATTTCATCTCTCAGTCCTTATCCATTCAGTGACAGAGAAGTCAAAGCCTCCATTTTCATCACTCCATTGTCTTTTATAAAACTACTTTTTGTTCCCAAGAGTTCCATATCACCCTGAAAATCAGGAGCATTCGGAGAAGTGATATAATACGCATAAAAAAAATACAACACAAAACAGTGTGGAATAACAGATAAGGTGGTGTCAGCAGCAAAGATAAATTTCAAGAGCTTGCATTTTGGATACAGCTTCAGTCTCATCTCTAGTCATTAACAAATTATTCAGTATCTAAAATGGCTGTAGACTCTGAAAACATTTTGAGATATAATTCATAGTTTAATGATTTCACAAGAAATTGTCTAAAGATTTTTTCTTGTAGTGTATTACTACAAGTAGCAGTAGCAGCTTTAATCATAGTACAATACATTATATTTTGTACTAAAAATTCTAAAATCATTCTCAGATACCAACCAAAGAGGTTTTAAGGAAACAGTGTAAATAATTGTAGGTCTCAAAGTTCACCCCTTTGATTTTATCCTGCATATCAGATAATATAAATCATTAAGTGTACAGAAGGGTGAACCCAAAGATGCATTCCTAGAAGATATGAAAGTGACTGAAACTTTTTATGCTCATAATTTACTTGTGAACTTGTGAAATTAAGAAGTGAAATAAATTTGCATTGCTGTATTTCAACTGATAGCCAGTGTTGGAGAAGGTGAGAAGAATGGCATGAAGTAGGAAACTATGTACAAATTCTTGTGCTACTTTTACCTGCAATTTCCTTGAAATATAGAGAGTTAAGGAAGGTATAACATAAAACCAATGATGGCTTCTTTTACAAGAGAAAAAAATAATTTGTTGACCTCCTAGATGTGTCATGACATGATTTTGTACATTGGCAGCAGAAAAAAAAAGAAGGAAAAGCCAAATAGAAAAAAACCCCAGAAGTTCCGGAATAAAGAAAAATCTCAGAATAAATTTCTAGAAAAATATTCATTTGGAACAGCCTGAAGGCTGCTCTTACTGATCTGAGTTAGATGTCCCTGACTTGAGATCCTGAAGTATAGTACCACTTTCTTTCTGTCCCAACTTAACCTGAACAAGCCTGTGGTCAATACAAGTCCCAGGTTTTGTTGCTGTTCTCTCTGCAGACCCCAAATTAGCATAATTTCTTCAATCCCAGATTTCACACGGTGATTAGTCTTGATAACAAAATGGGTATAATGGATTGACATCCTCATTTTTGCTCTCATATGTCTCTCTACTAACCATGATAAACAGCAGGGAGATTTTAAATATTAAGCAGTCTTTAGTAACTAGAATATTAAATTATTCTAATCATACTCTTTGCATGTGATTATTTTCCCTAATTCCTCTTTTTTTTTCCCCTAAGTCTACTAATTTCCAGATTTAAAATGATTCTGTGCCAGATCTGAATTATTTGAGGTATTTGCTAAGCATTCGTGGGCTTTTTTGCTGTTTTCTTAAAATTTACTGTTAATGTCATTTTCACATAGAGTTATTTTAAAAATATTCTGTTTTAAATGTCTTGTGTCTCTCAGCTACATTTTATTGCTGGTTAGTGGTAGTGCAGTGACTGCCTCAAACAGTGAGGTCAACTTCAGACCAACAGAAATACAAAACCAGCTTTAGTTGGACTCAGACAAATTCTGTGACTTCTCCTCCTAGATGAAGTTCTAGATAGAGCATAAGATGAAAAGAATTTCTCTCACGTATTCCTTCAGTCGTTTGTCAAGATTGACAAATGTAACTCTAACTCTTGTAGTATTGTGAAGCAATAAATTGTTTTAAAACAAAAAGCTCCCCCATGCATCAAAATACCTTTACTATTGTTATTTAAATTTTTTAAGACATATGGGCTTTCATTGAATTCCTTTGTATAGCTTAAACTTTCCATCCCCTTCAGCAGGCCGTGCAGATATTATTTTGGTGGTGAGGAAAGGTACCTGATTCATTGATGCAGGATCTGTGTTGATGGAGATCTACTCCAGTGTTACTTGGAGTGTACCGGCAGGTTTTTTGGATACCAGAAATGTTTCAGATTCTCAGTAAGTACCTCTTAGGACTTGACATGGGAAGTTTGCTGTGTTTTCATAAATGCTAAACCAACAAAACAGCCAACCAAAAAACCAATGTGCAAGCACATAAACAGCAAATCTGAATAGCAGATGGCAAGATGCAAAATGCCTGTTTCCCTCTTCGTGGTTAACACTTGCAGCAGCCTGGGCTTCGTTGCTTCTTGCTGCCTACATAATGGTGGCCTTTGGGACAACGGCAATAAACTAAGCCTGTCTCTTGTCTATTTTTATCAATAATGATTTTGATGATTTTACAAGAAACATGGTACTTGGAGTGTCCAGGAAACACCAAAATTTCATGTGTAAACATTGGGTTTTACTAAAGAATTCACAATACAAGAAATATTTCACAAACACCAACTCTTGCTGCTAATGGTTTAATGTAACATACTTCACTAATTATCTCTTTCATGTGTTAGATGAATAGCAAGTGATTTGATGCATATTTGTAACTCCTTGAAATATATTGGTTAGTTGAAATTGGCAGGTAAATCTCAGAGCATGGTTCCTCTTCTTACTGGGTAAAGGCATTTGCTATTAAGTATTTTTACAAACAGCTTTGATGCTCAGATTGCACAGTCATATTCACCTGACTTTACCCATCTTTTTTCTGGAATAAATATGACTATCATATAGCATACATTCAAAAGAGGAAAAACCCATGTTAAAAGGATAGTTGCTACCATTTACTTGTTCTTATGTAATGCAAAGTATACTTCTGCATGGGCTTATCCAAAGCCCATCAAATCACTAGAATTCACCTGGTTTACTGGAGAGTCACTGTTTGGAATACCATTGCTCTGTGTTATCTGCAAGATCAAGATGTAGTCATATTCATTTGAGTCCATTTTTGATACCACTTCTACCACAAGAGTGGCAAGTCTACTAATCATTGTTTAGAAAATAGGGTAAAACAATGGTATCAGACAAATATTGCATTTTAGTTGAGGACAACATGGTGGTTCCAACCCAATCTGGTAAGACCATGCACTGCTGTTCGTTTTATTAGTGTAATTTATGATTCATTCGCAAACATTGAGGTTGCTTATTGCACAGATGACAATAATGTTAGTCTTCTTCATCACTTTCCAGCTAAATTAAAATTCTGATTTTAAAGTCTCATGGTACTTGGTCTATAGTAACTGATGTAGAATAAGGTTTCCATTAGAGAAAAATTTATACATGATGTTTAGTTTAATGTAGAGTTAAATTATGTTTTTACTGCATTACTATATATGGAAAAAGCGTACATTACATCTGGCTATAATATCTTCTGCCAGTTTTTTTTTCCTTACATTTCCTGTCAGTACTGCGTCTAATATACATATGAAAAAGATAGAGACACAGAAGGATGAATCAATAGACAAAGGGATTATGGTGAACCACATTCGGACTTCAGTTTTCCTGGAGGAAAAGAGGATGTCTGCAAATTTAAGATTGGTATTCCCTCCATATATCAAGGACAACAGTCTTTATAAGATTCTTTTGGGGGAAAGGTGGTGTATATAATTTTATGTAATATATAAAAAAAAAGATTATCTGTACAATCCAAGAGATGTAGACAGGGCAAAATCCCATGAAATATCAATCTGCTGGAAAACAAAAAACAGAGAAAAAAAAAGAAAAGGAAAATGACAAAGAGGAATTTTGCAGGACTTAGAATATTCCTTAGGATTTTAATGAACTGTTGAGAGTTTTAGAGAACAAGGTGTGCAGAGGTGCAGGCAATTGGGAACAAGATAGCTGAGGTAACTTTTCACCATGATAAACTAGGAGTGAGACAATTACAGTGGAATTACCCAAAGAAAGCTACCTAATTGCTAAACTGGAAATTATTTTTCATTATTTCTTCTGTTTCAGGCGATCCTTAGAAAATACAAAATACGGATAAAGAGCTATATTTCATGGAAATTAAAGATCCCTTTAGGAACAGTAATAAGCAGCCCCATTTTATTTTTGTTGTTTGTTTATTTTTCTTTTCTTTTGATTTTGAATTTTGTCTTTAAACCAGATCATATCTAATTTTTTCTTGGAATAAAAGGTGTATCCAAATTCCCCAAAGTAAAGTGTTGATTAAATCTTCCTGATGATTAGCTTTGTTGTCCCCCATCATCTGTGCTGTAAATTCAGGAAGCCTTTGGGATAGCAAATAATAGGCTTTCTTTAACAACCCATGAAAACAACAGGACAAAAAGTCAATTAAATCCCTAGTTCCATATTTGCTTAGACTACCAGAACATATCTGGACTTCCTAGCACATGATAAAAAGAATTAGTCTTTCTTGTGTGTGCAGGCAAAGAACTAAAGAAGACCATAGAAATATATACTGTCACCAAATTCTCACATGTCATTTGGCCATAAAACAACATGAGCTAAAATGAAATACATAGTAGAGCTACTAAAACACATGACGAAAAATAACAGAAATTCTGCAGTACTCTACATTGGATATTCATGAAAATAAAGCACTATACTGGGGAAGAGAAGATGCTTTTTTT
>VZRQ01003059.1:16816-27932 GCA_013397975.1 Machaerirhynchus nigripectus | reverse complement strand
ACTTTTTTTTTTTTTTTTTTTTTTTTTTTTTTGAGGGATTCAGAAAGAAAATTTACTCTGCACCATTCGAGTAAATACACATGATCTGGGTAAATCCACATGATCTGGAGGCAAAAGCTGGATCTTTTCTTCTGTAGAAACATACGCCCACAACTCTGATGACACGCATCCATTCTAAATATGCCCCACAAGGAAATGCAGTCTTGCCTGCTGTTTGTTTGTTTGTTTGTTTGTTTGTTTGTTTTAAAAGGAAGATTGGCTGGAATTAAATACTGAAATGCAGTAAGATTCAAGGAGGTGGGAAAAATTACAATGGAAAAGAGTTATTTATTGACTGAGCTGGTACCTATTGGTCATATGCTGAAGAAATTAAGCATGCTAAATCCCAGTGGTAGAAGTTTACATTTCATAAAAACAAGCTGTTAAAAGCTAGGACTGAGAAGAACGTTCCGGTGACTGAAGTTCCAAAGAGCACTCCTGTCTAATAACATATTTCTTGACACCATGCAGCCTTACTGAAGCATCTCAATAGGATTTTAAAAATCGGGACTGAACCTGACTGAATAGAACTAATCCATTTTTGTTACCTGGTTTGAAGAACTCGTAGGGGAAAAAAAAAAGCCCTAGATAAAGCAGGACACACCAGTTTTAATTTTTAATGTAGCTACCACACAGAAGACCGGTTTTGAAATGCTCGTGCTTTTAGGTGGATAGGGTTGCTGGAAGGAAAGGCTGAAGTTTTTTACAAATGCCTGTAACTCATAGAGCAAATATTAAAATTATTTCCAGAGTATCAGAAAGCTGTATTTAATCATCAAAATACATGGATTTTTGCTTTTCCATCCATTGGGGGAAGGCGGAAAGAGCCTCCAGGGCCCAAAATGTGGCAAGGCTGTGAGACTGCAGCACAGAAATGCCATGACCACACCCTGGTTTCCTGGGAAAAAGATGACTGGATTGACAGGTGTGTTCCATGCTGGTTGTAGGGAAGGTGCTCCATTTCAGGACTGCAAGACTCAGAGAGAGAAGAGAGAAAACTGGCATTCTGAACTGACAGCAAAATGCTCGAATTCGTGCCAAGCACATCCTGGATGTGGTGGGATCTACTGATTCGAGGCTCTCTTTTGAAAGAGGCAACAGCAAGAGAAGCACTGAACACACTCAGTGACAGCTCTTCCCTGTCCCCCTGCATCTTCCTGCATCCGGCCGTACATTGAGCCTGGACCAAGTTCATTTGCAGAGAAAGAAAAGAAGGAACTTCTTACAAGATCCTGCAGAAAGAATCTTCCATAATTTCGTCACCCGGCAGAAATACAAGGCGATGGGGGTTCCTGTGGAAAGTGCAGTGTTTTCCCAGAAAGAAAAAAGACTCCAGCTGCTCGAATCTGACACCTGACTACAGGTCAGCAGAACAGAACGTGGATCCCAGGGAGATGGACAGGTTTTGGGCACTGGAATTGCTCGGAATCTCTTCTTCTCTTCTTAACTGTAGACAATTGAACACCAAGGAGTAAATCCTTTCTTTTCAGTTCCAACATCCTCCTTCTTTCAGTCCACAAAGGGCTGCATCTGAACAGTCGGTCCAAAGCATATGAAAGGGATGCAGGCCTGGTTTTAGAGGCTGAAATAATGATGGCTGTTTTATTATTCTTCAGTTGAAAGTACTGGAGAATACTCTGGAAGAGCAGTACAAAATACAGGGAACAAGAAAACCCAAACCAAAACACAAACATGAGGTCATCCATATTAAAGAACTCTGCTGCCTGCTCAAGCTTCAAAACTGTCAGGGAACATTTCTTCCACCTCTCCTCTCTGCAACCTGCTTTATGTCCCCCAGCACGGGGTTCATCACTGTTTCTCCGTCATCTGCAAAGTGCCACATCCCAAGGACCCCAAACCCAATAATACCCTCCCTCCTTTGGACTTGATGATCCATGTGAGTCCCTGCCAGCTGGGAATATTCTCTTCTGTGATTCCAGCACAGGTTCGGTGGACAAGAAGAGGCTGTGTTGCAACAGGATCTCCTACACTCCCAGGAATGATGAGATAAACCTCCAACAGGAAGGAAATACAGGATAAACCAGATGGTGGGTATTCTACACACTGCCTTTAGGAAGACAGACCTGAGCTGGGAAAGGTCAGCCACACACTCTTCATTGAGTTTCCATGACCATAATAACATCACACCCTGGAGCCACTCTAAGTGGTGCTGCAAAGCAAATGACATCCATTAGTTTACAAATAGAGAGCCTGAAACCACTTTGGAGATAGGTACACATCTCCCTATCTAAAAAGAATATTTAATTTTCCATGAATAAATTTAGGAAGCCTGTAACAAGACCTGGGCTGAACTTGCTCAATGGATTGCTCCTTTCCAAAGGCAAAGGCAGTATTTTGTTCAGTGGGTTAGATCCAAACAGTGAATAATAACCTGAACTGCTCAGATGAGGTGAAGGGTTTCACTTCTTGTGAGAAACTCCTTTGAAATGACCCTATTTTGTGTCAAAAATGTACACCCTCTTGAGCCTTATATGGTTTTCTGGAGCAATTTTGGGCACGGGACTTAGGGGGAGCCTGGTCCTGTGAGGGACTGGTTCGAGTGCTCCCTCCTGCTCTCCAAAGCTGGCTGAATTTTCCAAATTCCGAAGGATCGTGGAATCATAGAATGGTTTGGGTTGGAAGGGACTTTAAGATCCCAGTGGCCCCTCCTGGGGCAAAGTCATGCACAGAGATGGGGGAGGAGACACTCCACTGCCTTGCAGCCTCTCATTTGTTTGGATCGTGACAACGTGATTTACTTTATCTATAAATATCCCTCTGGCACAGGGAATAATGCACTAGATGATACTTTCCAGATGGTCTCAAGTTCCTGGGCGAGGTGATCCCCTGGCATCATTAGGAGAGGGAAGAAAATGGGATCTGCAAGCCCACACATCAGTGTGCAAGTGACCTGAAAATAATTCCGTGTCCCTCCCTGCTCTCAGGACAATGCAGGAAGAGCCAATTCCTTGTATTTTGTTGTGATGCCCAGGCTGAGACCCAGCACCCCTCCAAATCCACATCCTGCAAAAAAACTCTCAGGCACATGGGAGTCAGTGGCTTTTCTTTTTTGCCTTTTTGACCCTCAGCCTTTCCTTCACTTCTCTTCAGAAAAAAAGTGCTTTTTCTTAGAAGTGGGGGAGAGATTTCAGGATTAAGAAATGGAAAGCTTTGCTGCTGTTCCTTAATATGTTGGGGTTCTGCTTGGGGTTTTTTTTTTAATTTCTCACACTTGTTTCCCCATGAAGAGCTGTGCAAGGCAGGCATTTGAAGTCACCACTGCCGTTCCAAATGCCCTGTGTTTTTCCAAAGCCCTTGGAAGGGGCAGCCTGACCAGGCAGCCAGTGGACCATGCCATCATTAGCTGCCATTAAGTCGTGCAGATGAAATGATCTGCCCCCTGTGGCAGGACAGGCAGGATCACCTGGGGCGTGCCATGGAACTCCTGGCTGCCTTCCCCAGGAGCCCTGTGACATTCCTGCGGGGTGGGACAGAGGTGACAGACGGAGCTGCAGAGCTGGGAGCTGTAGGAAGGGCTGAGGGGCAGCGTCCCATGCAGGACCAAGATATGTGTGAGGAGATGTCCTGTCCCTGCACCTGGGATACCCTCTGGACACACAGGGATGCTGAGGAGGTGCTCTTGCAAGGATCAGTGGAGTACGGAGCAACCGGACCAACTCCCTGAGCAGACTCGTGTGGGTGGTGCTACCCCACAGAATCTTGTTGGAGCAGTGAGGAGAGCTGGGTTCTGGAGTGGAAAAGAACAAGCAGAATTAGCCAGGTGCATCATGCAGGTGTGCAGCAGCTTCGTGCTGACCACAGGAACTCAGGGCACACAGGCCAAACCCTGGCCAGATTATCCAAATAAGGTGTGCAAATCCAAGCATATATTCTTTTGTACTGTAGTAATTCTACTGATTTACTGGGAGAAAAAACAGAGGGTGAGCCAATAGGGGGAAACAAGTAAATGCCTCTGGGTGGCTGAGATCACACCTCTAGACCTCCAGCCAGGACACAATCCTGCATCCAGCACCGAGCCATTGGCACCTAAGGGAAATCCTTAGTGTCCAAAATTCAGAAGCTAACAGCTGGGAACCAAAGATGTCCCCGTGCCTGAAATGTCTCAGGTGTCCTCAAGGCCCCAGGAGGGCAGGAAGGGTCTCCACTGTTACTTGTACAGATTAGTGGAGCATGTAAGGGGATCTCTGGGCTGAGTGACCATGACAGCTGAGAGCACTGGCTCCTGCTCCTGACATGCTGGCAGCCACTCCAGGGGAAGCCCCTTTGGAGCTGCCATGGTTCACAGCCTGGCATGTTGAGAGGCTGCCCCAGGTCAGGTCCTGTTTGCTTTAATTCCCTGCTTTTTTGGGAGCTGCTTCCCAGGGGTCTGCAGCTCCCTGCAGAGCAAACAGAAGGAGCTGGCAGCAGGTAATGTGTGTGAGGGCAGCTGCTGGGGACAGCTCCCAGACCCTGCACCCTGCCCTCGGCAAAGCCTCGCTTCCCTGCGGGTCTCTGTGCCATTGTTTATCCTGGTGCTCTTGTGGAGCAGCAGCACCGGGGTTTTTGGATGGTTCTCACAGCCCAGGGGTGCTGGCAGGGCTGTTTCCAGCTGTGGGAGCAGCGGGGTGGCCGTGCCCTGAGCAGGAACACCAGCCCCGGGCAGCAAGCAGTGCCTGGCCACAGCGCTGGCCCTGGAGCTGGACAGAGCAGAAGGGCTGTAAAACAGAGACGCTTTGCCTGGTGCCTGTGGCATTTCTGGCTGGTGAAGAGCAGCCCTGGGAATGTTTAGGGTGCAGGGAGGGCAGGGGGAGGATGCACCAGGAGAGACCACCCTGGCCACACTGCAGTTGCCTGCTATCCATGCTGGGCATATTCCCAGCCCAGCCACTCTGCAGGCAGCTGGAGCTGCCTTTTTTAGGTCCTGTGCCTTTACTCACAAGGATGAGGGCTGGAAAGAGACTGGCACTGGGGCTCTGCCCTCAGCAAGGGATGGCTCCACGGGGGAGGTCTCAGCTGTCCGTGCTGATGCATTACAGGGGAGTCCCCACTGTCACTGCTCCCAGGGCCAGGTGTTGCATCAGAGGCAAAATCAGAGCTGTGGCCCCTGCTCATCCTGGCATTTGCCACCTTAGACTCATTTGATGAAAACCTGGGGAGGGTATGAGTTTCTGTGCTTGCCTTGGAAATGGAAACCACAGCTTGGGAAAGATCCTTTGGACTTCACCTGCTCACGACACTCACAAGAGTGGCTTCTCCCGCTGACCATCCCCAAAACACCGCTACCACTGTGCACAGCTCTGCTGCTTTTAGCCTCACTTAATTTTAGGTTCATTTTATTTTGGTTAACCTACTCCAGATTGGCTGTTATTTTCACTCTGGAGCCAGGGAAAGCAAAACTGTGCAGCGCTGATGGAGGCTCCCGACTGCCGCAGCTCTCGGAGGAGCCGCCTGCGGTGGGAGAGCCCTGAGCAGCCTCAGGGAAAACAGGGTCACTGCAGTGTCACAGGGCAGGGCACGGCCACGAGTCCCCTCAGCAGGAGTCTCCTCTGCCGGTCCCTGGGCTGCACCTGCTCCAGGCTCTTAATCTGGGAAAACGGAGTGCCTGTCTTCCCTGCCTGCACTCCCCGGTCACGGCGGTGTGATTAATCCCTAATCCTACCCTGCTGCTGTAGGCAACGATATTTTTCCTCCTCCTCTGGGCTTAAGGCAGCCCGGCCTGCTGGCAGGTGAACCCACACCTTACCCGCTGGCCAGGACTGAGAGCCCCACAATCCTGCCGTGTTTACCGACTCCATGGCTACTACGGAAAACCACTCCGGTTCTCCTGCTCGCTCCTCCTTCCTTATCAGTCCGGGGTGGCTAAGGATGAATGATTAGAGGTAACGGCAAATATTGCGTCTGTGCTACCAACTCAGCTTTTCAAATGCAAATCAAACAAAATTAAACTTGACACAATGCCCAGGAAGGACGCTGGGGCTGTTGAAAGACCATTAAGCTTTAAGGAGAGGATGAGTTGCAGAAAACGTTCCGTAATTAACTCAGCCACCCACAACCTGCTGGAAACCCGGAAAACCTCAGTAAACATCGGCAGTTCTGTGTGCGAACAAAAGGACTCTATTTCACCGGTTAAATACCCACTCTAAACTTGGTAAGTGCTGTGTGCTGGCATTGGTTGTCCCAGGGGGAGTGAAAATCTTCCGTGGATGTTTTTTAACCTGGTGTTTTGGTGGGTTTGTTGATCCTGCTCTCATGTGCCATCCCAGAGCGGAAAAAATTTCCCTGGGGATGAGTAGTTTCTGCTTTGAGTAAGTGTTGTGGGATTTTTGGCTCATACAGCACCTCTAGCACCTGGCAAGGTCAGTGCTCAAGCATCTACTAATCCTTGAGACTTGGGCTCTGGCTCCGGAGTCTGGAGCTCTGCCCAGCCAGACCAGCGCGGACCAAAGTAGGATTAAGGAGGGATGCCACCAACAGGAAAATCAGACAGGTCTACTGGAATTCACCCAGAGAAACATGAAACCCCTTGCAACACAAAAAGTAGGAGAAAAACCTCTGTTAAATGATATGGTTGTGATCTGGCTGATGAGCATGCAATGTACCCACGCCTATTCCTCTACTTGAGGATTTTTGCCTGTTTCACAAGTTAGTTTTGGTGGCTCAGAGGTCTCAGACAGCCACACGCTGCTTTCAAACTGATACAGGTTTCATATCAAACCGGTTCATCTCCTTCAAGAGGAAACATCTAAATGAAAATGTCCAACTCCCCAAAGCTCTAGCACTCAGACTAGAGCATCTTTTCTTGCATTAGCACCATGGAAGAGCAGCCCCGCATCAATGATGAGCCAGGCACGTTTTTTCAAAAATGGACTTTCGCGTCCATGTTTATAGTCCTCGATGTATTTTACTTCCAAATCGCCTCCGACTAATTCCCATCTGAAGAGTGATGAAGTGCTGTAATACAGCAAAAATCCTTAAGGACCAAGGGAGGAACAAAAGACTTACAATGACCTTTATTTGTGTAGGAATACAGTGGTCAGTTAGCTTTAGGGTGTCCTCGCTGCCTTATTTACCTCCACACCCCACGGTGGGTTAAGTGCGAAGCACAGAGCATTTTGTCTCTGCACCAGAGCTGGGAAATGCTGCAGCTGCTTCCCTTCCTGTAGGAAAACTCCACTTTGTGGCCGTGAATGGTTGACATCAGTCTGACAAGAAACAAATGTTTACAAATGTAAGCACAGGGGCGGGGGCAGTCAAACGCTGGGCATTTGTAACCTGATCTCGGTACCCAAATCAGAGCCACCCGATTTACGGGAACTGGCAACTCTTACTCACCCACGGCGTTACAGGTGTGGGTCCTTATTGGTAGCTATGGGATTTGTCCTAGAAAATCATTGCTGTAACTGGTGGAGTTAGTTTGGGATTTTCCAGTGATTCAGGGCTTTCTGACATTTCTTTCAGACTGAGTTTCTGGCAGGACGGAGTGAATTTTAATGAGTATTGAAGCTAAAAGGAAATGTGGTGAGGTGAATTAAAAATACACAAAAATTTTACAGATTTGACATTTTTTAAGCAAACATTTTCCCTCCAACTCAAAACAAATACTCCTTTGGAAACAGCATTTAAATTTTGGATATGGTCAAATCTAGTTAATTGTGATAGAGATTAAAACGATTTGATACAATCAGCATGACACTTTACAATATGATCCAATCCAATTTGGTGGTGATGATTAGTTCAATACTCTCTAACTTTGGGCTTGGGCCAGGGAAAGCTTTTGCAATCTCAGGCTCCTACAGAAAGGGACAAACAAGTACTCGATTTCCACGTACTCAAATGTTTCCAGGTCCCCCTGCTGCCAGCTGCAGTTACAGGGGAGTTGCCCTTAGGGATTCTTGGAACGGGCAGAAAGCTGATGCAGAGACCTGCTTGGCCATTACTGTGCAGAGCAGGGGGCTGCTGGCCTTTTGTCTGAGGTAGAACACCTCACTTTGGGTTTAAATTATGTAACAGCCATCCTGCCTTCTCTCTGAAGGTACCACGCTGTCCCAATTCCCCTCAATGTTCCAGTTTCCCTCACATCACGTCTCCATTATTAATCCACTTGCTGGACATGGTGTTTATTATTACGCTTGACTCAACTGGCAAAATGTATCAGAGTGCATAAACGAGGGTTGGTGCAAGCCAATCAATAAGTATTATAATGTCCTAATGCCTCTAAAAGGATTTATCTGTTTCTGCCAACTTCATTTTAAAAAAAAAAAAAAACGCTCTTGGTAGAGGCTCAGGAACTTCATTCCAAGGTGTGAGTGTCTGCTAGCAAAGCCACTCACTAGTTTTAGTCTTCTTTCCTCTCACAGAAACTTGATAAAGAAAACCTAGGAATGGAAACATGCTCTGGTGTCAATCCCATTGTGGCTGATTGGGAATACCATGGCACAAAAAAGGCAGGTGTTTTAAGGGTCTCAGTCTGCAATCTGGCTCCTGGCAGGAGAACACCAGACAAGGGCTGCTGGCTGCATCACAAGAGGGTTTGATCTGCTTTTCCAAAGGGAGGGAAAACTTCTGTTTGGCTAAAACCAAAGCAGAAGAGACAGCCAAGACAACAGCTGAGGCTGAAAAGCCAGAGGGAGGAGAGCGGATGTGAGAGTCCTTCAGCTCAGCCAGAGTCACCACCTGCAGCACCCCAGGATGAGCCGCTCTCTGATGCGACCCCATGAGGAGCCGCTGGATGGAAAGGCAGGAGCAGTGCTGCACCAGACCTCCCGTGCCTGCAGGAGACTGCCCTCAGGCAGGAACAAACAGCTCCGAGGGCGAGATCGCGCCCTTGGTTATGCCCATTTACCCCGCTGGTCCTTGCAGCTCCGTGAACATCTGGGCTGAACCTGTCCTCCAAGGAAATGGGACGTAAAACATCTGGGAGACCGACCCTGCGAGGGCTCAGCGCGTGTAATACCTGGGAGGCTGATCCTGCGAGGGCTCAGTGACCTTCCTCCCTGCCCTGCCGTGTCCTCAGCCCTCGCTCCTGGAGCAGGACGGTGCAATCTAATCGCTGAGTGCCAGCCACGCCGCGCCCTTCTCCTTCCCACCTGCGCTGAGCCCTTCACTTGTGCCGGCCTGGGAGACCAGTGCCGTGACTGCGCTGCTTTCACGGGAACCAGTTCTGTGCGGGCTCTTTCCAGCCGCAGGGCTCAGCCCTGGCCCGCAGCTCGCTGCCTTATTTGAAGCAGGGACGAGGCACCTGTATTGTCACATCAACCCCTCCCCAGCGGCTCTCCCCTCCCAGGTGGCACCGGAGTCGCCTCACCGGCTGACACATGACATCGGAAATTGCTCATCAAACCAAAACCGGACCAAAAGCTTGAAAAGGTTTTTATTCGGGTGATTGCAGCTGTTAAATGAGCTCAGAGGTGATGAAGCTATTGCTCTGCCGGGTGCTTTGGAGGGTGATTTACACCTCGTTATGCTCTCCACGGGGACTCGGGGTAGATTATTTGCTTCCCACACCTCGACTTGGCTCCCTGACACCCCGCATACCCCAGCCCTGACCTGTGAGTGGGGCTGGCTGGCATCCTAGGGGTACTGCCCCCCCTTCAAGCTTCAGGAACTGATGGGAAAACAGCCCGCAGGCACACGTGTGATCGGAATTCTCCTGGTTGGATACATCTCCACGTCCAGAGACTAAGATTTTACCATCCCTGCTGTAGTAGCCCCAGGGGACATAAATGCTGGCTCCGACACTCTTCTGGAGAGATCGCTGGGCTCCAGACCCTCCTTCCCCACTTTGTCACCGTCCCACGGGGTGTCTGCATGTGGCAGTGCTGCAGTGACTGCCTTGCCCCAACGAGCCCCGATGATCCAGCTGCTGAATGCTCCCATGGGCTTCACGAGCCCCTTCCTGCCTCCCGCTGCATCCGAGAGTTGCTCTCACCCAGGGACCAGGCAAGGAATGGGATCCAAGCAGGATGCTCCAAGGAGGATGAGCATTGACACCTTCAGCAGCAGCAGCTCTCTCATCAATTTAAATTCTGCTCAGCTGCGCAGACAAAAATATCTTGTCATCTCTTTTAACTTAACATTTTATTAAGACCTGTTCTGATAAAAGAAATAACACATTATTGGTGGGGAGAGGCAATTTCCGATTACTTGATTGCGGGAAAAGCGTGGTTTTTGTTTGAAGCAATGTCAGGATTTCTGTGGTGGAAAGGTTTGTAACAGGTACATTTGTAACACATTAGCAACACATAAACATCGTGGGAATCTAAACACGGGGCTGGAAGGCATGTCAGAAGAACTCGTGTTCAACTCTTGCTCCAGGTAGGATTATCTCTAAACCATTCTTGATTATCACCTAACCTCCTTCCCAAAACCTTTAGTGATCTTCCAATGCAATTTACTCCACCCTACAGCACAGCAGTCAGCGGTGCTTTTCTAAATGAAAGCACAAATTTCCTTTCTTTGTTCATGTTCATTAAGAACTTGTTAAGCAATCATTGCCAGGAATCATTTAGCAAAAAATTCCTCCTGCTTGAGGGTAGGTTTGAAACTTGTTTTGCAACACGTCAGCAGCTCAGGTACGAGCTGCCTTTTTTTTTTTTTTTCCCCCTTTTTTTTTGGTTTGGGGTTTTTTAAAGTAAAATTTTCAGTTTCGCATCTTCAGTGACTCGCGTCCGTAAATGATCTCCCTTGGCGCCAACAGGTGTGGCAAGTTTCCGCCCTCCCTTGCTCCTCCTCCTGTCCGTAGTTAGCGGCCCCTGAGGTTGGGCTGTCTGTGGCCAGGGTGGGTCACCACGCATCGCCACTCGAGCGAGACAACAGAGGTACAACTGCGCTGCGGCGGCTGGGGTTACCCGGCTGCGGGCTAGAGCACAAACTCCTGGAAGCGGGAAGCAGAGAGCGAGGTGGGGGGATAAAAACCCTTAGGGCAATTTTAAGTGGTACAGTGAGAATTAAAAACCTCAGAGCGCCCGGCCGAAAGCGGCAGTGCCGGGGGTGGGGCCGTTCTGCTGGGTGCCGCCGCCGCCGCTCCGGGGTTCGGGGAGGGGACGGATCCCTCCCGAGGGGGCTCCCCGACCCGACC
>VZRQ01003057.1:1505-11817 GCA_013397975.1 Machaerirhynchus nigripectus | reverse complement strand
ACCCAAACCATTCCATGATTCCTTGGATTCTACTGAAACAAACACTGCCCGGTGGGATCCCATTTGTTCTCCAAAGTCCCATCCCGCTCTCCAAAACCCAATCCCACTCTCCAAAGCCCAATCCCGCTCTCCAAATCCCAATCCCACTCTCCAAAACCCAATCCCGCTCTCCAAAACCCAATCCCGCTCTCCAAATCCCAATCCCGCTCTCCAAAGTCCCATCCCACTCTCCAAAACCCAATCCCGCTCTCCAAAGCCCAATCCCGCTCTCCAAAGCCCAATCCCGCTCTCCAGAAGTTTTCCCCCTACTCCTGACACGCTTCCCCCCCTTCCCATTTCTTTCCCTTCCTACGGATTCCTCTCCCGGATTTTTTGTTGTTTTCCAGCCGTGTTTATCCAAGAGGAGCGGCTCCGCCTCCTCCCTCCCCTGCAACACAAACCACTCTGTTCCCGGGAAAGCTCCGGGGAGCGGCAGGACAATTATTTCGGGATTGTTTATCCGTCGGATCAGCTGGAAACCCATCCCGATGGTCGGGAGTTGTTGTGGGGGATTGTCGCCCTTTCATCCCCACTGGAAACAAATCTGGTTGTTATTAATCCCGCCNGCTCCTCAGAGCTCCCCCGTGGATGAAGCGATGATCCCAGCGGGAATATTTACTCCAGATATTCCCGCCCGCCCGAGTTCAACTTCTCCTCGCCCTTCCAAATCCCAGGAAAACAAAGGGAATATTTAGGATACAATAAAGCCTGGAGGTGAAGAATAAAGGATTCATTTCGGTTTTTATCCTCTCGGATTTTGTCCCTTTTTTTCCCCCCATTATTTTCATCTTTCCATCGGCTGTAAAATATCCTGGGATTGGAGATCCGTGGAATGGTTTGGGTGGGAAAATCCCATCCAGTTCCACGGGCAGGGACAATTCCCACCATCCCAGGTTTCTCCAAACCCGGCTTTGATGGAGAACCCAAACCTGGGAGACGCCGGAATCCCTGTCCAGGCCGCCTCGGTGTCGCATCCATCGGGATCTAATCCCGATCCGTTGGGATTCTCCTCGCAGGAGGATTTAACGGGATTACGGGCGTCTCTGATTCCTTGTTTGGAGGAATCTGATTTTTGGGGATTTAGGAAAATGGTTTGTCCCTGGAATTGCATGGATGGGCTGGGGATGGAAAAGAGGGAAGGAAGGGAAGGAAGGAATTGGGGAATTGGATTCCTGGATTGGGGAATGAGGTTTGGAGGCCACTGGAGGAGCCTCCAAGACGGTGACCACATTCCAGCTACCTCCAAGTTTTCCAACTCTTTCCATGTTTTCCCACCTCCCGACCACCTCCTTGTTTTCCCACATTCCCGCCATCCCCGTGTTTAACCACGGCTGCAAACTGGATGTTCCCCCACCCGATTTTCCATGTTTTCCCGGGATTTTTCCTTCCCTGAGCATCCCTACAAAGACCTCAAAACCCACCTCTCCTGGGACACGCTTTCATCCCAAAAATCCTGGGGGAAAGGCGGCTGGAGAAGGGAAGATGAGGCTGCCAAAGCCGTGCCCGCCTCCATGATTTCCCTTTTCCATAAAATCCGGAGGTTTGTGTCCATCCCGGAGTCCTTAAATCCGTTTTTTCCCCTGTGGAATACGAGTGGCCGCTCCCCGGTGCTTCCAGCAGGCACATCCCATAATCCCGAAAGGAATTCCGGCTGAACCGGAGCTTTGTCCTTGGAAAAAGGTCCCGGAGCCGCACGGCTCCGAGCTCTAAATCCCGACATTTTGCTGGAAAAGTCCCTCTCCCGCCTCTCCCAGGAGCAGCAAACCTTTGGAATGCGCTCGTCTGTCACCGGCGGTTAGGGATGGGAGCGATCCGAAGGAACAGCTTCTCCTGGGAATGAGGGGAGGAGGGAGGCAGGGAAGGCTCTCCCGGAAATGGGAATCCGGCACCGCGCGGGCCTTGGAGATCCCGCCTGGATTTGGGAGGCTCCGTAGGGTCGGGATCCGGCTCCGGAAGGGGCGTGGATGGATCCCGAAGCTGCCAGGATCGGGTTTTCCTCGGAGAAATATTCCAAGGCCGGAGTTTGTGGCGTCTCTGGCTTCCTCCGCCTTTATCTCTTGGAGTTTCGGATGGGATGGAATTCCATCCAGGGAATCGTTAAGGTGGGAAAAACCTCGGAGATCATCAAATCCAAAGGGACGTGGAGAGAGGTGCCCCCAGCTATTGGGATGCTCTTCCCAAATCCCACATTTCCAGGCTCAGGGTCCAGGCAGGGCCGTGCCGTTGGGAATTCCCTAAAAACAGCCAGCTGAGCTCCAGGATGGAACGGGAGCAACATTCCCATCCCCGGGCTTTGCCGGCCCCGCTTCCCTGGATGTGGTTTAACAGGGAATGGTTGGGAATGGCTCCGGGAGAATTCCCGGATTTCAGCGCTTCCCGACGATCCGGCTGGCTCTGTTTTCCTGGAATTGCTCCCATGGTTCTCCCGGAAGAGTTTCTCGCCCCCTTCCGGAGCTTGGGGTTGTTCTCCCGCTTTTCCAGGAAATCCCGGCTGCTCCGTGTGGGAACACCGGGAATAACCCGCGGGGTGCGGGAATGACGCCACGCCCCCAGAGCCGCCCTTCCATGCGGAAGAAAATAAGGAACAAAAAATAAGGAAACAAGAAACAAAATAAAACGAAATAACAAAATAAAAAACAAAATTAAATTAAATTCATTAATTTAAAATTCAATAACTTAAATTCATTAATTTAAAATTATATAAAATAATTCATTCATATTTAAAAAATAAAATAAAGAAAAAACAAAATTAAATTCAATTTAAAAATAAAATAAGAAATAAATTAAGATAAAATATGAAAGAAAAATAAAATAAAAAACCAAAACAAAATTAAATTAACTTTTAAAAAATAAAAAATAAAATAAAATAAACCAAAATAAAATATAAAATAAAAATAAAAATTAAAAAAAAACAACCAAAATTAAATTAAACTTGAAAAATAAAATAAAAATTACAATGAAGTAAAATAAAATAAAACAAAATAAAATAAAATAAAACAAAATAAGAATTCCCAGTTTATGAATCAGCTTCCAGCAACTTCCAGTCCCTGGAAAAATGGTTTAATCCATGTTTTTCCAAACAATTCTGCCACATTTAACAAATCTTTGTCCTTTTTTTGGCAGGAAAAGGAACCGGAGATGTCCGTGAGCAGCTCCGGAGCTCCAAGGCCGAGCAAACCCTTCCAGAACTCAGGAAATCAGGGAATTCCATCAGCGAGGAGGGAAATTGGGATACGGGAAGGGAAGATGAGGCACAATCCCAAAGGATTTCGGGGAAGGGATAAAACAGGACAAGGAATTCTTGATCCGGAGAGGAGCGGGAAGCAAAGGGCACATCCAAGGAGCTGCCAGTTCCTCCCGGATTTTCCACGCCGGAGGCATCCAGGAAAATCCGAGTCCTGTCATTCCAGAGGGACAAAAGGCAGGGAAACCTCGGTGCTCCTCTGGATGTCGGAGCCGGGCCTGAGGGAGCCAAAACAAACGGATCGGGATAACAGAGGGATCCTTGTTCCCGCGATCCCGCTGTTTTCCCAGGGAGGGCTCGGAGGGGAAGGTGCCCTTAATGACGTCATCCGTTACAGGGATTTGGGATGTCACCTCCCGGGGCGCGGCCGTTTGTCATGGAAAAATCTTGGGAAAGGTCCCCAGCTGGAGAAAAATCCCGGAAAAATTCCTGTTTTCTTTGAATAGGGGGAAAACGGAGCCGGAGTTGCTGTTCTGGCACCCACTGGGCAGTGCCATGTCCCGAAATCTCCTGGAATTTCCGTGAGAAACCCAGGCCCAGTTTGGATTTCGGGGGGTAAAATTCCCGTCTGGAATTAAATGAGTTTCTCCCCGTCTCGGCAAACTTGGGATCGAAATCCCTTCTCCATCTGCGGATCCCCGAGCCAGGAAAGGCAACAAGAAGTTAATTCCCTCCAGCGCTCCGGTGGGAATTTGGGATGAAGAAAAGTCCCTCTGGAAGCCAAATTGGCTCGGGAAACTCTTCCAGGAAAATAAGAAAACGATCCCGGTGGGATTGAAAAGCGTCCGGAATGTCCGTCAGGAATGCGACGTCAGTGACGAAAGCCTGATAAGTGGGAATTTTGGAAAGGCGACTTAAAAGAGCGGGAAAGGTGCCAAAAACCACCGGAGCACCGGGGTCAGCTTTGGAAACGCCTCCAGCGCGGGACGTTCCGGGCAGAATCCGATGGGAACGTGGACAAATCCCATAAAACGGGGAGAGATTAGGAAAGGGGATTTCACACCGAAGGCCCGGAGGGTTCAGAGATGGAAAACAGCGGGGGGGATCCTGGGATTGCTGCCGGGATCCGGCCTCTCCGAGCACGGAGCTGGAAATCCCAAAAAACGAACGGAAATCTGGGATGGAAAGCAGAGATGGAGCAGCCAAGGAGAGGCTCAGGGGTGGAATGGGAAAGAGCGAAGCCATGGAGCGAAGTCGCAGATATTCCCAGAGAAACTGTGGATGAACCATCCCTGGGAGTGGCCGAGGCCGCTTGGATGGGGCTTGGAGCATCCTGGGATAGTGGGAGGTGTCCCTGGACGTGGAAAAGGTGGGAATAGGATGGGATTTCTGGTCCCTTCCAACCCAAACCATTCCCGGATTCCGGAGCCCCTCTGCTCTGGAGCCAGGCTGGGAGAGCTGGGAATGTTCCCCTGGAGAAGGGAAAAATCCAGGGAATCCTCAGAGTTCCTCAAGGGGCTCCAGGAGAGCTGGAGAGGGATTTGGGATAAGGGATGGAGGGACAGGAGCCAGGGAATGGCTTCCCACTGGGAAAGGGGAGCTTGGGGTGGGATGTTGGGAAGGAATTCCTGGCTGGGAGGGTGGGGAGGGGCTGGGCTGGAATTCCCAGAGCAGCTGTGGCTGCCCCTGGATCCCTGGGAATGTCCAAGGCCAGGTTGGACATTGGGGCTTGGATCCACCTGGAATAATGGGAGGTGTCCCTGCCCATGGATGGGCTGGGAATGGGATGGGATTTAAGCTCCCTTCCATCCCAAACCACTCCACACCCGCAAGAAGGAAAAACGGGATGAACACCCCAACATCCCTTGGGGGACACAGAGGTGCCACCTCCACCTGGGAGCATCCACGGATTCCGTTTTCTTTGGGATCGGGCTCCTTGTTTGGATCGAATCCCTTTTAGCTGAAGCGGAGCCGAAAACCCGCCGGGGGTTTTTTTTTTTTTTCCCATTTTCCTAGAAATGTTTCCCGGTTGCCGGGAGCTGAATTCCGGGCCTGAATTCCCCGTTTTTGGCTCTCCAAGCTCTCCCGGCTCCCAGCTTTTCAAAGGAGCGAAGCCGTTCCGCTGGCGGCTCCGAGGAAGGTGCGGATTTGGCATCCAGGGGAAAAAATAAATCCAAGGATTTACGCTCCCAGCGAATCTCTCCGTGGAGCTTTTTCCATGATGCACGGGGCCTCCGGCAAATCCAGGGATTAATCCTCCCGGAGGCGTCTCCTCGGTAAATTCGGCTCCAGACCGAACGTGGAGAAATTCATTCCCGGTTTCTTGTGTTTGGCGCTTCGACTTCCGCTTCGGGATTCTCTCCTCAGTAAAATGCGGGAATTTTTTCCAACGTTTTTTTCCGATGTAAAGCCCCTATGGAGACTCCATCCCTGGAAATACCGGTACAGAATTCCTGGCAGAGCTCCAGTGACTCCCGAAGGATTCCTGACAAGGATCCTTGGGAGGATGTGGAGGAGCAGAGGATCCACCCTGGGAGAAAAAATTATCCCGGCTGTTGGATTGTCCATGGAACAACATCCATGGAATCGTGGAATGACTCGGGCGGGAAGGGGCCTTCAGAAATCATTCCCATTCCATCCAGGGACAAATCCCGCTGTCCCAGCTGGATCCAACCTGGCCTTGGACATTCCCAGGGATCCAGGGGCAGCCACAGCTGCTCTGGGAATTCCAGCCCAGCCCCTCCCCCCCCTCCCAGCCAGGAATTCCTTCCCAACATCCCACCCCAAGCTCCCCTTTCCCAGTGGGAAGCCATTCCCTGGCTCCTGTCCCTCCAGGCCTTGGCCCCAGTCCCTCTCCAGCTCTCCTGGAGCCACTTTAGGAACTCTGAGGATTCCCTGGAGCCTCCCCTTCTCCAGGGGAACATTCCCAGCTCTCCCAGCCTGGCTCCAGGGCAGAGGGACTCCAGAATCCTGGAATGATTTGGGTGGGAAGGGACCTCAAAGCCCATCCCGTTCCCATCCTATCCATGTCCAGGGACACCTCCCACGATCCCAGGTGGCTCCAAACCCCAATGTCCAACCTGGCCTTGGACCCTCCCAGGGATCCAGGGGCAGCCACAGGTTTTTTGGGAAAATTAAGGCGCCATTAACAGGATCTGGTCAATTCCTGCTGGGAAATCTTCGCTTTTCCTTAAAGGTTTACGTTTGGAATCCATCAGGACCCCCCAGATCTTCCGATACCTCCGGAACGAAGGGAGCTGGATCTAATCCCGGCCTTTTTTTAAGTCAGTCTGGAAGAGATTAATCCAACCTTCAGCTCATCAATGAACAAAGCCATCAAATTCCTGGACTTTTCCCAAAAAACAGCTCCGGGGAATCATCCCTTGCTCCGGGACATGGCTGGTTTTGATTTCGCGGGGAGGAGATTGACTGAGAATTCCCGAAAAAACCCCATTTTTCCTTGTCCTGCTGAAATATCCATCCTCCCAACACCCCCTTCCCGCTTTTGATCCCAGCTGGAGCCGGGAAACACCGAAGAAGCCCCAAACCAGGATGAGGGAGGGAGGGAGGGAGCGGGAAAAGGGAATTTGGCTTTCCCGACCGGCAGCTCCCGGGATGAGCTCATTCCATGGATCCATGGTGGATGTGCCGGCTCTTCCATCATCCCGAAGGGCTGGAAGGCATCCGCGGCTTCCCTTGGGATCTGGCGAAGGAGGGAAGAGAGGATGAAGTCCTGGGATGATGATGGAGACCTTTCCCGCGCTTGGGGTTGGAGAAACCTCAAGGATCCAATTCCCATCCGGGAATCTCTTCATCCATGGTTTCCCGAGCTGCTCCGGCCGCTGCCATTCCCAGACAATTCCTTTTCACTGGAACCACAGGCCAGGATTATTTTGAACGCGGTTTTTCCATGGATAACGTGGGATGAACCAGTTTCCGTCTCTTTTCCGGGTGTCCTGTGTCCGGCTTGTCCCTCACATCCGGATCCTGCGACGGATCCTCATGGAATTGCCTCAGAACAACTGGATCGGCTCCCGCTCAGGTGCTCCATCCCGAGGAAAAGATGGAAGAACACCCTGGAACCACCCTGAGCTCAGGGAAAGGCAGAAGAGAGATCCCAAAGAAATCCCACCTGGAATTTCGGAATACAGGGATGCACCAAGAGCTGCCCTGGGCCAAAACTGACCTGGCCAAGCCCAAACCCGGCTTGTCCTACAGGAGCCAGGATTCCGAGCAATCCCATCGTTTTCCCGCCTCGATCGGACGGATTATTCCCGATTTGATCTTGGAAAAAAATCACTGGGTGCTGGACAAACTTGGCCTGTGGATCATGGAATCATGGAATGGTTTGGGTTGGAATGGACCTTAAACCCCACCCAGTTCCATGGGCGGGGACACCTCCCGTTATTCCAGGTGGATCCAAATCCATCCCAGCCTGGCCTTGGACACTTCCAGGGATCCAGGGGCAGCCACAGCTTCTCTGGGAATTCCATCCCAGCCCCTTCCCCACTCTCACAGGGAACAATATCCCAGAATCCCAAAAAGATTTCCGTCGGAGAAGCCCTCCAGGATGTGCCTGATGCCCACCTTGGCACCGAGCGCCACATCCCGGAATTCCTTGGACACCTCCAGGGATGGGGACTCCAAACCTCCCCGGGGCAGCCCATTCCAATACCTCATCACCTCTTCCATGAAGGAATTCCCGCCGATTCCCAACACCGCTCCGCAGGATTTGTCCCGAGTCTTCTTCAGCTCCGCGCGGGATTAAAAAAGCCTCCGAAGAGGAATCCCAGCTCCGTCTCTTCCCAGTGATTCTTCCCTGGGCACGGAGAAAACACAAAAAAGATGGGAAAAAAAAATAGGAGAGGGAAAATTTCCTCCCAAGCAGCAGCAAGAAAACCGGGAGAGCTCATCGTGGATTTTCCCAGTTGTCGCTCCGAGGCCGGGATTCCAAGTTCATGGAGAGGCCACTGGCACTGACCCCAGCGTGCAGCTAATTCCACCCAGAAAATCCCTGGAAAACTCAGCCAGCTCTGACGGATCTCCAGGAGAACTTGAAGCTCCTCCGGGAGATAATGGGAAAAACCTGTTCCAAAGCCGACGCACCTGTCGGATTCCACAAAGGCATTCCCAAAGAAAAAAAGGGATGCAAATCCAGGTGGGGGGGGGTGTCACCACTTCTGGGGTCAAATCCTCCCCATCCCAAAAAACTCCGTCCTTGGCGTCACTGGTTTTTCAGGATTTTCCCGTTCCCATCTCGGTTATTTCCCGGCCACGAGGAAAGAGACGTTTCCCTCTGGAATGTGGCGGGAATTGGGATGAGTTGTTGTGGGAATTTTTTCCCCCCCCCTCCGGTGGGTGGTGATGAAATCCAAGTTTCGCTTCCCGGTTTCCCAAGCGCTGGAATGCTTCGTGTCCGAGTTATCCCAAACTTTTCCACCCGGAAGCGGGGGAAAAAAGGCGAAACCAACGAGAATTCCCAACGGTTTGGGAAGCCTCGGGATAAAATTCCCGTCAGGGACTGCCCGGTTTGGAAAAGAAACCAATAAAAAATTAGGGATCAAACACATCCAACCCGGATCATCCCTTCCATCTCTCCATGGATTCCTGCCCCACCGGAAAACATTCCCAACCCTCCCTCCTCCCCGGGAAACCATTCCAAGCCAAACGGATTTCACGGATGGCCTGAATTCCTCGTCATTCCAACCTCGTTATTCCATGCTTGGAATGACGTTCCCCTCCGCGGCGTCGGCACGTTCCCTGTGTCCGAGGTTTAGCTGGGATCTCCCAGGAATCCGGGATTCCGGAATTCCTGGGAGATCCATCCGGAATCCCAGGAATCTCGGGCTCCAGCGCACGATCCGTGGGAATGTTTCTTCCCAAGGGAAAGCTCCTCCGTTATCGTTTCTTCTCCCGGCTCTTTCCGATGTCTCCGCCTCCTTCCGGGCACACTTTGAGCGGGAATAAACCCGGGAAGTCCAATTTCCCCACGGAATTCCCACGGGTTTAGGCTGCCAAGGTGCCAAACCTTTCCCAAAGGAGCCAAATACTTCCCGGGAGGCCGAGATCCAGGAGGAACCGCTGGTTTTTCCCAAAGAAAACCTGGATTCTGGGAGGGAAAACGGAGGGAAGGAGCCGAGTTGTGCATTCCAAGGTCATTCCAAGGTCATTCCAAGGTCATTCCAAGAGGCTGGGATCAACGTGAGGCAGACCTCGGAGAGCAGGAGAGGGACGCTGGAAAAGGCTCTGGAGCGACGGGAAAAGTGGGAATGGCTTCCCGCTGCCGGAGGGCCACTTTTTTTAATCTCGGAATTCCCACCGGATTTAACCTCTGGATTTTCCTTTTCCCTCCTATCTCTCCTTCCCGCCTGAAATAATCCCACCGAGTCCCCAAACCAGGAGGTTCTTTTCCCGGATGGAATTATTCCCTGGCTCTCCCCTTCCGAACCTGTGGATTCGGGAAACCTCGGAAGCGTTTTAACGTGGAATTGTTATAATTCCCTCAACGATGCCCTGGGCAGCGATTCCCAAAAAAAAAAAGAGGGCTTTTCCCTCTCTCCTGGTATTCCTCGGCTCCTCGGGAAGAGCAAGGGGGAAGGGAGGATAAATCCAAATATTTAAAAGATTCCCGGACCACAAGCCATGGAAAACCCGTGGAAATGCATCCCGTTAATTAGGGATAATCCCAATATCGGAGAAGGTCGGGTGTGGACGCACCATTTTTTTATGGAATCACAAGGATGACCGGAAGCCAGCTTTATTCCGGAAGAGCCCTTTTCCCTGCATGGAATCTCATCCCAGTGGGAAACACCACCACCGGTCCAGTGAGGTGTTTCCAGCATCACACGGGATGGGAAGCAGCGCCGGGAGAGGGATTTGGGATGTTGTGGATGAGGCTGGAATGGCCCAGCCCAGACCCCCCCAGCCCGGGGCTGATCCCACAGCCTGGGCAGCAGGAAAGGTGGGAATTCTGCCCCTGGGCCCCTCAGGTGAGACCCCACCTGCAGAGCTGCCCCAGCTCCTGGATCCCAAATTCAGGAGGACCTGGAGCTGCTGAAGCAAATCCAGAGGAAGCCCCGGAGCTGCTCC
>VZRQ01003051.1:88585-120636 GCA_013397975.1 Machaerirhynchus nigripectus | reverse complement strand
AGAGGAGAGGAGAGGAGAATAAGAACCATTCAAAGGCTTTTTTAACACAATAATCCTACATTTGGGAGAGATTGTCTTTTAATTTGGTTATCTGATTATTGTGTATCTGGCGTTTTGATTCCTGACCTGAATTTTGGGGTTTTATTTTTTGCTTGGATTCTAATTATTCCTCAACAAATCGGGACTGGGGCTGGGGCTGGCAGTGATCACCTGAGAGCAGCTGGAGACATGGAGCTGTTAATCCCCCGGGACGACTCCAGCTATAAACTTTATTGCCCTATAAAGAGGAACCTGCAACATCAGAGGCTTTTCAGGGATCAATAAAATCAACGTTAACTAAATTGTCAGCAGTCACTCTCCCCTCCCCCAGCCTGCTCTGCTGTTCTGTTCCAATTAGGCTAAATTGGGACTCTGGATTTTGGGTGGGAGCCAAACTGTCAATCCCATAATCGGTTATGAACAATGTAAGCAATGTCTGTCTAATCTGTAAACGACCAGCTCGTCTGAGAGGCTCCTGTAATGATGCTGGAACAGCCATTGGCTTGGGAATTATTCATGTCTGGGAAGAGGTGGGGGGAAAAAAAATTCCCCTTTGGGAACTGTTGATCATAAAATCCCGGAATGATTTGGGTTAGAAGAGACCCTAAATATTGTCTTGTTCCACCCCCTGCCAGGGCAGGGACACTTTCCACTATCCCAGGGTGCTCCAAGCCCTGTCCAGCCTGGTCCTGGCAATTTAAGGGGCTTCAAAACCCAGCGCAACCTCTTCCCTCAAGGGTAAATAAGAAGAAAATGGTTGGGGGGGAAGGGGAAAATTCAAGGTGGGATGGATTTCAGATATTTTTAGGGACACAGCTCAGTGCATTGTACTCTGTAAACGGGGTGGGGGCAGAGGTGGGGCACCCAGGGGCTGCTTGGCTTCGGGTGTGGGTGAAATTCTCGGGATAAACCATTCATTCCTCACAAGGAATGTGTCAGCCACTCCCAAGCACCGGAGTATTCAAGGGGAGGCAGCCGAAACCCCCCCGGCAGCGAAGGAGCCGCCGGCACACTCCTGGATCCACCACAGCCGGGGCAGCACTGCGGAATGCAAACGCCTCCCGAGGAAGCGAGGGAGACGGGGAGGAGAACCAAGGAAACCCCGCTGGCTCCGAGGTGTCTCCGTGCACACTGAGCAGCAGAACGAGCCTGGTGGAAACCACGGGAGCTGTCTGGCACAAGGGTAGGGCCAGAAGCACAGTCTTGGGGGGTTTTGGAGGGAATTCCAGGACGTAAGAGAGCTGAGGTCTGAGCATCCACAGAGTCAGTGGGAATGGGAGGGTGAGTTCTTGGGGAGAACACTCGACTTTTCCCCCACTCACCCCACGTGAAATTCCAGAAGGACTTCCCGAATCCTAAATCCATCGTTTCCCCTGGAACACATCTCAAAGGCTCTGCCTGCTCTAATGCCTCTCTTCATCTCCAGCAGCACAGGTAAGAATAGCAACGATAAAAAATTAAAAGCTCCAATAAACATTATTGATGCCATTCCTAACGAGGCAGAGGGAGAGAAGGAAGAGGAGAGGATGCTGAGGTGATAAATACGGTGTGTCAGCCATAAATTACAGCCGTCATTAGGCTCCTACAGTGGGGCCTGACAAATTGTTTTGGGGAAGTACAAGCTGAGCTGCACCTTCCAGTCTCAGCTATTCCGAGGCTGCACCTTAAAAAAAAAATCAATCCAATCGATTCTGTATCAATCTGAGATGCAGCTGGAATTGCGCTGGTATTGCTCCCGACCTGCTGGGCTCCTTGGGAAGGATGAGGGCTCTTTGCAGTGGCGCTGGGTTGGATTTGATGGAGCAAGGAGAGGGAAAGGCTGCAGGGCTTGCTGCAGGTCCCCAGCTGGGTTTGCAGGCTGCCATCACCCGGCTCACTTCCCAGTTCGAGGGTTTGTGCTTTTTTTTTCCTAAAGGATGGGCTTTGCTGTGGTTGGGTGGGGATGATGCCCAGCTGGGCCCTCTGAGGAGAGTCTCAGCACCCAAATCTGAGGGGGTGGGAGCTGTGTCAGGTGGCACTGTGGTGATGAAGGGGCAGCAGCTGGTCCTAGAATTCCCAGTTCCGATGTCTGGATACCCATCTGTGACCCCCTGGTCCCCAGCCATGGTGGTACAGGACGTGCACCCACCTCCTCCAGAGTTTTTTGTAGTTCCAGAGGATGCCAGCCCTTTCTTCCCAACCTGATCCTTGTCCCTGGCCTTTAGCTGAGCTCATGGTTAATAAAGAGGGGGTTGATGCCCTCAGGGTGGTCCCACCTCTCCCTGTGCACACAGATCACTGTGGATTTTCAGCTTCCAGCTCTCCATGCTCTCCTATCCCAGGTCTGAGTTTCATCCAGCCCCAACCCTTCCCACCCCTGTAGCTCCCAGGTGTTTTGTGCGCAGCGAAGACTCCTGCGCTGCCAAAAGCACCCCGGGATTGCCTCCACCCCACACCTTACAGACCTCACCTGGCAGGAAACCAGAGAAAAAGGGGGAAATCCGTGTGCTGGTGTGGTGTTTGCAAAAGCCATTCATCCCGGGGCTCTTCCCACCAGGCCCCGAGTGAGATTCCTGCAGTGGATGATTTGTTTTGTCCTTCTCCTGCTGGCTCAGATTAATCTCTGCTCCTGGAGTGGTGGAGTCATTTCTCGGAGACGTACGGCGGCAGGAATCAGGGAGCCCCATAAATCGGAGGCAATTCCGGATCCATCCATCTTCCTTCCCGCTCTCCGTCCCCTCTCCTCTCCTCAGGGCAGGGCAAGGGCAGGCCCTGCAGGCACTGGTGCAGCCGCTGCTTTGTGGACTGATAAATATTAAAAACCCCTCAGGATGGGAGAGGTTGGAGCAACAGAGGGATCCTGGTGCTCCAGAGCAATTTGCTTTCTGCTGCTTTCCTTCCTCGTGCTTGGCTGAAGGAGCAGGATCGTGATGTGATCCTCGGTGAAATGATACATTCCTAACCTCTTTCCCCACGGCAGGCTTTTTTGGGGGGAAAAAAACCGAAACAAAACAGTTTTGAGTATCTTCTCGTTGCAACATCTGGACTGAAAGGCTGGGGCTTCGGAGGAGGGAGCGAGTGCAGGGTGATGGGATTTAACCAGCATGTGGGTGTGGGTGTAGGGATGGAACAGGAGCAGAGGGGCCAGGATGCACTCGGAGCAAAACCCTCCTGCACAGTGGTCTCAGAGCTGTCCCCTGGGAGCCCATATCGTGGCAATATGCACCTGGAATATCATCTAATGAATGAGATAAATAACTATAAGATAAATGAGATAACGTGATAAATGAAACAGCAGCAAATCATTAAGGTTGGAAAAGGCCTCTGAGGCCACCGAGTCCAACCTCCGAATCTATGTATATGTATACATGTGTCTGTCTCTGTACACACACAGAATGTGCACACAGAAACAGATAGACAGGTACATAAATTGTCCCTGGAAACAAAATGAAAGCTTGGAGGAGCCAGGAACACCACAATTCATTATTCATGGAGCCCAGGATGTGACAAGCCGTGCACAGGCCTGGCAGCAACAGCTGCCTCTCCCTTCAGGACTTCAGGAGCTTGCTCAGGCACGGACAAACTGGAGAGAGAGCCCAGAGGGCTGCAGGGAGCCACTTAAGGCTGGCTGGAGGAAGGGGATGAGGCTTTGGCACTCCCAAAAATCCAGCTGTTCCCTAAGTGCCCTGTCTGCACTCATCAGTGTAAGGCAGGATCACCCGTGGTGTCGCTCCATCATTCCCGAGCTGCCAGATCCTGCTGTCGTGGGACACCAGGATGGTGACAGGACTTGGAGGAGGACATGTCCCCTGTGGAAAGCCATCACCTGCGTGTCCCCTCACCCAGACCAGGCAGCCACCCCCAAAAGGAGAGCAAAAGGGCACCATTTCTCTGGTATTAATTCTGAAAGCTGCCTGGGCTCGGCTCAGCGCCTGCCTGTCTCTGTCTGTTTGCCTCTGCTGAGAAGATTCATCACTTTGATGGATTTGTGTAATTTTTTCAAGTGCTTCGGGTGGCAAACAATAAAACACACTTCACGCTCGGCTCCGAGGGGCTGGGGGAGCGGGGGACACTGCAGAGGGGATTTCTCCCAGGAAAAGCTCATTCATCCCACATTTTGGGCAGAGCAAGTCTCCAGGTGCCAGCACGGAAAGCCCTGCAGGGCCGTGGGAATTTGGGGGCTTTGCCTGCTGGAAAGGGCAAGGCCATGGGTGTGAGCAGAGCTGCTGAGCCTCCAAAATTCAATCCAGCCCTCCATTTCTTCAGCTGCAGCACAGCAAACGGGTGTGGTGTTGGGATAAAGGGTTAGGATTGGGATTGGGGCACCACAGGCAAGGAGGAACATGGGAATGCAGGCATCAGCGATGCTGGTGGCTTATGGACACTGCTGGGTATTTCCAAGAGGGAAGGATTTCATCCTGAGCATGGCTCCTGAGCAGGTGATCCTCTCTGCTGGGACTCCTTGGGCTCAGAAGGAATAAATTTTCCCAGATGGAGCCAGACAAGCTCAATCACTCTTGGTGAGAGAAGCCCGGGATTGACGGCCACGAGGATCACGGACAAGGGAGGGCAGCACGGCTCTGGAAACTATCTGTGGAGATACTGGACCCAGAGCACAGAAACAGCCCAGTCCCATGGCACCCGTGCCAGGTGAGTGGAGTGGGGACAGGGACAGGGACAGGGACAGGGTTGGTAGCCAAGACTGTCCATGACGGTGAAACAAAGACAAGGTCAAGACGCAGAGATAAGTCCATGGGGCTCTGGCTGAGGTCACTTGAATGGTATTTTTGGGTCTCAAATGTTTCGTGGTGCCCTGGAGAAGGGAAGGGGCTGGGAAGTAGCTGGGAAGTGGCTTCCTACAGCAGAGCCAAGAGCGAGCAGATTCCTTGTGCTCCAGCCATGCCTCAGTTCCAGCTGGGATCTTCGGCTGTGCTTCCAGGTGCTGGGCTTGGTGTGGTGAAAACAGGCTGGGATACTTGTCCAGCTTTGGCTTGCACCTTCCCGATTCCCCAGGCCTGGAATGAAACTTCCTGGGCAATGCTGGGAAGTGCCAGCACTGGGATGGCTCATGGCAAAGCGATCTCCTCATGGAGCTGAGCCTGAACCACCGAGATTCATCCACATCTCCTTGGCACCCAAACACAGCCCAAGAGCTCTGCTGGCTGCCCACAGATCTGTGGCCATTTGGGTGGGCATTGGGGAGCTTTCGTGGAATCACTGGGGTTGGAAAAGTCCTCTGGGATCACTGATTCCAACCACTAACCCGGCACTGCCAACTCCACCACCAAACCACGTGCCTAAGCAGCACACCTACAATTCCTCGTGCATTCCAAGGTAAGATGAAGATGGAGAGGTCAATACCTCCCAAAAATCAACCCAAGGGAAGCAGAAGATGAGTGATGAGCAGCAGGAGGCTGAAGGAGAAGACAGCCCTAAAAGCTCCAATGGGTGGGAGGCCACCAAACCCTTCAGGAGAGAGAGGAGTCTCCATCTCCACCCGGGCTGTGGGGTGTGCGCTGAATTCCCAGAGATTATCCAGCCTTTCCCGTGCCAGCTGCCTGGGCATTTGTACCCAGGTTATGGCACAGGGAGGAACATCCCAGGCACGGAAGCCGCTCAGGTGCAGAGCATCAGCCACAAGTTTGGGCAGGGCCTATGAGCACACAAGGACAAAGTTGGGACAAGTGTTTGCTTGGGCCTCACCCCTCATGAAATAGAAAGCAATAGCTAAGGAGAGTGGGAAGGAGAGGCACTAACAGCCTGGATTTATCCAGCTTTGGGAGAAAAATCTCTGCTGCTGACCTGTGGATGAAAGTGCAGATAACTGTTTTAGTTTTCACCGGGGAGAGCCTCAATTCTCGCCTGAAAAAACCCATTTCTGCTCTTTGGGGAATGAGCTGGGCCTTGATCTATAGCTCTGGCTCCCAAAGAGCAAATGAAACACTTTCTCTTTTCATCCACATCCCTAAAGGACTCGCCACCATGAAAAATGGGAGCAACTCCCTCGGAGGGAGATTACCAGCACAATTTGCCATCAAATCACGGATTCTGGTCAGTGCTGCTGGCACAGACACAGTGCCCAAAGCTGCTCCTGCCTCCGAGAGCCTTCTCCATCAGGGAGGGCAAGGGGAGGAACAGATCCAGGGGGATGTGGGGAAGGAGAAGAGAAGAAGGGGAAGAGAAAAAAGAAGAGGAAAGGGGAAAGGGGAAAGGGGAAAGGGGAAAGGGGAAGAGAAGATGAAGAGAAAGGACCCTGGGAAGGAGGAAATAAAAGGATAGGAGAAAAGGAGAAGGAGAAGACAAAGAAGTTGAAGGAGAAAAAAGGAGAAAAAAGGAGAAAAAAGGAGAAAAAAGGAAGGAGAAAAAAGGAAGGAGAAAAAATGAAGGAGAAAAAAGAAAGGAGAAAAAAAGAGAAAAAAGGAGAAGGAGAGAGTCCTGCTCCAAGGCTGGCCAAAACAAATCACTTTTTGGAGCTTTCTCTTTGGATGGAAGAAGCAGAATTAACTGTTTGAGAGAAATACCAAAATTAGCAGCACCAGCCAGTCCAAGCTCTTATATCCCACAGTCTTTTGACCCCAGGATCCTCCGGCAGCACTGGTGCAGATTTCCAGGTTTTTCCCTCTGCCCTACACCCCAATTTGCTGGGCTGGAACCCCTCAGTGGAAGATTGGTTTCACATCCCTTTATTGCCAGAAGTCAAGAAAAGCAAGAGCTGCATCATGCCCAGTCCCCTTCTTTTGAAATGAGGGAGTCTGAGGGCTCAATTCCTAAAATTCCCAGTTTATTGGTGCAGTTACAGGGCATGGATTTGGCAGGAACTGAGCCCAGGCACGAGGAGGTTGCTCAGGAGCAGGGCATTGTCTTGAGCTGGGGCCAACACGTTTCGCTCTGGAAGATTTCTGGGAAAGGGATAATGGATTTGCTAATTACTGATATTATTTAAGCGACAAGAGCGAAAATTGAAGCGAAAACCTGCTTCCCAACACCAACAATAGCAGATATTTGTCATGGCTGTCAGCCATTCAGACCTGTGCAATTTCATAGGTTTCATAAGCCCTCGTTAATTTTCTTGTTTGGGAGGATTTGCTGTTTTAATGAAACCTATTTACACCAGCGACTGCTGAAAAATCATTCATTAGCGGACAAGAACTATTGATTATTTTCCTCCAGCTACTCAGCCATGTTCTAGCCAATTACTGTAACCAATAAATAAAGAAATATCAACCTTGCATTCCTGCCAGTCTCTCCGGCAGAACTTTATTCCCTTGGATGGGTCGTGCCGTGTCAGCCTCGAGGAATGCTGTGCCAGAGAAACCTCCCTTAACATTTCTGTCACATTGCCATCCCCTGCAAGGGTGGAGAGGGAAAGCTTCCAGCCAGGCTTTCGTGTATTTGCTAAAGAAAATATTTACTGGGCACACAGCGAGGTTTAGTGACGAAAGAGCGTGAGGCTTGGAGGAACTCCTGGCTAATGGCCAGACCTTCAACACGGAGTTTTTAATGCAAATATTCGTCCTGTTCGAGAGAAGTCCTAAACTCTGGAGAGGAGGATTCAGCTCATCTGCCCACGAAAGAAACTCGGGTTCTTCAGGGCCCCAAAACCACCCCAGCACTGCAGGCGGCCGTGCAAGGCTCAGGTTCAAGCTCAACACCTCATTTTGTAAAAGCAAACCTTAAGCTTGGATTTGTCCACGAGTTTTGCCTCGCGGCTTCGCTGGTTCTCAGCTTAATGGGGAAATGTTTTATTTAAATATTGTATTACGAGAGGAGCCGTGGCTTTCAAACCTTGGCCATTCACACACATTTTAATGGGCTTGGGGGGAAAAAAGAGAAATCTGTCTGCAGGTTTTTTGACAGAGTTGTAATTAAAGAGGGTTTTTCATCGAGAACATCTGTTTCTCTTGACAGATATATTCTTGTTGGGAGAAAAAGAAGTGCCTAAAAAAATAGTTTGTCAGTCTGAGCTTTTTATAGGTTTTCATCCAAGAATATTTATCTTGAGGCTTTTTTTTGACAAAAAAAGAAGTTGATATTTCCTGGAAAGAGAAGAATTCCGGTCCAGGCTGAGATTCCACAAAAACGTTGCCAGAGCGGTGGCAAACCCCAGGCTTTTGCTGAGGTGCCTCTGCCTTTTCCACAGCTCCTGATGTGGGAGAATGGAGGCTCTCAGCCTTCCCAGGCACCGTGGAAACAAATCAAATAATTCATAAAAATCATTAAAATCAAAGCAGAGAGACGAAGATGAACGACTGGGTGAAGGGGTCACACTCTCACATCCACGTGCATGCAAATATCTCTATATCTGTATATATATATTTATATATATTTATACATAAAGGAGTTTTTTTATTTCTTTCCAAGCTGGGAGCACTGAAAGTTCCTCCTCAATAATTTCCCTGTAGTCCTCGTTAATTCCTTAAGATTTTCCCCACCTCTTTTCAAAGCCTGAAGTTCAAAGACGCAGAAAGGAGCTGCCTCAGCACTTTCTTTTCCTCTCCTTTGAAACTTTTTCAGCAAAGTCCAATCAGGCCAATTAACTCCTTCTTCTTTTGGTTTTTTTCCCCACTCCTTGAAGGCAAAATGGGATGTGGGGTTCAGCCAAGGCTGCAAACGCCCGGAGAATTTGCTGCTGTGGGAGATGCCTGGTTCCTTGGCAGCCGTGCCCACATGGATACGTTGATCCCTAAATCCTGTCCCTGAACATCCCTAAATCCTGTCCCAGCTCCTGGAGGGGGGCTGACACCCAGGAGGAGCAAGACAAGCCCAGGACAGGTCCCTGTGCAGCGGGATGAACTCCCAGTGCTCCCCAGCACTGTCCTGGGCGAGGCAGCATGAGGAGAAGACCTGTGGGGAACTGCTCACGTTCTCCTCCTCGTGCCTGCTGTTCCCCTTGGTTTTTCCCTTGTGGAACTGCAAGAACCAAACTGAAGACCCTTCCCTGATGACACAGCAGCCGTGTACAGCCCACAGTTCCCGTGGTGGCTTTTCCATCAGCCGAGGGTGCCAAGAGCTCGGGGAAGTCTCAGCCTCCCCACACGAGGCACAACAATTAATCACAGGGTGGGAGGCAAAGATTCCCCCCAGAAATTCCCTCGGGACGCAGATCTCTTGGCATCTGAACACTTCTTCACTGCATCACCCCGGGCATTAATGCAAAGTGCAGGCATTAATTACAGCAGGCATTAAAGTTCACTAATTGTAGGGACCGTGTGTGTTTATAATGCAACGACACTCTGGGAGCCCTTGTGGGGTTTTTGTGTTTGTGGCTGGGAAAAGGCCCATGGAAGCCCCATAAAACATAAAATAAAATCCAAATACATAAAGGTCAGGGTAGTAAATATAAAAATAAGCATCACATCCCCTTAAATATTTATCATTAGTGACGTTTTCATTACAGGAGGGCTGGGATTTACTGACTCTGTAGCAATCGTGGGCACGGCAGGCCCGGAGTCTTGGCTCAAGGCCATGCAGGAAGCAAAAAAAGGCTTGGAAATGGGATGGAAATACATTAAAAAAGGGGATGCGTGGGTTATAGGCATTGTTCTGCTGTTTTTGAAGCAGCTTTAGCTTAGAGGGAGTCCACCGAAGGTGCTCCCCGCTGCCCAGGGTAACTCCTGGGGTGGCCCAGGGCTCTAGGATATCCCAAAGGAAAAGGGATTTGGGGTCAGGGAATGGGAACATCCCTTCTGCCCCTCGCTGGTCACTGCTCCCTTCACACAGGGGGACCTGACCTGAAAAATGAAATCAGAACCTGAAGAGCTTTTGTAGTGGTCAGAACAAAGCCACGACTCTGACAAGGAAAGAAATGGGACTGAAAAACGAGGTTAAAAGTGGGTGATGTGCAGTTCCATTTAAATACCCCATGCACACTAAAAGCCCCTCCTTTTAGGTGAAAGACAAAGTTTCCCCACGGAGAAAACCCCGTTCCTACAGCAAACACCACTGCGTGAGGGACCCTCAGCAGCAGGGAGGGAAAACCACTGCTGCCAGCTGAGAAAACCCTCCCCCACACCTTTCAGGGTGGCTCTTGAGAAGAGTTTATTATTTCTAACCCCTTGTCTAAGTGCCGATTCATCAATGCACTTCATCTGCTCCTCCCGTCCGTGCCTTAATTAGAACATTTCCCCTGTAATGAGGTGGAGCAGGGAGATGGGAAGGTGATGGTGGCAGTGCTGGTGGAGGGTTTCCTCTGGAGTTTTCAGGCCAACGATGACACGAGGCGTGGGTGACTCCTCTCCAGCAAACGCTGTCTCCCCCAGAGGAAGCACCCGTTCCCTGGTCAAGGCGGGTCCCTGTGTGCACCAATCCCATGGGGAACAGCATCACTGGAGGCTGGCAAGAGCAGGGTGTGGGGCAGGCAGCCCCCAGTGCTGCAGAGCAAAGGCAGGTGAGTGTAGGTCAATCTGCACGTCCATGGACGTTCCCCAGGCTTCCCTCTGGCACCACTCGTGGCTTCCCCGGGATAAGCCCCAGCTCCTCTGGCAAGGGACATGTATTTTGTTGCTCTTTTTTCTGGAGAAATCCCAAGTATTGATCGCATGCACACTCCCAGGGCTCCTGTGAGAGGGAGGAGTGATGGAGACAGATGTGCCTGCACAGGGCTTGTTTCCAAACCAGCTCTTCCTGTTCCCCTGCAGCGCTGCCTTGGCCTCTCCATCCTCTGTCCCACACATCCCACCCCTCGCTTTGGGGGCCAGGAGCCAGGGAACCATCCCACCCTCCAACAGTCCTCACAGGGAAATCCCAGCGAGCCAGCAGAGGCTCCCTTGGCTGCAGAACCTGCATTTCCACCCCCCTCTCCTCCTGTGTCCTTGACTCTGACACCTCTGTCCTCTCGTTCTCTCTGAGGGCCTCTGTGGAGGAGTCTGTGCTAGTTTGAAAGCAAGCTAGTGAGAGACTCAAAGTCAGAAATACAATTTAATACGAAAAATAAAATAAAATAAAGGCAATAGTACAAAAAAACAACCCACTGACAGTGTCAGAGTACAAACCTGACCCCCTGACAGTCAGGGGGTTGGTAGCAGTCCGATTAAATGGTGGCTGCAGTCCTCCTGGAGTGATGGTTCTGTTGAAGCAGTGATCCTATAGAAGGGTCTGGTCTTCCTCTGGGAATCCAGTGGAAAAGGCTACCTTAGGCAGTTTCAAGGCCAGGTTATATCCAGGTGGGAATGTTTGGCTCCTCCCTCCTGGGCAGAGCATCTCATCATAGGATGAGATAAGTCCATGAGTCATGCAGTGGTTTCTTGATGGCCCAGCATCTGTTATCAGGGGTGGGTCATAGCAGGAGATAACAGCTAATGGCCCACAGCTGGTGGTAATAGAATACTTAAATACATCTGTATTTTAACTTAGGACAGAGTCCCAGACCAACTGACCCGTGAGCGTGCAGAGCCCTTGAGCAGAAGTTATGAACCTTGGTTCCGGCACCATCTGTGGCCCAGTGGGAGTCCTGGCCTTGGGCAGCACCCACAGAGATGTTCGTGACCAAAGCCAGGAGGCACAATCGTACCCCAAACCACCCCAAACCACCGTCCCACGGGCAAAAGGGCGTCTTTGCCATGAATTGGAGGGCAGCTGAAGCTGGCACATCCCTGTGACAGGAAAGGGGGACCTGGTGGGACACTCGCACCCACCACAGGCAGGGCAGGGTGGTGGCCGAGGCTGGGGGGGTTGAGGAGGAGTCTGAGATGTGCCCAAGATCCTTGATTTTGTGGCTAAAGGCATAGAGGGAAAGAATGAGCAAGGGATCTGAATGGAAGAGACTCACTGGCCTGGATGTCACCAGAGTCCCCTCCCTTCACCATCAACGGAGCTGGGAAGGGGCTGGAGCCCCAGGAATGGCTGAGGGAGCTGGGAAAGGGGCTCAGGCTGGAGAGAAAGAGATTCAGGGGGGACCCTCTGGCTCTGCATAACTCCCTGACAGGAGGGGGCAGCCAGGGGGAGTCGGGCTCTGCTCCCAGGGAACAGGGACAGGAGGAGAGGGAACGGCTTCAAGAGGTTTAGATTGGAAATTAGGGACAATTTCTTCACTGAAAGGGTTGTCAAGCACTGGAATGGGCTTGTCCCAGGGCGGTGTTGGAGTCACCATCCCTGGAAGTGTCCACGGCCAGGTTGGACGGGGCTTGGAGCACCCTGGGATGGTGGAAGGTGTCCCTGCCCCTGGCAAGGATTGGGACTGGATGGGTTTTAGGTCTCATCGAACCCAAACCAGTCTGGGATCCTGTGAAAGAACTGGGAACGGACTGGTGCCTCCAGAGATTTTGTTGCAGGAAGTTTTCCCATTCCTGGGGCCCTGCAGTGGTAGTGATAAGGAAGGGGTTAATTCTGCCTTGGGGAGGGCTGGGACACACAAGTGCAGGGTCCCTTTCAGCCCTATTTCTCCCTAATTCATCTGATCCCCTATGCAGCATCACTTTAGGATGGTCTAAGCCTTCCCCTCGTACCAGCCTGGCTCCTTCTCTACCCATGACCCACTGAGCCAAGGTAGGCAGGCCTGGAAATTCGCCTCACACTTTTTAGGAAGCTCATTCCTCAAAAACATGAAAGTGAAAACTATTTGGCCTAGAAACTTCAGCTGTGATTTAGTAGCTCGCCCATAGCAGAGACCACTGCCCCCAGAGAGACTGGGGATCCTCCATTATTAACAGCAGGATGTGCCCGTGCCGGGAATCTGCGTGGCAGCAGCAGCAGGCACAGCTCAGGGCTGGCTCTGGAAGTGGAATAATTATGCCAGAGCCCTGAGAGCAGCGCTTGGTCTCCCCTCATCCCCTCGCTGGGGTGAGAGCTGCAGCAGCGACCTCGGGGTGTCACACAGCTGGAACTGCTGAAGGAACGGGGGAGGTGGGCTGGGAATGCTGCTGCGGGCACAGCCAGGCAGGCTTTGTCTGGAAAAGGGATGAGAAGCCAAAAGAGCAGAACGCTGTGGCAAATGACAAAGTCAGACACCCGAGGGTCGGGGAAATGGGCTTCAGGTCTCGGCAGGCACCAGGGTCTGGTGGAGCAGTGGCCAAGGACAGAGATGTCCTTGCCCAGACAGGTTTTGGACTCTTCATCCTTGGAAGTGCCCAAGGCCAGGCTGGACGGGGCTTAGAGCAACCTGGGACAGTGGAAGGTGTCCCTGCCCATGGCAGGGGTGGAATGGGGTGTGCTTAAGGTCCCTTCCAGCCCAAAGCAGTCCGTGATTCTGTGATTCTGTGATTCTGTGATTCTGTGACATAACAAAGATTTCAGGCCTCAGGTATCCCCTGGGAGAGGTGTTGTCCCAGCTTCAGCTGGGTTCCCGGACAAGCACTGAGCTCATCACAACCCATGGCAAAGGCTTCAGGAAGGCAGGACACCAGGACACCAGGACACCAGGATGCTTCTGCAAGGGGTGCACAGCCTTTCCTCCCTCACACCATGTGAGACCTCCCTGTAAAGCTGCTGCTGACAGTGACACCATGTCCTCCCCGGGCTGTCTTAGATCCCGAGGGTCAGAGACACTTCCCAAACCCTACAGGATGAGCCCTCATCCCCTTCCCTGGTGAGCTGCTCTTCCTCAATGGATTTTTTGTGCCCCCAGCAGCCCCATCAGTGGTGGGCCAGCCCTCCTGCTCCCTCCCAGTCCATCCCTGCTGTCCTGCCTTCCTCCTCCTGCCCCCCACGCTCCCACTGTCCCCTCCACCTGGCTTTCCTTTCACCTCCCGGAAAACACCAGGGCTCGGAGCACAGCAGCATCCCTGCCTTCCCTATCTCCCCTCCCCTTCCCGATGCGGCATCTCCTCCATCCCCTTCTCTCAGCAGTTTCACTCCCAGCTTTATTTGGAACTCTGCCTTCTCCTCCCTCCCTCTCAGTAAAAAGCCTTAACAAGCTCAAGCCTTGCTTTGTGTTAAATCAAAGCCCGAGCAGCATGCAAGGGCTCAGCCAAACCCGGTTTCAGTGGTGCCGTGCCCGCTCGCATCAGACGAAGCCTATGGAGGTAATTTACTGCAGAGAGGAGCTGGGGGCAGGGGGCAGCTCATTAGTGCCTGGCGTTATTATGATTGTCGGACTAAAACAGAGCATCTCTTTCATTTATTTCTATTCCTGGCGAATGCAAATGGGGGATCCGAATCAGAAATCCCGCCCGTGCCAGTCCTCGCAGGTCACCACGGATTTCAGGAGGGAGGAAGAACTGACGAACAGGAACGCGCCAAGAGCCTGAAACAAGAGGCAACAATTTTAAGGATTTCAAAGGCTGCTTCCATAAGCCTTTGGGGACTCCAATGGAGCATATTGATTAAACTTCGGAAGCAGCTAAAAGCAGCCCCACCATGGCTAATTAATACAGCGATGCCCCGATGCCCCTGCTCTTGTTTTACCAAGCTGCAGCCTGTCAAATCAATTAATATTCACCGCCCTGATGAAAGCAAAACTCTGCTTATCATTTGCTAAATGGATCGATGCATGGACTCCCTCCATACCACAAAGTCCTGTGGGGTTCAATGGGGTGTGCTGCAGATGCTTTTGGGGTGACACCAGACAAGCAAACCCTTGTTTTGACTCTCTCATGCAAACCAGGTTTCTGTCTGATGTTTCCCGTGTACCTGGTTCTCTGTAGATTCTTGGGCAATGACAATTCAAGGTGATTATTCCCTATTTCAATGGACCTGTGCTTATAGGATGGCATTTAGGATGTGGGATTGTTGGGGTGCCCTCTGCAGGGCCAGGAGTTGGACTCAATCCCGATGGACCCCTTCCAGCTCAGGAAATGCTGGGGATTTCATGATTCTACACCCACTGCATTTCCTCCCCTGCACCAGGAGAATCCTTTCTCCACTTTTCCACCATCCAGTGGAGCTCGTGGCTGGTGCTGTCTCTCACTGGACACCAGTTCAGGACTGGTTTAATGCTGCCACTGTGGGGACTGCAAAACTTTCTAAAATGGGGCTTTTGGTGTCCCAAACCTTCTTAAACTGAAGATCAAACCTGGTTTGATGGTGTCTTCTAAAGTTGCTCTCTCAAACCCACCCTGGAGAAGTCAGACACCTCCACGAGACCTTCTGGGAGGTTTTTAGGCAGCCCTGTATTTATGCACGGCTTCTTTTAGGGCTAAGCAGCCAGATTTGACCCCTTGTGGCTCATCAGAGAAGAGGAATTCCTGGGAAAGGAGTGGTTCCAGGCAGGACCATGCAGAGTGTGGATCACCTGGATGCTGTGCCAGCCCAGGTGACGCCAGGAACAGGAGTCTGTCCTTGCTGTGCCACCGTGGGCTTTGGGGAGGCTTTGGTAGCTCCCGGGGGGAGCTGGAGGTTTGGGATAACTTCTGGCTTCCAAAGGGAAGGCAAAGGGAGGTGCTTTGCTTCTCATGAGGCACCAGCTTTGATTTCGAGCGAGTTTTTGGCACCCCTCGATAAAGTGCCATGAGCTGTTTGCTGAACTTTAATTCTGTGTGCCTCAGAAAAAAAAAAAAAAGAAAAGAAGGAGAAAAAGGGGGAAAACAGTTGAACAAAATAATTTCAGCAACATCTGCTGCCTTTCTGAGATATTTCACCAGAGGCCTGTGGAGATCAAACATTTTCCTCTAATTAGAGCTCTTTCCTCAGAGCAGCTCCCCTGGATGCAGAAATATCTCCACACCCCCCACTGGCTGCCCAGAGCTCCTCCTGGGACTCTCTGCAGCACAGACAAACACCCAGCTCTCCTCTGGGGTATCCTCAGGGCAAACCCACAGCTTTTCCAGCAGGGAAAGGTTGGTCCCTCTGTCTGTTCCTCCCTTCGTCACACCATGATCTCTCACTTTCCACTTGGTCTCAGAATCAGAGAAGAATTAAGGTTGGAAAACCTGCAGGTCCAACCATTCCCCAGCACTGCCAAGGCCACCACTGGCCCATGTCCCCAAGAGCGACATCCACATGGCTTTTAAACACTTCCAGGGATGGCAATTCCACTGCTGCTGCCAGGACTGGACAGCCCTTTCAGTGAAGAAATTTCCCCAATATCCAACCTGAACCTCTCCTGGCACAACTGGAGGCTGTTTCCTCTCATCCTGCCCCTTGTTCCCTGGGCGCTTTTTCCGTGTCTAACAAGACACCAATCAAATTAGTTCATTATTAGCATTATTAGAGTTATTATATATAGTTATTAACATTATTATAAAGCCTATATGGACAACACACCCTGAAGTTGAGAGCTTTGGACCAAAAGTTGGGTGGTCATGCCAAGGAATGCTCCCAGGTGGAGCTGGGCATGTTTCATGCTGGAAAACAAGTGGGAAAAGTTCCTTGGGCATGTGCCATGTGTCCTGGCATCCCTGCAAGTGTCCTTGGAGAGCAGGAATGCTTCAGATCCCAGCTGCTGCTGAAGAGGATTCCTACCACAGGCTGTGCTTCTGGGGGAAACGGGTTGGGGACATGGTAGTGTAACCTGCGAGGGGCCAAATCCTGCCTCAGAACCCTGCTGGGAGGATCTGTGGGATGGGCAGACGGCTCTCAGGGGAAACCACTCCATTCCCTGTAGCCCAATACAAGCTTTACCTGGGAAGGGATTGGATTCTCCCTCTCCACTTCCCTCGCTTGTTTTTTCCCCATAACAAACCTTATGGGAAGGAAAACCCTAAAACCAATTCATTGTGTTGTAACAGAGAGAAAAACCCCAAACCAGCAGCGTTTAGCCTTTGTGAAATCAATGCTTTGCAGGAGAGAGGAATCACTCCTTCTTTCGCCTCTGGATTGAGGCAACTAATTCAGATCTGATCCACATGGAAATTTGCAGCCCATTCCCATGGCCAGGGAAGGGCTCTGAAATGATCCCAGTAGTGTAAGGATGATTTATGAGGCAGGTTGGAAAGAGCAAAGGAAACCTGGGTTGTTAGTTCTTATTTTTAGGGATGATAAACAGCAGGGAAGGGAGATTTCTTTATTTTTTTTAATGTCTCTCCACAGAGGCAGAAGAAGCAGCGTGGGCCTGAGTTAGGTGGGGTAGTGGGAAGAAAATCTGTACTCAAAGGGATGTGAGGCCCTGGCACAGGGTGCCCAGAGAAGCTGTGGCTGCCCCTGGATCCCTGGCAGTGCCCAAGGCCAGGTTGGACAGGGCTTGGAGCACCCTGGGACAGTGGGAGGTGTCCCTGCCCATGGCAGGGGTGGCACTGGATGGGCTTTAAGGTCCCACACAACCCAACTCATCCTGTGAAACTAAGAATAGGAAAATGTTGGCTTAATAATAGGGGAAAACTTCCTGGCAGAGACATCTGTTGTTCTGATATCATGAGCAGATCAGTGCTTCCAACGGACTTCCCAAAGGAAGGGCTCCAGACCCTATTCCCTCACCCAAAGCATCCCACAACAGAGAGGGTCAGGGAGGAAAGGGCCCATTCAGTCCCCACATTTTCCAAGCTCTCCATGGAATGGTTTGGGTTGGAAGGGACCTTAAACTCATCCAGAGCCATCCCCTGCCATGGGCAGGGACACCTCCCACTGTCCCAGGGTGCTCCAAGCCCCGTCCAACCTGGCCTTGGACACTGCCAGGGATGGAGCAGCTGCCACAACCTCTCTGTCCCAGACTTACCCACTGCCTTGCAAGAGCAGGAGGCCTGGGAGTGTGTAAATGCATCATTCTCCCTTTTTCATGGGGAAAGAGAACATTTCCCCCTTCCATGTCTCCCGCCCATCCTCGGATGGGATTCCCAGGTCCCTCCGTGGGGCACAGCAGCAGCAGCAGGGTGGCGCAAACCAGGACTGCTTTGTCCTGTGCCTGAAACCACCACCACTAGCTCCTAGACCACGGCAATTATTTAAAAAGCACGGCACAGACAGGGCAATCCAGAGCTTGGCACAGCAGGATCCCAAACTCCGGGAGTGCAAGGGGACCCTGGATCTGAAATCTCCCCAAAGAGGAGTGGCAGCCCCATCCAGGGCAAACACAGACTGCTCTAATTAATGCTCCCGCTGCTAATTGCTGATAACCAACATCTTCCTGTGATCTGCTTTGGAACTGGGGTGCTTACAACAAGCTGGGAGGATGGATCCAAGGGGGGTTATTTGCTTCCCCCACATTCTCCAGGAATCTTTGAACACCACATCTGCAAAGGTCAAGCGTGTCCCTCATTAGGGACCGACATCTTCATGGGAGTGTGGAGATCAGAGGGAAGGGGGAGCTGCAGCATGGAGGGGTTGGAAAACACATCCACAAGGATCTTCCCTCACCCACGAGATGGCTGGACAGGTTTATTGGGTCCTACAGGGTGGAGGCACCAACCTGTGGCTCAGGAAAAACACCCCAGTGGCCAGTGGCACAACTGGGCAGGGTTACTGGGGGCCCAGAGGGTGGCTGGGGAAGCCAGAGGGTAATCAGAGGTGACAACTCAGAGGAAAAAATGGGGGTTGAGGTGACAAAAAGCCTCTCCCAGAAGACTTGGTAAAAAGTGCTGCTTCTCCCTGTGCACTTTAAAAGTCACCATCGACACCGGCATCGCTCGGAGAAAAAGTCACCCGTTAAAAACAGAGCGTGGCTGGAAGGGAGATATTTCAAAATTCAGCTGGGAACTATTCCCACCGAAGATGGAGTAATAACTGCACAGAAGAACTTAACGAACCCCAGGAAATAATTTCTCCTTTTGCACTTGAAACTGTTCTCATGGCAATGGTTTCCCTTTGCCAGGTCCTGTCTGAACAGAGAAGCCCACAGCAACTCCTTGGAACTGCTGGACTTTTCCTGGTGCTGCCACTGCTCCAGTTCCTCTCCATCCCTCGAGCAAAGCCATAGTTGAGGGAGGAGGATGCATTTTCCACCAGCACAACAGAGGGAGGGAGCACGATGCTGCAGATCTGGATAACCCCACCCTCAGGCTGTGGGATGCAAATGTTTAAGATCCCTTCTACCCCACATTTTTCTGGTGATCCTCTAAATGTTCAAGTTCTCAGCCCCTTTCCAGTTTACTGATGCCCTGTGAAGAGCAGAAGTAGGAATGCAGCTCCTTTTCCACCCCAAAATCCTGCCAAGTTGGGAGGCAAGATGCTGGTACCTCTCATCGGGCAGGCAGGGGCTCTCCACGCCCTCAGGGTTTATTTGAGGACCATTTCCTAATTAATATGCACAGCTTTTGATTATTTTCTCACCTGCTGTGTCTTGCAAGTCCCATGCATTAAAACTTCCCCCAATTCCCAGATAAATCCAAGGCCCACTTTTGAGCTCGGAGCCGTACATTAGTCAGACTCATTTGCCTGGGAACATGAAAGTCCCTTCCTATTTATCTCCTCATTTGAACTACATAAATAGCTCCCAGCACAAACTCCTCATCTTCCCAACATTATCCCAGCAAATAGCAGCCTTTGAAAAAGAAAAATTAGTGGTGGGTAATTATTTTTGCGGCAGATACCAAAATGATAATTTCTTAAACAATTACTTTGAAATATTAACAATTGTTCTCTAAATTCCAATTTAATTCCTGATATGAATTATAGTTTGTCAGATCTGGGCTTCGGAAACATTTGTTCCTTGCACGGAACATAAAAAATGCCAGCGTAACCTTTCGCCTCTGCAGCCTCCGAGCAGAGCCAAATGCCTCCGCTCTCGTTTTATCAACACAAATAATTAAAACACAGGAGAGTGTTTGGGATTTATACAGTTGTTTTTGGCACCTTATTCATATTTATTTGATCTGTAAGATATCATTTTAATTAAAAGCTCGCTCTCTTTTCCTCCCTCCTCTGCCCAGAGAATAAATTATTTATAATAGCCCCGCTGCCTCAGACAGCGCTCAGAATGTGGGATGCTGTGCTGGGATCCCGCTGGAGTGCCAGGCACTGCCCTGGGCACAGCCCTGCCTGCCTCAGCAGGGCTAAAATCCCTGGATTTGATGGCTGGATCCCCCTGGCCCCGGGAACACGTGCAACCCCCTTGGCACCATTTCCCCCTAGAAATAAAAAGGCGTTTTCTCCCGCCCGAGGGTTAAATTTGTTTAAAAGCCCCTCCCTGCTGCCGTGGTTTGGGGCAGGGGTTGGGATTATCCCCATGCCTCCATCAGCAGAGGCAGCCCGGGAGGATCTGTGAGATCACACAAGACCCCGGCCGGCAGCTGGGAAGTCTCCTGCGGAAGCACAGTTACTACAAAGACCTTTTCATCTCATTTTTCTCTTGCCTCCCTTTGCTCCCCACAGTCCAACCTTTACTCGCTCCTTTTCTCTTCAGCTGGCTTCAGATGCAGCTCAGAGCAGTGGGTTAAAATAAAAAAAAAAAAAAAAAGGGATTTTTTTCCTATTGCCTTTGAAGTCTGAGGGTTAAACCTAGAGAAGGAGCCTTCCCACTGAACACAACACTTATCAAAGCCATCCTGAAGCCTCTGGAGTTTAGCTGGAGCTTCCCAGGCATGCCTATCTGGCATTTGCACCGGATAAAGAGCCAGGATCCTCTTTGCAAGCCCAATATTCGGAGGTAGCAGGGTCCTGCAGCTTGCAGAGCAGAGCCTCCAGCACATCCCAAGGGCCACAGGCCACGGCTTTCCAGGGCAACATCACCCTGCTGCTAAATGGGCTTCTCTGGAACTTCTCATGGGGAAAACGCAGCTCCCAGTGGTCGTATTTAAGTTCAATTATCCTTGATTAGTGCCTGGATTGATGAGGAGCTGCAGGTAAGCGTTTGGGCCAGGCCCCATCCCTTCCTTCTCCGTGGCTGCTCCCACAGCAACTCCACGGCCGCTTCACGCCCCGGGCTCCCTCCGGAAGGACTCTGGTTTCCATAAATGAGGCCAAAATTCCTCCCTGGTATAGGTCACCTAATTAAATCCCAGCACCTCGAATTATTTATGATCCTTTGCAGCTATGCAAATTGAGCCCTCGGAGCATTTCCAGGAATATTTCTGTGCAACCACGAGGAGCCCAACCCGAGCTGAGGGTTGAAAGCAGGGCTTGGTTTTATCTAAAATTAGCCCCCTGCCCGTTTGTCTGGGGGCTTTTTGCCAGGAGCACGGCTGACCTTGCGCTCTGGGAGTTTCTCAGGCTGGGTTTTTTCAGCCCCAGGAGCTGGAGGGTGAACGGCACAGGTTTAGTGCAGAGCAAGAGGCTGCGGGTGCAGCTGCAGGATGAGCCGGACACGGACACGTCGTTGCTCTGTGGGGACCACGAGGGGATATCAGGGTCATGGGGCAGCTCCTGAGGGCTCGGGGAGCTTTGCTCGCCCCTCAGAGGCAGCATCAGCTGGGGCAGAGCTGGCCCTTGGGTTTGGATCCTCACAAGTTCTGCTGGTGTTCCCCCTGTGGTGCAGCCGTCTCCTTCCGGAGGATGATCCCAGTGCAGAGGATAATGGGAGAACAGGGTGCTGAAGGAAAAAAAAAATTAGGAAATAAAACCATTCCTCAGCTGGGTTAAATGAATGAGGTGCTGCAATTCAAACCCCGAGCAATGGGAACATCCAGGGGCCAGGGGGAATTGGAATGTCCGATGTCCAGGAGGCTGAAGGAGGGATTCGTACACATCCGTGAGCTTCTGCTGCTTCCCAGCCGGAATCCGAGCCCGCTGAAACAGAGAGGGAAAAACCAAATGAAATCCCTCTTGTAATGGGTCTGAGGGAATTCCTTCAGGAGATGCAACCTGGGCAAGCACCAGGGGAGTCACACTGGCCATGCCTCTGCTCCCCACAGGCTCTGGTCAGCCTGGAGAAGTCGAGACCTCCCAGCACCTTCCAGGACCTCAGGCAGCTCCAGGGAGGACAGAGAGGGACTCTTTATCAGGACCTGTAGGGACAGGACAAGAAGCAATGGGTTCAAACACAAACAGGGAAAATTTAGATTAAATATATGGAAGGAATTGTTCCCTGTGAGGGAGGTGAGGCCCTGGCACAGGGTGCCCAGAGAAGCTGTGGCTGCCCCTGGATCCCTGGCAGTGTCCCAGGCCAGGCCAGACAGGGGGAACATTACCCCTAGACATGGGATTTCATCACAGCACCAATACCCACGTACCCACGTGGGTATTTCTCCAGCTCAGTTTACATTTATTCTGTTAATTTTCCATATTCCTTCAGTTCACCCAGCTCCCTTTTCCCTTTTTTCCCTTTCTCACTAGCCCCAGTCTCCAGATATCTCCAAATTTTCTCAAGGAAAGAAGCTGCTTTCAAGCAGGACTAAAATAAACAAGGTCATTGGAAAAGATAAAAAATAATGAGTTCCTTTCCGTAGCACTCCTTGCTCGTCTCTCCCTCACCCTCCCCCCTTTCATCTCACTCCAGAAAAAAGGAAAATAAATCTTTACTAATCCCCTCAGAGCCCTGCCTTCAGATCCGCCTGCGATGCTCGTCGGAGCCGCGCTGGAAACAGCAGCGTGGCCCCAGAATCCATGAAAATCAATTTATTGCCCGTTCCCCAAACCTCCCTCTTCCCCCCATGCCAGGAACATCCCATCCCACCCCTCCAGTCAGGCTCATTCCAGTCAGTGGCCTTCCCTGTGCTCCTTTTCCTGGTCTGTTTGAGTTTTTCACAAAGTCTGAGAGATCTGGAAACTGCTGGGAAGTCTCGAAGCTGGGTTTTAAATAGTTGATTAAAGAGCAGTCAGCAGAGTCGGAGAAAGTAGGAGAGAGCTCTTGGGAATGAAGCTGATTTTGGCCAACCTGTGCTTCCAGCAAAACCAGCCCCACCGGGGTTCGGTCATATCCCTTCTCCAGGGGCTTAAAATCCCACGGGGCTCTCACCAAAAAATTCAAAAATCCCATATTTTTGTCATCAGAAAACAAATTTGTTCCTACACCCGTGCAGAGAGGAAAAGAAAGGTCTTAAAAGTTGAACTTTCTTGCTCTGGCACTTTTTAAAAAGGAATATTATTCCAGCTAATGTTCTGAAATGACATTTCATTCCGCAATTGAATAAAACATTTCATGGGATCTAAAATTAATCAGGGTGGGAAGGAGAAGGGTTTATTTCGGGAGGAGAAAAAAAAAAAGAAATCAAAGGGTCTGTACTTCGCATTGATCCAAACCATTTCTTATTTGAATTTTTGTGGAGGATTGGGCAGCGAGCTGAGAAGGGTTTCATTTGCCCAGCTCTGATTGGAAGCCCTGAACCGGTGAGGGCTTTAGGTTTGCAAAATGCAAAGTGTGGAGAATCCCGGTGGGAAGACTTTGGCCTCGCTCCTGCCTCCAATCTGGTGGTTTGATGGATGATTTTAGGCCTGAGATGTCGGACATGTGGGGCTGGGAGGGCGTGACCACATTAAAGAAGGGATGGGGCAACATCTTTTCCTCCTCATCATGGTGTAGGGGCTCCTCCTTCTCATTCGATTCCCCCAAAAAATCAAAATAGTCCCTGTAATCGCTAATGCCACGTTGTGTGTTACCTAAATCATGTACAAGCAACAGAGTTGGGGAACCCCTCTGGAATGGCTGGTCCAGCTTAGTTCCGTGGTCTTGGAGGTATCTTCCAGATGCGTTGATCCCCTGGGAAGAGGAGGTGGCTGGAGATCCCCAGCTCTGGATTAACACTCTCAGTGTTGGTCCCAGGAAATAGATTTTAAGTAAAATCATGGAATCATGGAATGGTTTTGGTTGGATGGGACCTTAAAGCCCATCCCATCCCACCCCCTGCCATGGGCAGGGACACCTCCCACTGTCCCAGGCTGATCCAAGCCCCAATGTCCAGCCTGGCCTTGGGCACTGCCAGGGATCCAGGGGCAGCCACAGCTGCTCTGGGCACCCTGTGCCAGGGCCTCACTTCCCTCACAGGGAACAATTCCTTCCCAATATCCCACCTAAACAGGGTAAAAAAGTCACTGGTAGCAGGTTCCAGGCCTCAGCAGCTCAGCCTTGCTGGTACAGCCATGGTGGCCCCTGTGCCAAGGCGTTCCTATGCCAAGGCAGCCTCTGCCGTGCCAACACAGCCAGCGGCAAACCCAGCCTTAGACACACCAGCAGCTGGCCCCGGGCTGGGTGGCCCCCCTGAGCTGGGACCATGTGGGGCTTGGTTTTCACGGTTGGCCATCCCCTGCAGGCCCAGCTGTGTGCCGCATCTCCAGCTGGACACCAAGACACCCCCCTCCACCAGCCCTGGTTTTGCTCCGGGCTGGGCTGGAGCCCCAAACTCAGATCTAAGCCAGCTCTGACTGCAGAGGACCTTTAGATCCTTCTCTCCCTCCCTGATGCTCCCAGTCCCCACCTCAGTGTGGGCTCTGGGCTGGGCTCCCAAGGCAGGTTGTCCCCTCGTGTGTCCAGCTCCTGCCAGCCCAGGGGCTGCCTGTCCCCTCCCTCCTGGCTGGCCTGTGCTCAAAACCACAGATGGAGGCCAGAAACCAGCAAACCCAAAAAGCTTTACATGAAAATCACTCTGAAAAGCACTGCAGAGAGGAGGGGGAGGCAGGGGAGGGCGAGCAGACAGCAGCTCCACAGCTGTTGTCTTTCATGTCCTTTAAAGCTCCTGTTATGCCAGTTTTTTTAATTAAAATGTTTTTTAAGAGGCTGCTGGGATTTGCTGCTCCTTGTCCTTGGTGGAGGTGAGCGGTGCCGGGATGGGGAGGCAGAGCCACAGGCACCCACAGCCACCAGTCGAGGGCACAGATCCTGCCTGCTCCAACCTCACATCCCAGGGGAGATCCGGAAGAAAACCAGGATGCTGCTCCAGACCTTCAGGCAGGGCAGGAGTAGCTTCCAGTCCCTGTGTCCGTGCCCTGCTTGGGCTCAGTGTTGATGGCTGTGGCTCTCCACCAGCCCCGTGGCTCAGGCCGTGGCTGGGGGGTGATCAGTGAGCTTGGGAAGGAGTAGATCCATGGGAAAACGAATCCTTTCTCCAGGTAAAACATGCCCTGAGAGCCTCGCCTACAAAGGAACGCTGCGCTTCAATCCCAGCCGGCCGGAATTTCCTGCATATTTGTGAAATCAATGATCTCTCTGTGCTTGGCCAAAGCAGTTATTAATGTTTTCACACCACAGGAGACACGCACTGCAACCGCAGGACCTGCGAGTGATGAATAATGAACGCCGAAAAAAAAACCAGAGACAACATCAGCACTTGTTTGGGGGCCATCAGCAATGAGAAGGCAGGGCTGGCCTCAACGCTTAAAACCACCGTTTGACCCCGAAAAAGCTTCTCAGGGAGAAGGAAGCCCGGTCCCAGTCCCCCTTGTGACAGCGCCGGGGATGTGATAAGTGGGTAAATGATAGCAGGAGCTAAGCTCAGCTCTGCTCCACGCCCGGGCTTTGCACAATATCACGGTTCATTATCGAGGCACGCAGGCACCCCGGCAGAATCCTAACCTAATGAAAGTCTTATTTGCCAGAGTAACAGTTCATTACTGGACTTGCTGTGCCGCCTAAACCCCTAAGGTGGAAAAAAGTAGCCCAGTGCGAGCCTGCGGAACACGCCGTGAAATCCTGGCGGGCTGGGCGTTTGCAATTCTGCTGCAGCTCTCTCCGAGGAGGGGACGCGGATTGCTCTGAGTCAGGAGGGGTGTTTCAGACTCTGCAGGGGTTTTTAGGACTCTCTGGGGGGTTTAGGGTATGGATCAGGTCCCCAGGAGAGCAGAGCTGCCCAGCCCGGTACCCACCCAAGGACAGGCGGCCTCTCCCTGCTGGCACAAAGAGAGGTGCCCAAAGGTGACAGATCTGACTGGCAGCTCGGGAGCCTGAATTCAAACACACAAGTGAGACAGGATTGACTGGGAGAGCTACTGAGCCCCGAATTCCTGAGCTGCATCTCCTCACAGGGACCTCAGCTCAGGCTGTCCTGAGGGCAATGCCTGGGAGCAGGATGAAGGCTTGGGTTAGAAACGTGGAATCGTGGAATGGTTTGGGTGGGAAGGGACCTTAAAGCCTATCCAGTGCCACCCCCTGCCATGGGCAGGGACACCTTCCACTGTCCCAGGGTGATCCAAGCCCTGTCCAGCCTGGCCTTGGACACTGCCAGGGATCCAGGGGCAGCCACAGCTTCTCTGGGCACCCTGTGCCAGGGCCTCAGCACCCTCCCAGGGAACAATTCCTTCCCAATATCCCACCTAATCCTGCCCTCTTTCAGCTTAGAGACTCTCCCCCTTGTCCTACCAAGGGACCCCTTGTTCCTTTACAGAGAACATTTTCCAAATCTGTGTTTGAAAGCAAGGGGAGGACAAACTTTTACACCCCCTGTAGGGTCAGAGCCCTCCCAGCCCCCAGGACCGCAGTCCTTGGACAACCTGCCAGGAGCCTGCAGAGACGCTGCTGCTCAAACAAAGCTGCTCATCCTCGCTTCCGGCAGTAAAAGATGGCAAAATATTGTCATCTGTGCCTTTTTCCCTGCTCATCTGTTCCCAGATAGAAGGGGGAAACAGCAAGACAGCCAAGTGAGAGCCTCAGTGAGCACTTGCTCAGATCCCCAACCTGGAGAAGAGGCACCTCCCAGGAAGGGCTGCTTTCATCCCGCTGTGGTGGGAGCAGAGCCTGGGGCCAGCCCAGAACCGGGGCTGCTTCCACATCCAGCTCAGCTCCAGGCTCTGCAAGCTGCTGTTAACCCGGGGCCCTCAAGAGCTGATGTACAACACAGCCGCACTCTCCTCTGAATAAAAAGAAGGAATAAACAGGACAGGTAGCTGTGGAAAGCTGCAGTCACGGATCAGGCAGGTGGACAGGGAAAGAATTCCCTGTTTTCTGTTCCAGGAGAATCTGCCCTCCATGTTTTCAGCCCACCCATGCGTGGCTCGTGAATCTGTTTGCCTACATTATTTGAGGGCGTAGCAGACAAAATCCCAGTGGGTTTTGGTGAGGCTAGAGCTGTTCCATGGAAAATGTAAGGAAAGCTCCTTCCCTAGCCTGGTCTGAAATGCAGGACAGAGCAATTCCAGAGGTCTGGACCTTGCCTCTGGAGCCAAGGAAGGCCACCAGGATGCAATCCTGCTGTCAAGCAGACAGCAGCAGTTCCCTGCTGTTTCCTCACTCCACTTTACAAGCACCACCCGTCTCCTCCCAGAGCAGCAGCTCTTCCTACCAGCCAGGGCTGTTGAAAAAAAAATGAAAGCTCTCTGTCAGAAATTTGGGGAAATTACAGTTATTTGTGCTTTTTCCAGGAAGGAAGAGGGTTTGTCTCTGTTAACAGCCCCAACTAAAAGTCAGATATTGAGTCTCAAAGTTGCCTGTGCTGTCTGTATTGTCACCAGGATGGCAAAACCTCCCGAGGACTCCTGATCCCATCCGTCATGGACACCCTTTGGGACAGGACAAACGGCCTTCTGGAAGGAACCTGCTTCTGCAAGGACCGCAAAGAGAGTTCAAGTGAGCGTGGGCCTCGTTTCGCAGTGCTTGGTGAGGTGAGAGGAATCCCAGCCCGTGTGTTTGAACACCCCCGTTCTTCCCTCCTGGCATCCTTCCCGTTCTGAACCGTGCCTCATCCCAGCTCCCTTCTCCAGGATGTTCCTGACCGTGTCCATCACCGCACCAGGAGTTTGGCTGGAAATAATAAGGGAGGAAGGAGTGATCCCGTGAGAGCTGGCAGAGCCTCCGAGCCCTCCCGCAGCAGCGTTTGGTCTCTCTGACACCTTTCTCCCCAAAATCAGTCCCTGTAGAGCCCAAATGAAGGGCAGTGATCTCCTTCTCCAGCTGCACCTGGAGGTGACAAGGACATCCATGAACACGTATTTCCTGATGATCCCACGAAACCAGCCCACCCTTCCCAGTCCGATGCAGCTCTAACTGGGAGCCTGATGGAGACATCACCGATGGCAACACTCCCAGAAGAACTCAAAAGGGCAAGGAAACAAGAATGGAGCCACTCCTGGCTTTCAGTGGACAGGCTGAGGATCGTGTGGTGATGGAGGAGGGGGATGGTTCACTAGCTTTTAAAACAGGGATCAACAAACCTTGGGAAACAGAGCTCCGGTCCCCCAGCCGAGGCTGGTGAGAACATCTGCTGTCCCACCCAGCTGCTGCACGGAAGGGATATGCTCTGATGTGGGCAAAGTCCTGCTGGGATCGAGGAGCCAGCCCCACCCAGGGGTGTTTCCCACGTGCCAAAGTCCACACAAGGTCCGGAGAGGAATAAAACCACTCGGGATGCAGTAGGGAGGAACCTGCAGGAGCTGCCACCGTCTCAACGCTGTCTCCAGGAGGGTGGAAGAGCTGCTCCGCACACAGAGCTCAGGATGGGGCCTGCTGCCTTCTGACTGCCCAAAGTCCAAATCAAACCCTATAAAAATGAAACCTCGGCGTTCTCACCTCCACCCCAACCACAGGCCCGAGGGGCGGTTCAAGTGGTTGGCTCCTGCCTCAGTTTCTCCTTGTGCAAAATGGAATTAACCACATGAAACCACCCTCAGAAATCACAGCAGGTTCTTTGAAGAACGGGCAACCTAAAATTGGTGGGTCTGCTTATAAGAGTTGAAGGTAATGGAATGCTAATCCCATTCATTAACACCCAGGCTCTGCTCATTAGTGTCGTTTCACTCTTCCTTCGCCAGGCCCAGATTCCTGTTTTGCACATAATCTGTTTTATTAAGCAGGTTTTTCATAGCAAAAAAAGTTTTCTCTTCCGTGCATGTTTTTTTTATAAGTCCCCTCGAATTTAATTAGGCCCCAAAAGGTTCAAGGAAGTTTGGGGATGTACCCAAACTTCAGGAAACTCACTTGGAACTCCACCTCCAAAGCTTTTAAGTTTTGCTGATCGCTGCTCCGTGTTCCACATTCTTCCTCCATGTCACTCCGTAATTGTTCTGTTTTTCAAGATTAGAGCTCTCCTGGGGAAGAAAAGAGCTTTTGTCACATCAAACATCTCCCAGTGGGTGAAACCCTGGCACCAGCCTGAGCGAGGGGCTCTGCCCACCCTTGGGAAACATCCATTTCCCATCCCTCGGGAAAGGAGAGCAACTGAGCAGGGCTTTGAAAGTCCTTCCCCGATCCTTTTCTGCACTAAATTATTAAATCTCCCGAGTGATGGATTCTCCCCATGGCCTCAGCTCTCCTCATGGGATGCTGAGGCTGAACCCCAGGACTGCACCAGCAGCTGAGCTCCACTCCAGCCAGGAGAAAAGCACTGGAAAAAGGAAAGTACAGCCTGTTATTCGGTGCATCCTGCTCAGTATTGCACATCATCTCAAAGCCATCAGTGGAAAATTCAGCCTGGGAGCAGCCTCACACCGGACCCCACACCCTCACAGGATCATGGAATCATTGAGGATGGAAAAGCCCTCTCAGACCGTTGGGCCCAGCTGTTCCCCACCACTGACCCACGTCCCCAAGTGCCACATCCACACGGCTTTTAAATCCCTCCAGGGATGGTGCCACCACTCTGGGCAGCTGTGCCAGAGCTGGGCAACCCTTTCACTGAAGAAGTTCTCCTAATATCCCCCCTGGTGCGACCTAAGCCCATTTCTGACCAGCAAACAACCCCGGATCACATCCCGGTCCCAGACTTTGCTTGGCAACGTTTCTGCTAGCAGGGTTTGTGAGAGAAAGCATCCCAAACAGGAGCGGAGATCCACCTGCGAGGCCTCCAGATGTGTCCCTGCCAGCCAGGACACGCCTCCAGCCCAGGATCTGGATCCTCACCGGCGTTCCCAGTGGTTTTTCCAGGGGCAGACATCCTCGAGCTGCCTGATGCTGCAGAGGCGCCACAACAGGGGCAGGACCCACTTGGAAGCTGAGTGGTTCCAGCACGTGGAGCCCTCCGAGTCCCTGGGATCTTCACCCCGGTCCTGCAGCCTCTTTTCCCACTGCCAGGGTTTCCATTCCCTGTGCCTCGCCATCCGCTGAAGCCCCCCTGCCCCCAGGTAGAGGATTTTGGGAGCTACCATTCCTCCTCATTAGCATAACCCAGTTAGCTCCATATTGCTCCACTTTAGGCAGAAATTGCAATTTCATCTGGAGCTTTAAACAAATGGGAAAATGTTCTAAACCACGGACTGTTATTGAATTAAATATTAACATAAATACAGAGCTGAATGGAGCACTGGATTATTAATTTTAATATTTAATCCAACGAGAAACCTTATGGCTGTTTTTGGGTGGTTTATTTTCTTTAATCCAATTTCCCATCAGCACTAAAATTAAGTTTTCTTAATGAAGGAAGGTGATCAGCAAAGTGTCCTCTCGTGGTCCAGGATTCCAGAGCCGGTGACTGCGAGCATCCACACAATAAAAAGAGGAAGCAGCAGCAGTAACGATCCCTGTGTGCTGGCATGGGCAGGAAGAAAAGGAACGTAATTAATATGATGTGCAGCTCAGATGAATACGAGCCAGAGGAGATTAAAGAAAGCAGGTGACCCTTAAGTGTTTCTCCCTCCCAGAGGAAACAGCGCAGATGGCTGACTTTGAGGGAGACGGCCTTCAACACCAGCCCACCTAAGAGAGAGTTTTGGGGTGATCCCTCCAGCCCAGCCCTGTGCCCTGTCCCCAGGTCACCGTCACACCAAGGCGTGGGTGAGGACAGCAGGGGAGCTGCTGCAGAGCCGAGCCTTCGGGCTCCTCCCAGCTCCCTCTGGCACATCCCTCAGCTGTTGGTCCATCGGCCTTGGAGGGATGCCTGGGGAGAGCTCTGGAGGAGGGGCCTGGCAGCGCTGGACAGGAGAGCAGCTCGGCTTTGACCCTGGGGAGGGCAGCACGGTGTTTCTGGCTCTGCACTGAGCCCAGGTCTGATTTTTGTCAGCCACCCTGCTGCTCCCCAGGTGGGCTGCAAGGGACAAGCTGGGGCAGGACGTGTGGGTTTGGTGACGGCATTCAGAGCTGGAGGAAGACAGGAAAAGAAAACCAACCCCAGCAGGAAAAAGGTTTGGGAAAAGCACTTTCCAGCAGCTGCAGCTTGGGTAAACCAGTCTGGTTCTTCTTTATTTACACCAGCCGGGGGTCTGCTCCCGGAGCCTGGGAGGAGTCTCCCACCTTCCAGCGGAGCAGCATCCTTTCTTCTGCTTGTATTTCCATCCAGAGTTCAGACACGGTCTGTACTCTGCCCTGGTGACACAGGAAGGGGGCAGCTCTGTTTCCTTAGGTCGTGGTGGGCAGGAAAAGCCCCTTTCGTGACTCCTGAGCAGTCTCCCAGCCTTCCTTTGGCTTCTTGCACCACTGATGCTTCCCACAGTAGCTCTGAGGAATGGAAGGAGGGGAAGCTCTTGCTGTGTGATGGGAGCTGGGCATGGAGAGAGAGGGAGAGGGAGAGGGAGAGGGAGAGGGACAGGGAGAGGGACAGGGACAGGGACAGGACAGGGACAGGCAGTCAAGGATGCAGGAGACCACACAAGAGCGACCAGGCCAGAGGTGACGGATGGCAAGGTTTCACTGGGATTTGGGAGCATCCCAGTGAAGGAGCAGCCAGCCCTGATCACTGACCCTGAATAGCAGCAAAGCTTTCCTGGGCACAGCTGTGATTATTTCCAGGCAGGTGCATCCAGGTGGAAGCAGGCTGGGGATGGCAGTGCCCAGGTGGCTCCTCTCACACACCCCTCACCCTGCCCACGTTCCCCCCAACTCTGGACCTGCCCTACAAGAGAAACTTCCCAAAATGCCTCAGGGACCCCAGCAAAGCCACAGATGGCAGCAGGGCAGAGGGAGAAGGCATCTAAAGGGCTGCTGGACAGATTGGATCAGTGGGTTTAGGATGGCAGAACCCCACTGGAATCACAGAATCATCACAGGATGTCCTGAATTGGAAGGGACCTTAAAGCTCATCCTGCCACGGGCAGGGACAGATTCCACTACCCCAGGGTGCTCCAAGCCCCGTCCAGCCTGGCCTTGGACACTGCCAGGGATCCAGGGGCAGCCACAACTTCTCTGGGTACCCTGTGCCAGGGCCTGCCCACCCTCCTGGGGAACAATTCCTTCCCAATATCCCATTTAACGCTGCTCTCTGGCAGTGGGAAGACATTCCCCCTTGTCCTGTCACTCCAGGTCCTTGTCAGTAGTCCCTCTGCAGCTTTCCCAAAGCTCTTCCCACCTGTCCTACCTCCCACAAGGCAGTGAAACGCCTGGAAAGGCTGCTCAGCTGGTGGCAGCCAGACACAGGTGTTCTTCTGCCCAGGTTGATGCCAAGCAGAGCTGCAGACAGGGGAGGAGGGACAGCCCAGCCCTGCCAGCACATCCTCATGTTTCATTGTTTAAGCTCTTAAGCTCCTGTTTGAATTTGAGCTGTAAAACATTGAACTGATTAAAA
>VZRQ01003051.1:74042-88558 GCA_013397975.1 Machaerirhynchus nigripectus | reverse complement strand
AAAAAAAAAAAAAAAGCCTTCAGCCTTCCTTAACCCAGAGAGCGGGGCTGGAGGAATGTTCCAGGCAGCTGTGATTTGCTGAGTGGAGGCAGCTTTTCCTATTTCCCAGGGCACAGGGACAGAGAGCTGCCCCTTTCCCTCAGCAGGAAAGCCAGAGCAGGGTCCTGCCAGCCCCCACGAGCCTCCTGCCTGGCGCCAGTGCTGGAAGAGGCAGGGAAGGCAGCAGGAAATGTTCCTGTGCTGCTCTTTCTGGCTGGAGAGGGGCCTGCAGTGCAATCCTCGGCTGATACTGGAGATTTCAGACATTCCCTGTCACCACAGAGCCACAAAAACGCCCTGAGCTCCAGCACCTGCCTGTTGGGGGCTGGAGAGGAAAGGAGGCCAGCACAGAGCCTGTCCTGGGGACAGCGACACGCTGATTGCTGGTGTCACCCACAGCGATGGCCCAGGAGAGCTCTGGGCCACAGGGAGTCCCCTGGTCGCCAGCCCCTCCTGGGCCGACTGAAAGCAGTAAAGAGAAATGTCCTGAAATTCCAAGGCGATCCCCAACAGGTGTGTTCATCCCTCAGTTCCAAACTGGGCATCAGTGATGGCATCCCTAGGCCCACGGCTGGATCTCACCTTGTGCAGGAAAATATCCCCAGTCAGGGGCTGCTGAGCCTGTCCTTGGCACGAGTGCAGCTCATTTCCAGGGAATCAGGGATTGGTTTGGGTTGGGAGGGAGTTTAAAGCCCATCCCATTCCACCCCCTGCCAGGGGCAGGGACACCTTCCACTGTCCCAGGCTGCTCCAAGCCCCATCCAGCCTGGCCTTGGACACTGCCAGGGACCCAGGGGCAACCACAGCTTCTCTGGGCACCCTGTGCCAGGGCCTCAGCACCCTCAAAGCCAGGAATTTCCTCCCAATATCCCATCTAAACCTACTCCTTGTCAATGGGAAGCCATTCCCCCTTGTCCTGTCACTTCAGACTCTGGAAATTGTCTCTCTCCATCTTTCTTGTCAGAACTTTCAAGGACTGGAAGGCCACACTGAGCTCACCCCAAAGCTTCTCCTTTCCGGGCTGAACAATCCCAGCTCTCCCAGCCTTTCCTCCCAGCAGAGCTGCTCCATCCCTCTGCTCATCCTGGTGCCTCCCCTGGGCTCTCTCCAGCAGCTCCAGCTCCTTCCTGTGCCGGGCCCAGGGCTGGGGCAGCTCTGCAGGTGGGGTCTGACCTGAGCGGGGCCGAGGGGCAGAATCCCAATCCCTTCCCTGCTGCCCACGCTGGGGACCAGCCCAGGGCTCGGGGGGCTGTGGGATGGGGCCTGTCCAGCTCCCCAGCCTGGCCCAGCCCCTGTGGTTCTGTGCCCTCCTGGCAGAGAAGAGTGTGATAAATGTGGCAGTCAGGTAGGAAGTGGGGCCTGGGCAGGGGGGTGACTGGGGAGGAGAGTGGGAGGGACGGGAGCCACCCTGCAGCTGCTCACAGCGGGAGAAAGCTTGGGAAGGGAAAGGGATCCGTGGCAAAATGGGCTGGGTCTGTGCTGGGCTCGAAGGAAAGGGCTCCCAAAGAACGGCGGGAGCATCTTCCCCACAAAGTCAGGGAGAGGCAGGGCTGTGCCTGGGAAGGAATGGAGCCAGGACGATGCAACCTGCCCCGTTCCCGAGCCAGGTTATCCCGGGTGTGAGATCCCTGCAGACACAGCCTCCCCGCAGCTGGGCCGGCAGTGCCACACGGGGCTGAGCTGAATCCCAGCGATCCCAAAGGAATCTGCTGCCTCCCCACCACTCCTCCTGTTCGGCCGGGGCACCCCAGAGGGACGGATTTGTGGCCGGCTGTGCCTGGCACCTTGGCACAGCCCAGGCAACTGCGTGGAGCAGAGGGAACCTGCGAAACAACAGGACACACGAGCAGGTGAGGGATGGTCAGAGGTGCCTTTGCTTTCCCGTGATGATTTATTTGCTTTGCACCTGGTGGCAAACACGAATAAAACACGATTTCACTCCCCTTTTTCTGCCAGGCAGAGGAAGAAAAAAAACTTGGTGACAAAAATCCTCCACTTCAGGAGAGATTTTTCTCTGGGACAGATTTACAGCAGAGCATCCCTGGGAGGGGCTTGCAGGGGCCGTGGGGGTGCAGCAGAGGTCTGGATCCTGTGCCATTCCCAGGAAAAGCTGTGGCTGCTCCCCTCCAGTGCGTGCTGTGGTCACACACCACCCCTGCGGCTGTGTCACACGGGACCTGCAGGAGTCAGGGTGTGACACAGCACGGCAGGGACCGGGGGCTGGAATCGCAGGCAAGATGGACGGGCAGCAGGCTGCTCTCCTCAGATATTTGCATCCTACTTATCCTCCTCATTTATATTCACAGAATCATTGAATTGTTTGGGCTGGAAGGGATCTTAAAGCCCATCCAGTCCCAGCCCCTGCCATGGGCAGGGACACCTTCCACGTGGTTGCTCCAAGCGCCATCCAACCTGGCCTTGGACAATTCCAGGGATCCAGGGGCAGCCACAGCTTCTCCGAGCAACCTCTCGCAGTGCTTCACCCCTCTCTGAGTAAAGAACATCGCCTCATTTACATCTCATTCACATTCAGATAAACCTGGAGGCAGGAATTCCTGCTGGGCACAGTCTTCTCCTATTTTCTGATGGACTCTGTGTCTGTCGTCCCTGCCTGCGTCTATTTCTTGTCCTGCTTGCGGCTTTGCCCTGTCTCGTTTCGCAGAGACACGGGGGGGTAGGTACCAGTGCAGCGCTGGGAATCCGGCACCTGGAAGGGACTGGAAAACGCTGTGTGGGCGGGAGAGGGCTCAGCCCCACGGAGGATGAGCCCTGTCCATCCAGAGCGAGCAGATTCCCAAGCTCCAAAGGTCTCCTTCGGTAGCAGGGCTGGGAAGAACCTGCGCAGCCGGCTCGGCTCCCTGCAGACACCCTCCGCTCTGGAAAGCCGCGACCGACCATCCCCTTCCCAAGCCTCATTTTCCTCCCGTTTCCAGGGATGGCCTTGGAAAACTGAGCGTGGCCAGTGGCCCCCAGCTGCTCCCTTAAGGGCGTGCAGGGCAAGCACAGGGGGAATTCCTCTCACGGTACCAGGGAGTGCCGAGCTGGTTTTGCTCACAATCCCCGAATCCGGGAACTTCAGCCCAAGGGGTTTTCCCCTAAAACGCCCACCCGCTTCCAAGGTACCCCTTTCCCCCTTCTTTTTCTTTTTCGCAGCTCTGAGGCTGCAGAGATGCCACAGACCACGAGAGGACACCCTCCTACCTCCGACTTCCCCGGCGCACCACGGCTGGGGAAAAATATCCGTAATAATATTACAGGGAGCGACTGGAACACACACGTCGGAGAGGAGAGCGAGCGAGAAACAATATGTTTATCCTCCCGCTGTATCCAGCCATTTATTTAGGCAGCAAGCAGCCCTTTAAATATACAAATCCCCGGCAGATTAGGCTGGAATAGGCAGAGCAGGGATTAGGGGCTGCATTCCCAGTGCCTGGGAGTGCGAGAGGGGAGGGCTGCGTGCGTGCCTCTGTGTGTGCGTGTGTGTGTGTGTGTGTGTGTTGGGTGACTTTAAAATGGAATAAACCACATTTAGCAGCTAGGTAGCTATGGAAACATCACCAAAATTGTTCTCCCACCTTTCTGCCGCACTGCTTTCCGCAGCCCTGCAAATGCTGTCAGGGGAGGGCTGAACATTGTTTCTTATAAATAATAGAATGTAAAGAGCTATAGGAAGAATCATCGCATTAAGATCGTGGCGTGGGGATAGTTCAGGGAGAAAATCGTCCAGCGGCTCTCATATTAGTTCCTGATGGTTTAGCAATGATAAGGGACTTAATTTTCACCTTTTGTCTGTTTTTTTTGCAGTTTATGGAAGGCTGCAGGCTGTGGTGTGCGTACCCATGGGGAGGTGCGTGTGTGTGTGTACGTACATAAATATATGTGCAAAACACCCTCCAAAAGGGCGAGCACAAACAGGAATATCACAACAGCAGTTCCAAGCTTCCAAAGAGAAGGATTTCACCTGCTTCCCAGCTTTTCCTGCACGCCACAGCCATGAGCAGAGGCAATTCCAGCTCTGCAGCTCCGCTCTGCCCCAGCCGGGCTCCCCAGTTCTCTCCTGACCTATGGATTTGCAGGTAATCCTGCCCATGGCCCTCCTGGAGTGCTGCCAATCTTGTTGAGGTATTTAGAGGCTGAGAAGACTGGTTATATATCACGGCTGATTTTAAAGGGCCTTTAAACCTGGGAATTAAATTCCAGCCCACCGGCCTCAACCAGAAAATGCTCAGCTGTTTTCACTGGGGTCAGGATTTAATCCTTGAGATTTTCCAGGGCTGAGGAGGGAGGCTGAGTCCACTGAAGTCTCCTAGGGCTGAAGGTTTCCCCCGGTGCAGCCCAGGTGACAGTGTGATGCCCAGTGGCACATTCCTGCTGCCCCCAAGCAGGAGGGGCTGGCTGGGAATGGCCAGGACAAGGGCAGACAGCAGCATGGGGCTTGCTGTCCTGCAGTGGCTCTGGTCAGGTGTGCCCTGATGTCCCCTCACTGCTCTACATTTTGGGTGCTGCCACAGGTCCGAAGTGCCCAGTGTAGGAGCAGGGTTTGGGGTCTCTATCCAGCCCCAGCCCTGGCTGGAGCAGGGACCCAGCCAGCCCCACATCCGCCTCCTCCCAGCCACTTCCTTCCTCTCTTTTGCTCCTTCAGTCTCTCAGATCAAGGTCTCCTGTCCCCTGCGGTCCTGCTGCCGCCACAGGGAGCTGTGCTTTGCTGGTGCCTGGGACAGGGGCACCAGGGCTGCTCCCAGCACGCACGGGCTGCTCCGGGATGGAGCCGGTGGCGTCGTGTGACAGGCTCTGTCTGCTGCTCCATTTCCCCCTGCAACTCCTCGGGCTGCCCTTGCCTGCGTGGGTGTTCCTGCTGACATTCCCAGGAGTGTCCCGTGGTGCCTCCCCAGTCTCCTCCCAGAGGGCTGACGGCTCCTTTGGACCACACAGGTGCAGCTCCTGTTGGTTTTCTCCCTGCATAGCTGCCAACAGCGAATCAGTTGGACTCGATGGTCCCCGTGGGTCCCTTCCGGCTCAGGATATTCCCATGGTTCCACATCATCCCGAGCCCTCGCTGTGCTGCAAAGCTTCTTTGCAGTCCCCATCTGCTGGCCCTGTCCTGAGCAGTGTCATGTCCTGGCAAATTTTATTTTTCTGCCACGTTTCTTTGTGCACGAGGCAGCAAAAGCCCTGCCACACATCCCTGGAGGGCTCTACCTGTAATTCCCGCCCCCAGTGCAAAGGGGTCGGTGTTTCTCAGACTCCACTGGAGAAGGCTCTTGTTTCACAACCTCACCCGCACTCCTGGCGACTTTGGAAGTCTCTTTGGAGGGCTCAGAGAAGAGTTCGGTGCCCAAAGTGTGCTGAGCTTGTACAAATCCTGGCTCACGCCAGGACCATGAGCAATCCACCCTCTCCTTTTCATCTGGGCGTGTTCTCATCTGTTTCCCATCCCTCCTTCCCCTCCAAGCCCAGCAAAGGACAGAGTCTTGCCTTGCCTTCACCCTTGGGGTCTGCTCCCTCGGCTAAAGCTCCCTGGGGAAGCCAGACTTGGGTTTCACACCCCACCACAGCACAAGGGGGAGGGAGAAGCCTCTCCTACACCTGCCCTACATCCCTGACCCTCCAGTGTGATCCACGGGCTCCCGCCGGGTGGGAACCTCTGCCAGCACTGAGACTGGAGCTGGAAGGCAGCTTGCTTTGGGGTTGCCCGGGACTCCAAGGGCTCCATAAGGTGCAGGAGTCCCACCAGCCCTCAGCAGGGCTGCTCAGCTTGCAGGGCTCTCCAAGGGAGCCCAAGGGGTCTGGTGCTGAAGGACACACTGACTGTTTTAGGGTCTGAGGCAAGATTTTCCTGCCTCTGTCCAAGAAAATTCATCTGGAGCCCCCCTGGGATGTATGCAGAGGGGTCAGGCCCTCTGGAGGCTGACTGAACATTCCTTAGGCAGGGTGAGCCATCCTAGGAAGCCCTGGCTGTCTCCTCTGCTCCCAGGAGAAGCCAGGCCAGCCAGCTCAGCACAGGAACCAGGCTGAGAAGGTGATGCCAGGAGAGAACTCCCCAGAAACTGCAAACCCCTCCCTCCCAACCCTGAGGAGACACTTCCACAGTTCACAGCAAGGTGTCACCTGCACCCGTGGATGCCTGGAGGTGTTCTCACACCCAACCACAGGGACGGAAGAGCTGGCAGGGACTGTCCCTTCTCCATCCCCATGCAGCAGCTGGAGAACCTGGCTCCCACCAGGGCCTCTTAGCAGGGATGCCTCTGCCAGGGAGGAAGGGGAGCGGGTGAGGAAGCAGCACCTCTGGCAAGACCCGGAGCTCACGCTGCTGATTTGGAGGCAGCCGTGCTGCTCCAGCCCCTGGCGCTGTCCAGCCAGCCTTGGGGCTCCCCCACTTCGGGACGAGGCCCTGCCCTCCCTCAGACACGGGATTTGCCAACCTCTTCCTCCTGCCCAGTCACATCACAGCCCACTCCGTCCTTCTGGATTCGGGGATCGGGAGCAGCTCCCTCTCCAGCCCAACATGGTGTTGCTTTAGCAATCAGAAGGATGGAAAAACAAAACCCTTTATTGGCTATTGTTAAACTTTACTGTCTAATGTTTTAATAAACAGTCAAGTCCTTCCTCCGGTCAATAAATCCGCAGTAAAGCAGGATGCAAACTGGTTTATGAGATTCTATCTGCATCGCTGCCACACAGATGGGAGGTCCTGGCAGCTGCACACAGCTACTCCCAGTTCCGTGGCTTCCCGCCCACGCCGAGGGCTGGATCTGCTGCGGGTGTGGGAGAGGTGCAGCTCACCCCTCCTCACGGGAGATGGGCAGGGTGAGACCTGTCCAGGGCCCTCCCCGGCCAGTCCTCTGAGCTCCACTTCAGTGGAGAGAAGACAGTGCTGGTGGGGTGTTCAGCTCCCAAGAAGGAGCAGGAATTCCTCCTGGAAAGGCCCAGCGGGAACATCAGCTTGGAATGGTTTCAGACAGGTGAGGAGGTGACTCCCGAATTTCGGACAGTTGGAAGCATTTCCACGGCAGCAGTTTTCCATGTTCAGTGGTCAGGGGCACACTTTAAATCTGAAATTATTTCCTGTTGTACCCACGGAATCACAGAGGAACTGGAATATTCACTGGATGGGAACTAAACCAGCTCCAGGTACAGGCTGGAAACCAGAAATAATAAAATCCCCAGGGTTTGGGGTGACAGGGATGGGGAATGTCATCCCACAGGTGGGAGCAAGCCGTGGGTCACCCTGCAGCAGCAGCTTCAAAGCTGGGACACTGCTCAAGTGCCTGGAGAAACTTAATCCCTCTGTTATCTCTGGGATGATCCCTGTTTGCTCGAAAGCATTAACACACTTTAATCTTTGTTTTTCCAGGAATCCCCAGCTGCTGGCTGTGCGGACCTGAACATGAGCAGTGCCAGTGGTCCCGCACACCCACTCCGAGCAGCACCAACTTCCAAAACTTCCCCAAGTCCTTTCCAGCTTTTCCTCCGAAAGAAACGGCACCCATCCCACCACGGGTCCCCGCAGCAACTTCAGTGGCTCACGGTTGTTGCAGCAGCAGCTTTGATTGTCAGCAGTGAGGGCTCATCTCCTCGGGGGTGGCTCTGCTGGCAACAGATCCCGGATTTCCTGCTCACCGCCACTCGTTGGCTGTTCCAAACGCTTGTCCAGTCATAAAATTATCAGCACATTATCCCTGGGCAACGACTTGTAATTGTCTCTTTTTACTACTCAATAAACAGTTCGGAAACCGAGCCCCAGCACGAGAGTAGGAACTCACCCACCGCTTACAGTGGTGCAAGGAGAGAGGTGAAGGAACACCCAAAAAAAACCCAGGAAGGAGAGCATTTTGTTCGATTTATTTTGGTAATTAACGGGAAATGTGGTGTGGGACATTCACAGGGGAGTGGGGAAAAACAGGCACAACCTCGAGGAGTCCTGCAGGGGAAAGTCGCAGGAATAAATATCCTGGAGAACAGCTCCAGCAGCTCCCGGCCTGCTTTTCCATACCTCAGTCCCAAATGTCAATATTCCCTTGTGAACAACGCCCGGAGAGCCTTGGGGAAGAAAAATATAGCAGTTAGCTGGCACAGTACAGCTCCAGTCATTGCAGCTCTATTAGAGCCATATATTCCCAGCTGCAGCCATATATTCCCAGGCATCGCCGGGAAAAGGGGCTGTGATGGAGGAAGGAGATTGTTCCGCATGAAAAAGAGATGCAGTTTACAGAGAGCGAGAACTACTCCTAAATCTAAGCCTAATTGAATTATAAATAGCCTGGGTGCTTTCTTTCCATCCACAATCTCGTTAAACTTCCAAATATATGGATACATAATCCCACGTTTTCTAAACATTTCTATTCGACTTTTCAGTTCCAGCGTGGCGTGGGGTTTTTTTTATTTCAAAGTTGACCCATTTTGAGGAGGAAAAAAAATTAGCTGAGTTCTCCCAATCAAAATGCTTCGCTCTGGGATGAAAAAAAAAACGTTGGGAGGGATTTTTTCCCCCCTTTTTCCAAAGGAATATTTCCTCACTGGGAACTACCAGAACAGATTTTGTTCATTCATTTGAGCCCGGCTGAGCCACGGAACAGAAAAAAGCCCACCCTCCTCCCGATTTGCACAGCAGTGATTTCCAGCCTGCTTTCACATTTCAAATGAAGCTATCCAACCCACCCCATGGATCTGGGATAGAGGATTTTGAGGGGTACCTAGGGATTGATAAATTGAGCGATGGGTTGTGTCTAAAACAGTGGTTTCTTGGGGAAATATCACTGGCAAAAGAACTGTCCAGAGCCTGCTCTGTCCTGCTGGACATGGATTTCTCCTGATTCCCATCACTGCAATTCACTGGTAGCTTTGGAAATGAAAGGAGTGGAGATTTTGTGTTACACACTGGTCTGACAGGCCAATTTCCAGAAGAATTAGGTTTAAATTGGATACTGGGGGAGAAATCCTTCCCTGGGAGGGTGGGCAGGCCCTGGCACAGGATGTCCAGAGAAGCTGTGGCTGCCCCTGGATCCCTGGCAGTGTCCAAGGCCAGGCTGGAAGGGGCTTGGAGCACCCTGGGACAGTGGAAGGTGTCCCTGCCCATGGCAGGGGCTGGAATGGGATGGGCTTTAAACTCCCTCCCAACCCAAACCATCCAGGGATTCAGTGAATCCACTCCCAGGCTGTGTCACTGGAAGGTCTGGGCCGGATGACACAGCAGGAGGTTTTTATGGGACAGTTTTCGAGCTTTCCTGATGCCATCCTTCCATTCTGCAACAGTGTTGGGCTGGAGAGAAAGCCCTCCGCTTGGATTCCGATTTGCACTTGTCAGAGCTTTTGCTCCAGGCTGCCTGGAGGCTGTTGGACAACTCTGCGCTCTCACCAGGTTTCCTTGACAATGCCGACAGGATTTTGTTTCCAGAGCCAGGCTGGGAAGCGCAGATCCCACAGCAGCCCTGCAGAACCACGCTCAGCTGAAGAGCCAGCCCCCAGCACCAGGGACGCGGCGGGATCTGTGCGGTTTTGTGGGAGCAGAACGCGGAGCTCCCGCCTTTCCCAAACTTTTCCCAAGTGCTCCACGATCAGGGCACGAGGAGCTGAGGGCAGCTCCTGACTGCCTGCATCAATCACGGGATCCAGGAACACTGCGGGATCCCAGGGAAGATCAGCCATGAACACGCAGGGTGACAAGGACACCTCCCAGTGAGCAGCCATTCCATGGGGACTCGGAGCTGATTTATCCCAAGGGAAGGGTGGTGGTTCACGGCCTCTGGAAAAGTTTCTGGCAGAGCTGAAGGAAGGGTGGCAATTCCTCTGCACACCAAGGCCCAGGGTTATTCATTCCCCTCTGGAATGGAAAATAAACCTTCTTGCAGGAGGGGGACAGGCAGCAGCACAGATGCTCCGGGGTCAAATTCCTGTTGCCTGAGGGAGATGGAGGTTCCCCAGGCCTGGAGACCAGGGATGACACCTGGGATGTCCCACAGAGACAGAGGTTCTCCAGGCCTGGCAACCAGGAACGACACCTGGGATGTCCCAGGGAGACAGAGGTTCTCCAGGCCTGGGGACCAGCAACGACACCTGGGATGTCCCAGGGAGACAGAGGTTCTCCAGGTCTGGGGACCAGCAACGACACCTGGGATGTCCCAGGGAGACAGAGGTTCTCCAGGTCTGGGGACCAGGGATGACACCTGGGATGTCCCACAGAGACAGAGGTTCTCCAGGCCTGGTGACCAGGAATGACACCTGGGATGTCCCAGGCAGACAGAGGTTCTCCAGGTCTGGTGACCAGAAATGACTCCTGGGATGTCCCAGGGAGACAGAGGTTCTCCAGGCCTGGGGACCAGGAACGACACCTGGGATGTCCCAGGGAGACAGAGGTTCTCCAGGCCTGGTGACCAGGAATGACACCTGGGATGTCCCGGGGTGTTCCCGGGAACATCAACAGCTTGCTGCCACTCCAGGTGGGCACTGAACCCTCAGGGATGCTGCATCACACCTGCAGCTCCTGTGCAGGTGCTCAGTACCTGGCACTGGTACCAACCACCACTGCCTGCATTCCCACCCAAAAATACCAAATAAAGGGCATTTTAGAAACAGAAAATCCTCTTATTCAGACAAAAGTGCTTCTTTTAACTCTTCTACCATCCATCCCCCCTGGATTTGGAAGGCAGCTGTGCCACTGGGGGCTTGCCAGACCCTTGGCTGGCCAACTCCCAAAACCAGAAACATCATAAGTAAGTCGGTCTTTACTTCTTTCCCTTTCCCAATCCCTCTTTAAATATCCCTGTGAGACCACCAGCCGGAGCCCCACCTGGGCCCTGCTCACCTGCAGGCACTTCCGTGTGCTCCCAGTGGACACCATTCCACTGCCTCGGGAACAGGAGTCTCCTCCAAGCCTTTTGGAGGCCTGAGGACGTAGAAGAGTTGCTCTAAAGGAGTAAGTCCCCTGAAAAATCAAGGACATGAGGTTTAGACAGAGAACTTCGATCTCAGCAGCCAGTTCTGGGAGGCTGTGGAAAGCCAGAAATCTGGGATTGGGAAGCAGAGTTATTTCCTCCTGGGAAGCCTGGTGGGTCACACTCCTCTCCCAAACCACCAGCCCGGGCAGAGCTGTGCATCCATTTTAATCCATTCCCAAATGTCCTGCAGGGTGGAGAGAGTTCAAGCCCCTAAAGCCTGAGGTGAGGGGGATCACAGCCCTGCAGAAGGGAGGATGCTCCGTGCAGGAATCATCACAGGAGCATCCAGCCCCAGGGCTCTGCTCCAGACACAGCACCTGCCTCCAAACATGAGCAAAGACAAAACTGAGGCTCCGACAGAGCAGCAAAATAAATCAGTGACAGAATCTCCAAAAGAGACAAATGAAGTTGGAATTTGTCCTTGTTTATTTTAATGTTTGGAATGTTTTCCAGGTGATTTATGCCTCCGCTTCAATGTGTTTCTCTCTTTGTCTCTCTTTCTCTCCCTTCACTTCTTTTTTTTTTTTTCTTTCTTTAAAACAGGAAGAAAAAAAAATTTGGGAGTTAATTGGTTTTCCAGGCTTGGCAGCCAGACACTGTAATTGATCTCCGAAGTGATGGATTTGTCGGTGAGCTGGGCATGAATTTGACAACCAGGCAAGGAAAGGAAGAAATATTTCCCTCTGCACACTGAGCGAAAGGGGGGTCACCCTGGCAGAGCCAGTGCCCCAGGGCCAAGGCCCCTCTTTTCCCAGATTTCCATGTTCAGTAGTGCTTGGTGCTTTGGGCCCCTTCCAGGACAGGGCAGGAGATTTGAGCTGACTGGGAAAATCCCCTCGTTTACAGCTACAGCTCAGATGACATTTTTGGCTTTTCTTTTATCCCAGCGTTTCGAATCTCCCCATGGGAAAACGCCTGTTTGCCTTTAATCTGTGACACGGGACACTCCCTGCCTTGCCATCCCCTCTGCTCTCTCGTACTGCCTCGGGAGTCTGTCACCCCTGGGCACCTCAAGCGAGACCCCAGTAACTGCAGCTCCTGCTGCTCCACACAGCCCTGGTCAGAACTGCTCCTCACCCCAGAGCAGCCCTCACCCCGAGCCCCACACCTCCCACCTCTACTCTCCCCAAAAAGCTGGTGCCACCCTAAGCCCTCCTCTGGGAGTTCCTTGTGGGAGCAGAGCTGCTCGCACCGTGAGGAAGAGGAGCACGAGCTGGGGGACACGAGGATGCCCCCGACTCCCCACACTTCACTTCGCCCCACCAAGCCAAGCTCCCGCTGCTGGGCAGGAGGCTCCTGGGCAGCAGAGCAAACCTGGGCCACGCACTGAGGTTTTCCTCTGCCGGCACAAAGAAATGGATACTCTGGTCAGGCAAGAGGCCTGATCCTGCTGCTCCAGAGATGGCTCTCCTGGAGGATGCTGAAGGCACCTCCCCAAACCTGCCAGGGCCCCTGCTCCCGCTCCCAGCCCGCAGCAGATGGCGAGCAGCCGTTCCCGACAGACGTTCCGGCAGCGCCCGCAGGGAATCCAGGCTCCCACTGATCTCCGCAGGTAAACCCACCTGGGAATTCGGTGCAAAAAGCACAGAGCAACAGATTTCCCAGAGCCAGCCCCGGAGTTTAGCATTATCTGTCTCCAGAGGGGCTGAGCAAGGCATTCCTGGGTTTGTGGCCACACTGCAGCGGGGCAAGCGCTGGTTCCTGGGAAGAGAATCCTCCTCCCATCCTCCACTCACCCCTCTATCCCAGGGCTTCCTAAGGACCTTGGTTGTTTTGGAGGGTGCGTATCCCCCCAAAAAACACCCTGCAGAATTCCTCTCTTCAGCATAAGGCTCCTTCTGGCTTCTTCTGCTTTTTGCTGCACATTTATTCCAAGCACCTGTCTGAAGATCCACTGGCTGATCTCGGAAGGAGCCAGGAAAAACCAACAACCTCTCCCAGACAGACCCCCCCTTCCCCCCGTGGGTAACCCAGAGGAGGATATCACATTCCTCTACACTTGCCAACCTGCCCGGGAGATGAGGAATTGCAGTCTTTTTATCCGTTAGAGCCCTCTTGGAAAAGCCAAGCTCAAGCCAAGCCTGCTCTAGCTAAGCTGCCCTGAAGTTGTGCTGCTCAGAATCCCCCTTACAGTGACTGAGGCAGCGATTCTGTGCTGCTCACACTCCCCTGGCCCAGCCCCTCAGCAGGAAACCCGGGCTTTGCACAAGGCAGACTTAAAGCCTGGAGCTAACTTCCACGGGAAGTTGTCGTGGCCAAGAATCCATGACATTTCAGAGAGGAAGCAGGAATGTGCGTGGATAACAAGAATAGCCGGAGTTACACCAGCTAAATACCACCATCTCTGCTGAAAGGGATATTAATATTGCAGGCCACCTCCAGCTAGAGGAGATGATGAGCAGATCTAACACGAGGCAGGTTCGCCTTCTGCTGCGTTTCCCTTTGCATCACCCGCGCCTCGGAGAGGATACGGAGTTGTGCAGATCCCATCCCAGCTCCCGCAGTTCTCATCTTCCTGTGCTTTTCTCTAAAGCCTCTGTCAAAAATACTAAACAGCCTTATTTTGCCGTTGTTTGCACCGGGCATAAAACTCTGTAATGGGAGATTTCTGGAATTGCAAAGCAGGTTTATGGCAGGAACGCTGCTCCGCGCAGGTGTGAGGTATCACTCACTCCCGAGCACCGCAGCTACCGCAGCCTGTGACAGGGAAGCAGCTCACAAATGGTCACGCGAAGGAAAACATCTGTTCGGAGCTAGCAGGTACACAGATCATCTGCAAATTGCACAGCTTGCGCCTGATTTTCCCCGGCTTTGTTTAGCGACTCGCAGCTCGGCGCGGCGGGAGGCGGCGCGGGCAGAAGGGACCTCCACGGCGCCGGGGAACGCCGGGCACAGCATCCCACCGACCCCGCACACGGTGTGGGGCGGGCTGCAGGCGTTGTTTAACTCAGGACCACGCCAGAAAGCCGGGACAGGCTTTACAGCAGGCGTAGCGCCCCTTTCCCCGGCGAGCCGGGTCTCTCCTGCCCCGGGGGTATCCCGCTTTCCCTTCTCACAGGTTCCTCGGGCACGCAGCGCTGCCTCCACCTCCCACACAAAAGATTTCCTGATCCCTGCTAGACCTTTCCATCTGCTTTGTGTTATGGGGCTCGGATCAGGAAACGGGAGGATTGTGTTTCCAGCAGACAGGATCTCTGCTTGGTCTCCAGCCAGCCCCGGGACCCGAGCGCGGTTCCCAGCGCCGCGTGCCATGGCCGCAGGGAAGGAGCGCAGAATCCTGGAAGGGTTTGGGTTCAAGAGACCTCTGAAGGCCATCCAATCCAAGGCCTCTGGCATGAGCAGGGACACCTTGCGGTGATCAGGCTGCTCGGAATCCTCCTGTGCTGCTCGGGATCACCCGCACCGTGTTCCCACCTCTGTGAAAGGACTCAGACACCTCTGACTCGGACCACAGTGCCAGCTGGGTCCCAAATCCCTCTGCCTGCTCAGGATCCTGCTCCAAGGAACCGGGGGGACAATTTTGCCTTGTTCTTTCTCTTTCTT
>VZRQ01003051.1:40195-69424 GCA_013397975.1 Machaerirhynchus nigripectus | reverse complement strand
AAGGAAGGAAGGAAGGAAGGAAGGAAGGAAGGAAGGAAGGAAGAGCTGTAGGAGACAAGTCAAACACCTCCTGAACATCTTCAGGGAGCTGGGGTGTGGCCCCATCTCCAAACCTTTGTGTTCAGCACCAAGCACTACTTTGTTCATTCTGCCATGGCTGAGGGATCCCAGGAGCACTCTGAGCCCCTGAGAAGACACTTTCTCCACAAGAGGTGACCCAGAAAAGACCAGCACTGTGCCTCTCATCAGAAAAACAGCTCCCTTCAGGAATCCTGCAAATGGGCTTCTCCAGAGCAGCCCCTTGCCCTGTGCTGTGGGTGCTGAGTGGGTGCTCCAGGAGAACACACCCAGCCTCCAGCAGCACCAAGCCTCACTTAGGTGAACCCCTAATCCTGCTTGAAGGATGAATCAATCCCAGTGGCTCTGCTCTCCACGGATCCAGTCACTCACAGGATGCAAAGAACAGGTCTGGAGAGCCCATTAAAAGCCACTCGACTGGAAAATAGTTTCTGGCCTAATTCTAGCGCTGGGGTCTTGGTCGGGGGGAGAAATCTGACAGCGAGAGCGTGTCTGCGGGGAGGATGAGGCAGAGCTGTTAACTACTTCACCAATCTAATGGATAGCACTCTCCAACAGTAATTAATAATTAATATTCGTAGCCTGCTTAAATCTGTTGACTCTGTAAAGCACAGCCTCTCACTTAAAGGCCTCTCATCATGCTGAGACAAACTGGAGAACAACCCCCACGGAGAGACTCAGCCTAAACAAGAGCAGCAGCCACTCCCAGCTACCCAGGCCCGGTTTTAATCCCTCTCCTTGTCCCATTTTTATCTCGCTGAATTCAGCATCATTCCTTAGCAGTGTCTCTGTCCTGGGTGGGCATGGGACACTGAAGTCACCGAGTCCAGCCTCCTTCAGAGGCTCTGCTCAGGTTTTCCTGGGCCATGGGCCCTGTCTTGCCTGCCAGGGAACATTCAGGGCAGCAGTGGAGGGTCTCCAAACGCAGACCAAAATCCCCAGTGGCCTTGTCTCCTTTTGAGCACCTGGGGTTGGTTTGAAGGGCAATATATTGAATTAATATCCCCACCTCAAATCTGGTTTGCCCGTGATGGCAATGGGTGAGTGATCTCTCCCTGTCCTTATCTCAACCCACAAGACTTTCATTGTATTTTCTCTCAATGCCCAGTTGAGGAGGGCAGTGACAGAGTGGCTTGGGAGCAGCCTGTTGTCCAGCCAAGGTCACCCCAGCCCAGTCCAAGATAAACCTGATAATCTATGGATGGATTTATTGAATTCAGGAGTTGGGCTCCTTGCACCAAAGATCAATTTGAGCTCTCTGGAGGCTGAAATGCATCACCAGAGCACTGCAGCATGCTGCCTTCACTCCAGCCAGTCCTCCTGCCTGTGGCCCCACTGCAGATATTACTCACAACTTCCCTCTTTTCCCCACCTCCCGTCATTGCCACCACCCCAGTGAGAGTTTCAGCCACCAGGAGATTGCTGCTGCCCCGGCCCCGTGGCTGCGGTGTCTGTGGGATCGGGCTGTGGGAGCTGATGGCACCCAGGGAGCTGAAATCCAGCTGGGAGGTGCCGGAACCCACGTCAGCCCACACGCCAGGGAAGGTGGGACAGGGCAGGGCTGGTTTGCTGGACGCCAACCACAGCCCCTGAGAACAGCGTCACAAACCTGAAGAACTCGAAGGGCTGGACCAAGAATTTGTCCATCTGGCCTGTGGGATCACCCAAACCAACCTAATTTTGTGTCTGTAGCATCAGCTCCAGGGACAATGTGACTTCCACTGAAATCACCTTTTCTTTTGACTTTGCTCAAAATTGAAAGACAACCCTTTAATAATTTTAAATCTCACATTTGGGGGTAATTGGATATACACAGATGACTTTTTTGTAGCTGATTTGGGTCGTTCATTCTGTGTGTCTGTTACTGCTCCTGCTGTATTCCAAATTCGGGAGAACACAAGAAATTCCTTTTTCCTGATAAAGAACATTATTCCATCATCTGCATTACAAATTGTCTTTTATCATAGCTATGATTTAATCTGATAATAAACTTCTAAGGCTCAGGCAGTAGTTTCACTCACCAAGTCACATTTGATACCTTATTTCCCATGGAAACTTGAAATTCTGTTCAGTTCCTTTAATCAGTATTCAACAAATACAATCCCATTGAAATTTGTTTTCCTTTCCAAAGGGTAATGGAAAAAGGCCTCCTCGCTAGCATTCAGATGCAAGCGCACCTAAAAATACCTAATATCAGGAAACAATTATACTTCTTCACTTGAATTAATAATTTGCATTTAGAAAGGAGGAAAAATATGCCCATAAATAATTTTTCCCCAGCTTCCTGTGAAAAACAAGGACAACCAATGTGAATCTCTAGTTAAAAGTACCGAGAATGTGGTTGTCCTGCAAAGATGTAAATTGGATTTAAACACTGAGAAGCCAGACCTTGGGAGAATGGGACAATTTTGCACTGTGGTGCAAAACCCCAATATTTGGGGGAAGAAAACCCAAACAAACCTTGTTTCTGGTTTGTGTATATTCTTTTGTATTCTAAGACAATGAATCCTTCCCTCTGGAGTCTCCTAGGGAGCTAGAGCATTCTGGTTTCTCCAAGGTTTCCAAAAGCAGAAGGAAAATAGGAAGAAAAAAGAAATACTTTTCTCTGATTTCCTTTTTCCTAAAAAGAGGAAAACAATCATTTGGGTTTGAACGAAACCTCTTACTCAGCTTAAATAAAATTCTTCATTTGGTCCCTGAGTCTGTCAAGAGTTTGGTGAGATTTCCACAGAAATGGATGTGGGATTTGAAATAGGAAGTTCAACATTTTCCTTAGGAAAGCTGCACAGAGGGCACCGAGGTAAAGCAGGACTTCTGGGGGAGTACAATCTCCCTCCCACATCCCACCCCTGAAATGAGGGAAATATGAATGAATCCCCAAAGGTTTCAGGGCTGCCAGATGTTGGTAGGGAAACATTTATGGAAAAAAAATAAATGGAAAAACAAAACCTACCCATCTGTCTTTTGCTTATCAAGGGAGACCTGGTGGATCCAGAATTTCTGCTGGGGCTTCCAGCTGCTCCTGTGATGGGCTCCACCGTGCAGGGAATGGGAGGCACACGGTGGGTCCAGAATTTCTGCTGGGGCTTCCAGCTGCTCCTGTGGTGGGCACCACCGTGCAGGGAATGGGAGACACATGGTGGATCCAGAATTTCTGCTGGGGCTTCCAGCTGCTCCTGTGGTGGGCACCACCGTGCAGGGAATGGGAGACACATGGTGGGTCCAGAATTTCTGCTGGGGCTTCCAGCTGCTCCTGTGGTGGGCACCACCGTGCAGGGAATGGGAGACACACGGTGGCTCCAGAATTTCTGCCACCTGGTTCCCACCAGGGCTGCTCATCACTGGACTCCCAGCAGTTGAGGGCTGCCAGCTGAATTCCAGCCTTTCCTCTTCGTCCACGGATCCCCATCATCAGCACCTCTTCAGGTCCTAGCCAGCCGGACTGAAGGGAGAGGTCTTGGACTGTGCTGCCAGGAACAGAGCTAAGACCCCCCAAACACTCTAATTCCTGCTGCTATTCCATGAGCAGCATCCCTGAGCACAGCACTCTGATCCCGACACCCACCGGCATCCCTCCAACCAATTCTTCTCTCTGTAACCTCCGTTCCCTCTTCTCCCCCTCAGCTCCAACCCTGATATCACAACAATATCCGCTGTAGGAAAGATGGAAGGTGGGAGGTCGGAGAGGGCTCGGACATTCTGCTAATGACTGGAATAATGATGGCATTCCTGTCAGGAGCTGTGGCGGTGACATGGCAAACACCACTCACAATTGCTGTAAGAAGGTGTGGAAGGCAATCTGGAATAATAAATGTTTTGAATGCAGAGCGAGAACAGAAGAGCCCCTTGGTAGCTGGATCTCTCTTCCCGTGGTGTTGCAGGGCCCTCCTGGGATGTTGCAGTGCCTGGAGGAACATCTCAGGTGGTCATGCTCAGGCTGAACCACCTCCATGTGCTGCGTCCTCTGCTTGCAAGGATCCTGCAGGAATTCTGGCCAAAAGCCAGGCTCCCAGGGAAGAAGTTCATGCTCAGGGAACCGTTAAGGTTGGAAAAGACCCCCAAGATCACCGCTGTTCCTCCATGGGAAGGACAGCCCCAGATCTCGGGCACCCCAAGGGTTGTGTTGGGAGTGCTCTTCCCACCACCCTGTGCAGGTGCCACCCCACTCTCCCAGCAGGATGCACGTTCTCCGCCCAGCCATGTGTCCAGCTCTCACATTCCACAGGCCTGCTAGTGGACAGGGACAGCTCGTGGTGCTGGGATGAGGCTGGATCCCCACGCTCACGGGGAACACCTTCGCTCTTCCACATGTCAGCACCTGAGGGGCAACGTGAGGCACGGGCAGCAGCAGGACATGGGAGGCCGGGAGAGACATGGAGGGGAGTAGGAGGAGTGATCCAGAGGATGAGCAAAGGGGATGAGGAAAGCCAAGGAAAAGAAGAGGGTGCCTGGGAGACTCCGACTGAAAGGCGAAGGCTCCCTGCCAAAGCAAACAGTTGGACATGGAGGGCTCTCCGTGGCTCTGGTTCACTTGGACCATCTGGCATTTACTGAGATTGCCTCCCTTTGTGTTTGCACCGAGGAAGTGGGTTTGTATCCCTGCTTTCCCTCCCTCCTTTCTCCTCTCCCAGGCCAACGCGGAGCTTCTGTCCCGCCTTTCATCTCACACGTCCTCACAATGGCTGTTGAACAAAGGAGCCCGCGGCGGGGAATGAATCCCAGGAGGAACCAGGGATGGGGAGCAAATGCCTGCACATGGACGGCCCCGTGCATGGCCCTGCCACCTCTTGTCTTACACACTTCCACTGCTTCCCTTGGCCCTCAGTTTGGGAAGGCAACAGACTGAGCAGAAAGATGGAAAGAGAAATCGGAGCAGAAGTTAAACGGGAGAACAGAAAAGCAGGGAGAAAAAAAAATCCTTCCAAAAGGTGCAATTGCAAAGTGATGACAGGCTGGTGGAAGGGAATTAGCAGAGAGGAGGGCTCTGTTCACCTCCTCCCCTCCCTGCTCTGCTGTGTGATCAGAAAGAAGCCAAAAGAGCCGTTTTGTTGGGAACTTTGGCATCCGCCGCTCTCCTGCAACGAGGGCGAGAGACTGAAATAATCAACATTTTCTGCGACACAGAAATGCAAACACTCAAATTCACATCTCAACTGACAGTTTCAGTCAAAATACATCCCCCTGACGCTCTTGAGCTAGAAAAGATTCACAGACTCGTTTCGCGGCGGAGCCTGCAGTCCCAGGCCGCATTACACAGCCACGCTGCCAGGGTCTGGATTTCCTGTAAGCCAGCAAGAAGCCTCTGAGGCTCGGGCTGCGCTTCCAAGCCTGTTGCATGGAGGAGCCTTTCCAGTGGTTTTCCAGGAAGCCTGTCCCAGTGAAGAAGAAAAAAAAAAAAAAAAAGCNAAAAAAAAAAAAAGCAAAGAACACAAGCACGAGGGTGGGGAGAGGTTTCCATTGCCGTGCTCAACCTCTGGATGCTCCAGAGCCAGGGCATCACTCAACACAAGACCACATCCAGCCGATTCCCGGCCCTGTCTCTCTGTGCTCCGCTGCCATGGCCCCGCTGGGAGGTCCGTGTGGACTCCAAGGACTGCAGGAAGGAGCTCGGTGGCTCTGCTGGCACAAATTAGAGGAGCTGAAACTTTAGATCAGTGACAGAGCCTCTTCCTCCCGGGAGCAGTAAATGGCGATGCCGGTCCCTAAAGACCCTCCTTGCCATTAAGTGATTAATGAATTCATTAACACCTCTAGGAACACGGGAAATATGACACGGACAGCCTGCCTAGGCTGTGCAAAGTATTTTTCCTGAGGAACAGCAGAGAAGAGTGGCTAATTAAGCTATATGGCCCATGGCAGCACTGCTGCATTTATCCAGAGGGGATGAGCAGAGGGATGAGATTCTGTCTCCTGCTCCTGACCAGCTTTTATTTGACCCATAACGAGATGGTAAAATCAAGGGTTTATTGCTATTATAAACCTTTCATTCGAAGGGGGGAGGGAGAAGGCTTTTTACTGTAATGGCTTTAATGACTTTCCCAGCGTTCCCAGTCCAGAGGTGGAATGGTCCCAGGGTAACCAGAGGTAAGGAGAGGGGAAGGGATTGCACAATGGCCTCTTCAAACCCTACAGAGAGACTTAACTCTTGCCCTAAGCCACGGTCACATGCTCCAGCCCATTTCCCCGACAGTTTTATTTACCAGCTGTAACATAACCACCAGAGCAAACACTCGGGATGAAGTGTGAGCCGGGCTCGGGCTGTGACACCTGCACTAAATCACGGCCCGGGATCGCCTCCCGCCAGCCCTCAGCAGGACGCTCCCGCTGCTCCCAGGGCTCCAGCCAGGCCGCTGACGGGAGCCAACCCATCCCTGCCGCAGGAGTGACAGTGCCGCTGCCCCACGTGTGCCTTGGATCCGTGTCCCAGGGCAGGCTTCCCGTGGAGCCTGGCTGAAGCCTTCCATGGGAGCCCCAGGGGCAGCCAGGCAGAGGTAGCTCGGCAAGGGATGCCCACATTCCCTGCTTTGAAGGGATAAATAGCTGCTAAGGGATGCCCACATTCCCTGCTTTGAAGGGATAAATAGCTGCTACTTGCAGCCCGTTTCCCTTCCTTCATCCTGGCTTCTTTGTCCCTGTGTCCCATATTTCACAGAGTCCCAGAGTGGCTTGGGCTGGAAGAAACCTCAAAGCCCACCCAGTCCCACCCCCTGCCATGGGCAGGGAGACCTTCCACCATCCCAGCTTGCTCCAAGCCCCATCCAACCTGGCCTTGGACACTTCCACGGATCCAGGGGCAGCCAGAGCTTCTCTGGGCATTTGCTGTGTTGTTGCAGGCAACGCTGGGTTCATCTCAGCAGCCCCCAGCGACTGCAGGAATTCCTGTCCACAACCCAAGTGGGACAAGTTTCCTTCAGCCCAGAATGGCACAGAGAGCTGAGACTGCCTTGTGCCTTTCCCAGTTCCTTGGGAACATGAGCTTGGGCTTCTTCACCTCCAGAACAAGCCGAGGGAGATCCACAGCAACCCAAGGGGACAAGAGGTGCTCTGTGCAAAGCTCCTTTACCACGTGAAGGCAGCGGAGGTGGCAGGGAGCCACCAGGATTTCCTGCAGGTGTGGGGGCTTCGGGAAATTTGTAAATTGGGGAGAATCAGGCTGGAAAGACGGCTCCATTTTGGAGACAGTAAATTGGAGAGAGCTCAGAGAGAGCCCCTAGGAAGATGAAAGGAGAGCAGGTATTGATTTAGGTAGGAAGATCAAAAGAGCTATATTTGTATATGGTAGTTTAGCTAAGTGATGACTAAGTGTTTAATGGGAAGGGTTTGAAGGACACAGAGCCAGAATGGGCCCGTGCAGGGAAGGAGCAGAGCGGGAGCAGCAGGGTGGGAGGGAAGGATGGGAAAAGAGGCAGATCCCAGCTGCCCGCAGGTGGTTTTTGGCAGGAGGATGTGAGCGGTCCTGCTGACACCCAGCCCCAGGACACCCCTGGCAATCCAGCGTCCCAAAGCTTTCCAACCCATACTGCACTGCGTCCCAAAGCGTCCCAAAGCTTTCCAAACCCATCCTCCACTGCTTCCCAAAGCTTCCCAAAGCTTTCCAACCCCATCCTGCACTGCATCCCAAAGCTTCCCAAAGCTTCCCAAAGCTTTCCAACCCCATCCTGCACTGCATCCCAAAGCTTCCCAAAGCTTCCCAAAGCTTTCCAACCCCATCCTGCACTGCTTCCCAAAGCGTCCCAAAGCTTTCCAACCCCATCCTGAACTGCTTCCCAAAGCTTCCCAAAGCTTTCCAACCCCATCCTGCACTGCATCCCAAAGCTTTCCAACCCCATCCTGCACTGCGTCCCAAAGCTTCCCAAAGCTGTCCAACCCCATCCTGCACTGTTTCCCAACCCCATCCTGCACTGCTTCCCAAAGCTTCCCAAAGCTTCCCAAAGCTTTCCAACCCCATCCTGCACTGCTTCCCAAAGCTTCCCAAAGCTTCCCAACCCCATCCTGAACTGCATCCCAAAGCTTCCCAAAGCTTCCCAACCCCATCCTGCACTGCGTCCCAAAGCTTCCCAAAGCTTCCCAACCCCATCCTGAACTGCATCCCAAAGCGTCCCAAAGCTTTCCAACCCCATCCTGCACTGCTTCCCAACCCCATCCTGCACTGCTTCCCAAAGCTTCCCAAAGCTTTCCGAACTCCATCCTGCGCTTTGCTCCCTGCAGCTCCACCTCCAATCAGCTCATGGCGTGCCGCAGCATCCAGGAGCACAGGGAAGGTCCCAAAGGGACCCACGGTGCCCTCGTAGCCCACACAGGGGGTGACACCAAGGTGACTGAACCCCTGGGGGCTGGGAGCCCTGTGACTGCCCTAACTCACACAATACCCCAGGACAGAAACAGACACAGGAACAGCCTTGTATCTCAAGTGCGCTTCTGAGGACCCCACTGTCCTGCTCCATCCACTCCAAGGCCTGAGGAGCTCATCCCCAGTCTTTGAACTTACCTAAACCTGACTGGAGCTATTGCTTCCTTCCTGGAAACAGTGTTTGGAAAGATTAACCTGAGTGTGGCACAGGACCTAATCCCTCTGCAGGCTCTGGCGGCATCCCTGACTGCAGGGGATCTGCTCTCTCCTGCCCCTTCACACTGCTCCACTTCTGCTGGGTTACTCAGGGACCACGGCCAGAATGGCAAAAAGCTCTTCTGTTCCTCCGGGTCAGCCAGACCCAGGTGGGGAAACGCCAGCTGAGGTGACTGCAAGGAGTGACTTGCCTCAGCCTCCCTCTGCGGGCCCGGCTTGGCACATGTCTCCCTTGTGCCTCCAAGAGCAGAGCCAGGAGCATTTCAGAGGCTGACACCTCGGAAATCCTCCACGGAGAAGCATCCTGAGTGCACAGGACAGGCAAGGAACACACAGTAACCATCCTGGGTTGTGCAGGGCTGCACGGGGGAGAGTGTGGGAGAGGAGAGCAAGCTTCATTAAACAGCTCGATTTTTAAGTTACCTCACAGCCTGGAACCTGCTTTCTCTGCTAAAGGCTGAGCTGCTCACCTGAGCAATGCCAAGCCAGCCCTCCAGAGAAGAGATGGAGAAGGGAAAGGGGAAGACAAGCAGGACAGAGGGAATCTGATAAGAGAGCCTGATTCAATCACTCTGTCATTACCTGGGACACCCTGAAAACTTTATGGCCTCACTTCACAGCCTGAAAATACCCACTAAAAGGCTTTTGCTCCAGCATCTGGAGGGACATCCAGGCAGTTTAGATCAATCCCAGTGCTCTGCTCTCTGTCCACATCACTCAGCATTTTATCTACCATTTGCTGGAGCGATTCTCTTTGCTGGGAATGTTTACAGACAGCAGAAAGGGAGGTCACGAGTAAATAACGATGAGAACAGGGCAGGTCACAGTGCGGGTTAAACGAGCCCACGCACAGGGGGCAGGATCCATGGCCCCTTATAGAGCCACTAAATACATTTTTCTCACCTTTTCCTATCAAGTGTCAACAAGATCTGCCCCAGTCGAGGGCCCCTTGATCCGTGTGGGATTCAGGAGGATAAACACCCACCCGTGGCTGGACAGGGTGACAACACATGGGGTGTTTGCTCAGCCAGACACAGCCTTGACCACAAGCTGCTCGCCCCCTCCTCACTGCTGAGGGACATCGCTGTGGAAAAATGTGGTCTGATGCAAGCTAGTGCAAGATAACACTCTGGGAACACCAGGGATGCAAATGACAGCCACTTCCAATGTGAGAGATGACCTCAGAAAGCACCGACTGCAGTAGGATACTGTCCCTGGAGCAAGTGAGAATTCATCCAAGCAGGGACAGGAACCAGGCTTTCACTGGACATTCGCATGTTCTTCTTCTCTTACCCTCCATTTCCCCTTATTTCACCCACATTTGCATGACTTTATATGAAAAAAAAAACAACCCCCTCCAGGATTTTAGAGGCTGTGAGGGCCCTTGTGCAGAGCATAGCACAGCTCTGGGTTTTTAGAGCTTTTCCAGGAGATGTGGGGCGTCCACACAGGCAGGGGAGGCCTCAGAGAGCATTTAAAAGGATTCCATACGCACAGCTGAGAGCTGGAAAAACTCAGAACTCGGCTCAGCTTCCTCAGTTTGCCAAAGAGTTGCTTAAAAATTCCCAAGATGTCTAGGCATCAACATGGAAATACCCTGGCTTGCAGGGGACTTCCCAGGATTTTGACAACATGATGAGATTCAATGCCTGGAAGCTCAGGTCAGATAAATCCCAAAATATAGTGCAATTTCCAAGCAGGGAGGGACACTGGACACTGGAGGACCTCACGAGGGTGTGGATCCTCCTCCTCGGACACTGCTGCAGTAGATAACTCCTTTCCAGCCAGGCTTTAATGCAGCTCCTGCGAGACAGGAGCAGAGGGAGCGGGGCTGGATGGCTCAGGGCATCCCTCTGTGCCCCTGCTCCCTTCCTTGTCCCCTCAGCCAGGACAAGGACAGGAAAGTCTGGGCAATCTCCTCATGAAGCTGCAGTCCAGTCTCGCTCCCCAAGACCTCAGGAAGGAATTTGTTGATTTATTTCGACCCCTCCCCGAGGCTCATTTGGCCCAGCAGATGTTGCTTGCTTGTTCTTTTCGTTATCTCCTCACCTTCCTCTGAATGGTCAGAGATGGGCTTGGCCGGGGGTTTGTGGGCATGCCAGGAGTGGGGGTCCGCTGGTTCTGTGCCCTTTGGGATCAGCTGGTGCCACCTCAGCCGGTCACACGGAGCTTCTGTGGCATTTAGGGACGATGGTGGGTGGCACACACGGAGTTCATAACCCGCACAGCACATCCTTTCGTCTGCCAAGTGATCCCACTCCTCAGAACCTTCCAAATAAACATATGTAAGAGTTGAAATTCAGTCTCCCCCCCGCCCTGTCCCCTGGAAAACTCTTTGATGACTAAGCCCATTAGGGGAGGAGCAAATCTCCTGGAAATGTCACAGCTGATCTCTGCTGACCTTATCAAAGTGCAGGATCAATATGCTGACCTGTTTGGAGCAGGAAACCTTAAGCAAAAGCCAGAGAGAAGCAATTAAAGCAGAATTTCAAGGATGGGAGTCGGGGGGTGGGGAGATGGAAATACCCCCTATTCTGGCTCTGGAGAGTGAAAAACAAATGAGCCAAAAGGAACCGTGATGCTGAGAATTATCATCTACATAATTAGTATTTGATAAAGCAGGAAATAAAACATAACATCCATTCATCATGCTGACAGCTGCAGGACCACGGTGCCAGGCTCTCGGGAGATGAGGGCTGTGCCTTCAGGTACCAATCCTCACCTCCAGCCCAGGGAGCCCAGCGTGCCCTGGGGCATCCCAGGGGCTGGTTTGGAGCGTGCCAGGCGTGATGCTGTGCTCTGGACTGCCCTGATTTGAAGGGTGGAGAACCATCAGTCTTGGTGACAGAGAAGGAGCTTCCAGCCAGTCTGGGACTTCAGACAGCCTGGAAAGAGAGACTGACTTTCCTGACACCTGGAACTTGACCAACTCCACCCCTCATGGCTGCAGCTGTCCCTGCCCTGGCTTTGAACTGGACAAACCATCCTCATCTTGAACAGCTCATCCCATCCTGGGAGGTGGCAAAGCCATTTAAAACAGCCTGGGGCCAGCCTGCCTTGCAGGGCAAGTATGGACAGGGGCAAGGAACGGGCCTGGGTACCCAAAGAGATGCAGCCAAAGCATTTCTGGTCAAACACAACCCAGCTCAGCTCCTGGAGACCATAAAGCAGCACCTCCCCTCTGTGGGTCCTCTGATTTCCCAGAAGATGCAAGAGTATTTGCAGACGAACTCGTTCCTAACCTTCCCATGAAGGGGGCAGCCCACTGTGAGGAGGCTCCAGAGTGCAAAGAGGAGCTCTTGTTCCCACAGAGGACAATTTGAAGGAGCAGGGGGCAGAAAGAACACTAAACAAAATCAAAGAGAGGGACGTTAAAAGCTAAATCACTTGTAGGACATCTAGAGCAGCTCTCTCTACAGGGTTTTGCCCAAAGGAGAGATATTTTCCTTTCTCTTTATGGCAGTTTTTAAGATTTACCTTTCCTCACGATGGCGAACACAAGGCATTTGGAGGCAGAAGCCAACGTTGCCTTTGCTGACACAGAGAGCCGAGTGCCCCGCTCCTGCTGTGCCAGGCTGTGCCCAGCTCCACACTGCCTGCTGGAGTCCAAGGCATGTCCCTGGCAGCCCTGGCAGGTCAGGGAGCCCTGGAGCCCCAGCGAGGGGGCCCCAGACCCTGGCTGGAAGCCAAGAATGAAGGTGGTTTTGATTTTAGTCCATGGGAGAAATTACCAACACTGCGAGAAACACTGCAAAACACTAGAGTTTAAAATAAGTAGTGCTTTAGTATGTTGCAAGGTAAAAAGGTAGATTTTAGGATTTTTAGAATAAAGATAAAAGACTTAAGATGGAGGATTTTGGGCGTTGCCCTGTCTTTCTTCTTCTTCTTCTCCTCCATCTTCTCTGGTGGTGGTGGCACTAAATGATTGGTAGAATGAAAAAGAGGTAGAAATTACGTGTCTAGAATAGGTGCAAACTAATTGGTATAAAATGGTAAATAATAAATACATTGTGAGGAATGGTTGGATCATGGAAAGGGTACAAAAGGGACGGGACAGCCCAGGACTGGGCAGTTCCCACTCAGACACGGCTGGCATCAGACTTGTGGCGCCGGAGTTGAGAGCTGGCTGGAGATAAGAAGAAATAAACAACCTGAAACAACATCTGCAGGCGTTTCTCATCTGTTCGGGCTCGAAGGTAAAGCTTCACAGAGGAGGGAGATAAAGAACCTGGGCTTGTGCGGAGGCCAAAACTCCCACCACTGCCCACTCAGGACAGATCCCTGTCCGTGTGCTGAGGCAGAGCATTTCCCTGGGAAAACACTAAAAAATCCCCTTGAGTACTGCAAGTGCCCCAGCTCCCACGTGGATCATCTCACCAGCAGGCTGCTGGGAGCAGCAGGAAGAGCTCCTGGTGTTAACTCATTTAGGAAGGTCCCAGCCCTTCCTCCTTCCCTCCCTCTTTATTTGCCATCCCCTTGAATTTCATCAGCTTCTTTTGCTGGCTGGTCCTTCAGAATCTCACCTACGACGAGGCAGGATCTCAGCTCTCCAGCTGACCACCTTTTCCCAGCACAGACAGAGCCCTGTGAACAAATGTCTCTGGGAAGTGTTTCAAAAAAACAAAAAAAAAGCAATCAAAGCAAGTCTCTGCTGTCCTGGGGAATTCTCTGTGCGTTGGGAGCCTCATCAAACCAGGGGAAAGAAAGCAACAGCAAAATTTAACAGTGCCATCCCCAGCAGCCACAGATGGCTGCAGTTCCTAAATAAACATTACATTAGTGTGAAGGAGAGGGGAGAAAAAAAATTAAAGGAAGAAAGGAAAATATAACAGCTGTATCTTAAGCCTGGAGGCTGATGCTAAATCTACATTTGTAGATGCTTTCAGCACTGGCAATAAAAGTCAAGTTTCTTGCACGTTACAGGGGCACTGCTGAGTGTTTCATGCAGCAGCCTCGACCTGCTGATGGTTTGGTGGGAACATCCTCCAGCTGTACGGCAGGATGGGCACCCAGGAGAACAGGAGGAGATGTGTCCACAGAGGAAAGAAGTGGGGGAAAGCATTAATATTTAATGGAGTGTTTTACACTGCTTTGAATGGAGTGTTCTGCTAAAAACACGCCAACAAAAACCAAACAAATACAAAAATCAATAGTGCACAATGGCCTTCAGTGCACTGACAGGAACATCATTCGCCCTCTCGTCACTGCTGTCATGTTAAAACCACAGCTCCAACAATTTCCCAGCCTGGAATTCTGCTGGCTGGGCAAAACAGAGGGAAAAGAATTGGGGGCCTTGACTTGAAATCGTGACCCCTCCAAAGCAGAGGAAACCTCACTCTGGAAGCAGGAGCTCAGCTGGGGTTCATGGAATGAATCAGAGAAGCACAGAATGAATCAGAGAATCCCGGGATGGTTTGGGTTGGAAGGGACCTCAAAGCCCACCCAGTGCCACCCCTGCCATGGCAGGGACACCTTCCACTGTCCCAGGCTGCTCCAAGCCCCGTCCAGCCTGGCCTTGGACACTGCCAGGGATCCAGGGGCAGCCACAGCTTCTCTGGGCACCCTGTGCCAGGGCCTGCCTACCCTCACAGGGAAGAATTTCTTCTTGTATATCTAAGACAAATTTCCCCTCTTTAAGTTTGAAGCCATTCCCCCTTGTCCTGTCCCTCCATCTCCTGTCCCAGGTCTGTCTCCAGCTCTCCTGGAGCCCCTTTAGGCCCTGGAAGGGGCTCTGAGCTCTCCCTGGAGCCTTCTCCTCTCCAGGTGAGCACCCCCAGCTCTCCCAGCCTGGCTCCAGAGCAGAGGGGCTCCAGCCCTTGGAGCATCTCCATGGCCTCCTCTGGACTCTCTCCAGCAGCTCCAGGTCCTTCCTGTGCTGGGCCCCAGGGCTGGGGCAGCTCTGCAGGTGGGGTCTGACCTGAGAGGGGCACAGGGGCAGAATCCCAATCCCTTCCCTGCTGCCCACGCTGGGGACCAGCCCAGTATTTGGGAGGTTTGGGTCCCAGTGAGCACACGGGGGTCACGCTGAGCTCCTCATCCTCCACAGCCACACATCCTTCTGCTCAGGGCTCTTCAGGGAGAGCTCTGCTCTCAGCTGAGGGCATGCTGGAGATTTTTCCCCATGAGCTGGGAAGGAAACCGTGGGTTTGCTGCCAGCAAAGCACAGCTGACACAAATACTGGAGGAGCAGTACATGGTGCCATGACTGGGCCTCCGGCACCGTGCAAGAGCAGCACCGTGGTCCTGAGTCACCTCCACACTGGTGGCTGTGCCCACCCTGCAGCCGGTTCAGCCCAGCACTGAGAGCAGCATTTTCCTGAGGCAGAATCTCTCCGTGGAGGGGTGGGAATGCCAAGGATCAGCCATGGGAGCAGCCCAGGCAGCTCCCCAGAGATGCACCTTCACAGGCAGAGACAACCCAAACCACTCCCGAACCCAAACCACCGAGCTCACGTGGCACACACGGGCGGGTGCTGTCAGGGATGAGGTTCCTTGCGATCTCACACGTCCCTTTTCCTCTGCTTTGCTTTTTAGAGGTTTCATTTCTCTCGTGTTTCCATCAGTCTATGCCAAAATGCAAAACTGCCTCCGCCGTGTCTGAGCCGTGGAACCTTCTGCCTCCTCTGCTCAGCATTTTTACCACATTCATTCGTTCTTATTGCTCTTCATTAGAACAGTGATGTTCTCTAAGCTGCTTGGCTTCTTCAGCAACCCGTGGCTACTCCCTCCCTCACAAACACGGCAGATTGTTCCCATTTTGCTGTCATATTCCCTCTCCATCCCTGAATTAGCTACGCCAATTAATTACGAGCCCCTGGGACTGCTCTTAGAGCACAGGCCCTGAGGCTGAGGAGTGAAAGGGATGTTATTACACAAGTGAGCAAGGTTTTGCTGCTCTTACCTGAGCTCCCTGGGGATTTTCCATCAGAACGTTGATTTCCTGCAAAAGGAACAACTCACCTGGGCATGTCAATGCCAACACGTTCTTGTTTCTAAACAAAAAATTACCCGAGTGTTTTGACAACATCAAAACATCATGTTTCATTATTTGGAGGGCAGGGAATCCTTTGATATTAATTCTAAGACATCTTTTCACTTAGAAGTTTCTCTTATAACCCAATTGCTTTAAATGCCAAAATCAACTCAGAATATGTAAACAATTTTTAATGGTTTCACAGGGACATCTCAGGACAAAAAATACGTTTAAATTCAACTCCATAATTTTCCCCTGAATTGGGAAATGCACTTCTTGCTCAGGTCTAGGCATCAGCGCAACATCTTGGTGGACTCTGATGTAACTGAGTGAACCCAGCCAGGAGAGGTGGACAGTGGGGCTGACGGGGAATGCTGGAGGGCATGGAAAAATCCAGGCTGAGCCAGGAGAGGAAAGAGGCAGAAGGATGAGCTGGGAACAACGCTGCAAGCCAGGGAAATGTGAATTTGCGATGCCACGTGGGGTACTTGCACCTGGGCCAGCTTTCAGGGAGTTTGGGGTGGGAATGGAAACGCTGCCAAAGGAGGACATTTCAGAGCACTCATTTCAAGGACAATCCACAGAATCCTTTCAAATCCCATCAATTGGTGAAAAGCCCACCCTGGAATTTCCTTCCCTCCGAAGCAGACTCCCTGCTGTGCCAGTGCAGAGCTGCATCCTGGCGGCACCAAGAGGAGCTCTGGAAGCATCACCTCCATCATTCCGAGCTGCTTCGAGTCCGGATCACCAGAGAAAGCGGATCAGTGCTGAGTGCCCGGCTGGGAGAGAAGCTGAAGCCATGCTCTGAAGCACATTAATTGCTTGTTAATTACCCCATTCATCACAGTGACGCCCTTGTCTGCATTCCCAGGGGCAGCCTTGCCGTTGGCTGCGACTGTCACTGCTTTGGGGAAACTCAGAAACTTGGGCTGCCTCACCTCAGACCCTCCTGCACCCCAAAGGGTGGAAAATAAACCCCCAAACCCCACACCTTCATGAGAATCCCAGTGGCAACGTGGCAGGTTGGGAACTCGCCCCTCAAAAGCAGCAGGGAAATGCAGATGAGAGAGGATTTCCAGGACAAGGATGCTCCCAAGCCCTCAAAGTTTGGGATCCGTGGTACAATTTGCAAAGTGTCCTCTTAGGGAGCCCATCCAGGGCTTTGCTGCAGCTTCCCACAGGAAACTGCAAGTTCCCACTAAATCACAGAGAGCTGTAAACCAATCACCAGGGAAAATTTCTGTTCCATCACCGGTACTTTTTCTTTATTTCATTATTTATAGCACTCTCTGATTTCCAGCAACTTTTTTATTATATAAAAAAAAATTATTTTCTTTGTCTGAAAATTGATATAAAAAGAAATCCATCTCTCAGCTGTCATTTCTCTTAATGATGTTTACATCAGCAGATGGGGAAAAAAATCACTTTTTAAACAGAATTTATTACCCGCTGACCCAAAGCTTTCCCATACATCACTGTGCTTTCACAAAGTTAGTTTCCACAGCAACATGATGTAACTCTCCAGAGTGTCTGGGAGCTGCTGACGTTAACTCTTCCACTCCGATCCGGATTTCTTTGTGATGAGATACCTTGGCCACATGGACACCTGAAAACCGGATCACAGAGTCAACCTCCTGAGCTGGAAGGGACCCACAAGCGTTATCCAGCCCTCAGCTCCCAACCCTGCAGTGACACCCAACAATCCCACCCTGTCCCTGAGAGCATTGTCCGAACGCTGCTGGAGCTGTGGCTCGGGAAGAACTCTGGCTCTGGGAAAGCTCGGGCTCGGGAGCACTCTGCAGACAGGGACGCCTTTGAGCTGTCTCATCTAACAAGACATCAAGTAACAGCTTCAAGCAAAAGGGAAAGGCTGCAGGCATCCCAGGGAAAGGGACCAGCTGGGCAGGGGTACCACAGAAGGAAGATGGATGTCTGGAGATGCTCACCACAAAATCATGGAAAGGCTTGGGTTGGAAAGGTCCTTAAAGATCACCCAATTCCCAAGGGCAGGAACACCTTCCACTGGAGCAGGTCGCTCCAAGCTGGCCTTTTCACCAGTGCGGCTGAAAGCAAGTTTATCACCAGCCACAGCAGGAACACCTGAACCCTGTGAGAGATCTTCCTCCAGGCCCATCTTCTCCAGCGCCAAGACCGGATGCCAAGAGAATCTGGGAACAAAATATAACACAGGGTTCTTCAGAAAAAGGCTTAGTGAAGATGGACAAACAGACGTTTAAGTCTTCTAAACAGTGGTGAATTCCTCTGGGGTGAGCACCTTGTGCTGTGGTCCATCTCCTCACTGAAACTTGGTGTAGGAACAGCCAGAGAGCAGACCCTCCCTGGCTCTGAGGGACCACATGTGCCTGAGCAGCTCCAGAGCTCTCTCCAGCAGCAGAGCCCACAGAGAATGAGCACAGAGCAACCAGCACCAGCACCCCGAGGAGGGGGAGGGCTCAGCACAGCACCAGGAAACTCTCCAAGGATCTGGCCCCAGGCTTTGGCCCCACAGCTCCAGCCCAGCCTCAGGCCCGGGTGGATTTAGCAGCAAATCTGGCCTCTCAGCAATCAAGGTTCAGCTCCAATAGAGACAGTTGCACCTATCACTGCGTTTATTGATTGCCGGGATGTTGATAAACAATTGATTTTTTTCTGCAAATTATCACCTGGAAGGAGTTTTATGCCTCTCTCTACCGGGAGCAAGCGATAGCAGGAGCCTAACAAATGCAGAGAACACAAACTATCCCCTGCTAGGGCAGATAATTCCTGCTGGCAAAAGGCTGAGTAATAGAAAGAAGCTGCTTCTACTGGGATTTGGGAGTGTACCATGGTGGGAGATGGGAAAAGCATTTACTCAGTGCCTTGGCTCGGATATCAGAGTGTCACTTTGGCACCTTATCAGAGGAATCCAACATCTCCAGCCCCTTGGCCTGAGCCAGTTACAGAGCAATAAGCGACCTGCCTGAGGAGAGATGGCAATCAGCTCTCAGCACAGGCCTGCCGAAGATCAGAGGCTAAAGAGAAAAAGGCTGTGGGACCGTGGGAGGCGTGTGACAAGCCCCAGAGACAAATCATGCCGAGGGGAAAGCAGCCCCGCCTGAGCCTTGTCAGGAGAATGTCACACAGAGAGCTCGGGAGCCCAAAAACAGCCAGGCATTTCAGGGGGACAAGAGAAATGCGAGTTCCCTGCATCTGTGGCTCCCTGAGGATTGGTGCCATAGATCAGATTAGAAAACAGAACTCTGGGAGCAAAATGTAATCCAGGCATTGGGGTCCTTCAGGAAAAGAGGACCATGTAATGGACTTACCCCTAACTTGGGAGAACTTTAGGTAGCATTCACAAGAGACAGCAAAGCAAAAGGGCACACTGGAAACCAGGCCCTGGCAGCTCTGTCTCCTCAGACAGCCTTGGGTGCTGCAGAGCTCTGCTGTGGGAATCCTCCAAGGAATTCCAAGCGTGGATCTGGATGTCTCTCTGGACATCGGCCCTGTGTGTGCTGTGCAACACACCGCTGACACGGCACTGCCAGGGTGTGCAGAGGCAGAACTCCCTCCTGAACGCCCTTCTGCTCTCCCTTCAGCACTTCTGAAGAACCTCACAATGGCCAGAAAACATCTCCAACACGCACAGCATGAAAGGTGCTCCAAAATCTGTTCCCCCCAGCCTGCAAGGATGCAGGGAATCCCTGTGCTAAACCACTTCTCACCTTTCCCAAAGCACAGAGCTTGCCAAACCTCACAGCTTCCTCAGCAGCACCAAAAATAGGGCAGTCCTTGTCCTCATCTGCCTGAATAAAAGAGTTTGGGGAATTTAAAGGTGTTTTCTGAAATGAGTCCCCACCCATAACTGCACTTTGGCTGGTGTGTCAGCTGTGTGCTCATCACCACAATAATTCATCAGCAAACACCAACCAACAGCTTTGGGAAAGCTGACTCAGGAGACTGAGACCTTATTTGGCCAAAAACCCTTGCTCTGATTGATTTTTTTTTCCTAAAAACAATTTAAGCTTCCTTTTCTGCATTCTGTGTGGCAGCTCTTGCACAAGGTAAAGCCTCCAGCAAAGCCACTCTGTGCTAAGAGGCATCAGCTCTGCCAAAAATGATCCCAGCCCCATTTGCAGTGATATGAGCATACACTGATGGGGTTACCATCATTATCAGAGATCAGACACGGGATTAGGATCATTATCAAATCAGCCTACCCATGCCATTTCCTCCACTTACTTTAAAATCCTCAAGTCTACCAGAGGATGTTGACCTTTATATCAAAAAATGTCGAGCAGCCAATTTATTGGAAAGCTCCAAATTAGATGACCAAGAAGGAGAAAGCTTTTCCAGCAGTGGCTCCCACCCCCATCAGCAGGATCCGAAGTGCAGGGAACTGGCTTCAGCCTCGTCAGAATAGTCTTTTTGATTGAAGGAGATGTGCTGGTTGATCGGGCAGCCACTCAGAGCATGTTGTCCAATTCCTGCCCAGGACTGGGAGATCCATCCATCCATCCATCCATCCATCCATCCATCCATCCATCCATCCCCAGCTGTGCCAGACAGGAGCGGTGTGTGCAGAGGGGCTTTAAAATCCCAGCCCTTCCAACAACCCTGGCCTGTGGAATGAGGGGAGCTTGGGACTGAGCTGGCAATGGGAAGCCTCAGCAGCACCACACCCCGAGGAGGGCCAGGGCACGGGGCTGGGAAATGGGCCACAGTCCTGGGAAACGGGCCACAGTCCTGGGAAACGGGCCACAGTCCTGAGAACCGAGCCACAGTCCTGAGAAATGGGCCACAGTCCTGGGAAATGGGCCACAGTCCTTCTCCTGCTCAGGAATCCTGTAAGGGAAACCACGATGGCTGCAGGACTCTGGAGCGGGATGCGAATGTGTGCCCACATCAAGGACAACCCTTTCCCAAATCTTCCCATACCCATTGTGCGGGTCAGGCTAAAGCTCAGCTCCAGGTCCAGCAGTAACGTGAGACAGTGAAAATGGCCCTGTTGGAAAGAGAAAACCGGGATACACAACCCGTGCCCGTGAGAGGAGCTCAGGAGGGACAGAAGTGGGAACGGCCCCACACCCGCTCCCAAGGCTTTGGGATGCCAGCACCCAGCCACCACAGCATCCGAGCAGGATTCTCCCATGGTCACCTGTCCATCCTCAGACTCAACGCCCCGTTTCCAGCGATCCTGAGAGGTCTCACACCTTACCCACAGTGCCGCAGAGCTGGAGCCACCCGAGACCTTGCCAGCCACCCTCTGCATCCTCCCAGGCTGCTCCTGCTCCTTCCCAGCCTTTCCACCCGGGATTTCTGCTGGAGGGATCAGCCGTTGAACTCGGCCCCAAAGTCCCGCCCTGCTCGTGCAGAAGTCCCCCTGGAGTCCAGAGGAACATAAACCAAGCCCAGCTGCTCTCTGCTGTCACAGCCTAAGTGCATTAATGTCTTTTTATCTCCGTGGGGGCACCGCGGCCACCCCCTGTTTCCATGCAATTGGTGTTAATAAAATCTCTCTCTGCACAAGTGACAAGGGAAGGATCCACTTCACTTGGCAGGTTTTATCTGCATTGAAATTGGAGTGCAAGCCTTGTGTTCCATAAACCCCTCTGTTGATAGCTCTCATCTTCGACCCTCCTCCGAGACCGGCTTTGGGCTGATTATTCCCGAAGAAAACATCTCTATAAGGCAGCCCTCTGCTCTGGCTTGCAATCAGCAAGTCAGCTCTGAAACACTTCTTTCAGCCAGCTTAGGTAATTTTCACTGCAAAATTAAAAGGAAAAGTTGTCCAGAGACAAAGCATTACACAGAGCACATGGGAAATAAGATCCGGAATAGATCTGGAGTCGTGGCCAAAAACTGGTTAGTTTGGATTGAGGTGGGAGCCCTTGGAGCTGTGAGGCAGCAGCTGAAGGGAGACCTGAGGAAATTAAAGCAGCTGTTACAGCCTCCTTTCCTCCTCAGCACACGTGGGCAAGGGAGGACAGGAGCTCTGAGCTGTAGCTGAGCCCAGGTGTCCAAACTCCGCGGGAAGAACAAACCCTAAGGAAACAGGCAGGGAAGAAGAGGGGAAGCAGCTGAGCAAGGAACACACCTGAGTGGAAAGCCAGCAAGGCTCTGTGCCTCCCTCCAGAAGCAGGAGGTGGGAGGAACAACTCCAGGCGTGAAGGTCCTGAGTTGAGCAGAAAGCCGACTGCTGGGAAGGCAGGAAAAGGGGTGCTGAGGAGAGCTGGGCAGCAGCGTCCTCTGGGGATGCCACGGAGCTCAGTCTGCGTTCCCTGCCATGCCAGCAGATACAGATCAAACACGTGTGTGTGTGTGTGTGTGTGTCTGTTGGGGTGCTGGGGGTAATGCTGCACCCCACATGCCACCTTAGCTAAGCCTGGATGGCCAAGTGAAGCCCTTAAGGCACTTGGAAATTCTCCTGGAGGTATTTCAGCAGAGCCTTGAGGGCCTAAAGGCCAAGGAAAGACACGCTCCCTCTGGCTTTTCTCATCTCCCCAGCATCTTCCTTTTCCTATCTACAGAAGAACTTCATCATACTCAGATTTTCCTCCATGCTCTTGAAACCCCAGATTCATCTGGTGTGTCTTTGGGTTCGCATGGCCCCTTCCCCATAAATCACTCATTCACTTCTAGATTGATATTAACCATTTTGCCAGGAGCTCCTTATCTGCACAAGCTGCTGCTGAGCCCAACTGGATCTGTCCTCACCAAATGGAGAGAAATTATGAATGTGCTTCATCAGTCAAGGCAGGGAAAGTGATAGTAGTGAGGAGAGACAGTAAATAAGGAAAGCATCCACCGAGTATTTCCAGAGTAAATCAAGTTACAGGAACAATTAGAGGAAATAGAGATTTTGTCTGCAATTACAGTCCTGTTGCTTCTCCCATTCACACAGACAGTTATGCAGCATCAAAATGAAGAACTGACTTGCATTTTTAAAGTTTCAGATTTTTTTTTTCCCCAGCTGGGAGAACAGGTTTGAGCCTCCCTCTCTCCTCCCCCATTTAGCCAGCTCTACTGAACTCAGCCGTAACTTGAATATTCAATTCAAAATCAGGGCAGAGCTGAGGGTACTGATGAAACCCAGCCAAGATCCCCCCACCCACAGGTTCAGCAAAGCTTTTTGCAGGAGGTTTTGGCCAGGGAGCGAGTGAATGCAGCCCTAAAGCCCCCTGTGCTCAGCAAAGCACAGCTGGAGGAACTCATTAACCATTTTCCTGGGGCACTTTTCATGAGTCCAGTTTGTAGCAGGTGAATCCCACTCTGCCCAGTCTGTTTCAAAGCAATGACAATAATGATTCCTTGGTATTGAAAAAGGATAAAACCTTAACTGGCCCCATCTAATTGGTGATGGAAGGCAAATTATTATAGACTGGGGTATAGAAGGCGGTGATTCATGGAAGTTTTACAATTAATCTAATTAATAATCTTCAGGTAATTTATTGTTGCCTCTGAAGAGGTAAAAAGGTGAGGTGTGACTGCTGTGGATGGAGACACAGCCCAGCAGCTCTGCCAGCCACAGGGTGACAGCTCGACCTTGCGAGTGTCACCGCTTCCCGGGAATTCTGCCTCCAGATCCAACCCCCGCTGTGAGCGTGGGGGGAAGGAGCAGCCCCCCTCGGAGATAAGAAGTGACAATAAGTGTCCCAGAGTCCTGATGTGCTGGGACACAGGGGGACATAAGCCAGGACAGAAGGACATGTGCCCCTGCGAGGCGCTGGAGCGGAGCAGCCCAGCGGGGTCTCACCTTCAGCCAGGACAATGCCCTTGGAACGCTCTCCTGCCTGTTAAAGTCTTGTCTGCTTCGAGCTGCCTACAAGGCTTTCCATCCTGGCCAAAGCCAAACCCTGGGCAGAGATACACAAAGTGCAATGGATATCGATTGTGCCCTCGGTGTGGAGTTTTCGCAGCGTTCACGGGACCTTTCCATCCCTGGGTATGGATTTTTCCACATGGCAGCTCTGAGATGGACACTCCTCACCTAGGCCGGCTTGCAGGAAGGGTCTGGCTCCCCACAAGACCGCAGTCCTGGCTGTCGGGGCAGGATTTGAAGGAGCAGGAACGAGCTGAGTTCCTGTCACTGCAGCCAGAAGGAAAGCAATGACCTGCAAAAGGCGGCACTGCCTCGGGAGGATCCCGAACCTTGCTCCAGGCAGGACCTTCCTCAGCACCACAGCCTGGGCTCCCACCCTCCTCTCTCCTCCCTGGCTGCATCCTCCAGTCCCCTGCGCCTTGGTCGGAGTCCCAGTGGGATAACACAGGGTCTCTCATCACTGCCTCATTACCCTAATCATTCTAATCACCTCATCAGGCACCTCACGGCTATGCCAGCATCAGCTTGCTTGAGGACAGGGGTGAGGTTGCCTTTCCCACCATCAAGCTCATCCTGAGAGCAGGACAGGGACAATCCTTCTGGATATGCAGAGAGTCTCTAGAAGGCAGAAAGAGAAGCCAAAAGTGGCTAAAAATCAGGGATATTGCAGTAAATCATGCAGGACTGGACACACATGGCAGTGCCGGCCTCTTCCCTGTCAGAGCTTTCCTTCCTACCAAATGTGTCCAGTTAAAACAGGGACTAAAATTAAAATAAAATTGCTGTCCTGCAAGAGTGGGGGAGAGCTTTTATGTCTTTCCTTCTCAAAAGTCAGACAAAAGGTCAGCAATTCTTAAAACTTGTAAAACACAGTAAAAAAAACCTAAAACTATTAATAGAGAAGAAATTTGATCCAAGGATTGTGATGCTCCAATACAAACCAGGGCAAACTTCAGCTCATCTGAAAGTCCCACAAAGCAACTGGGGCTTCTAATTTAAAGGGAATATTTCAAAAAGCCCAGATTTGCTGCCTTTTTCTTTTTCTTTTCTTTTTTTTAATCAAATGAGAAAATTAATTTTTAAAAATCCTCCCTGGAAAAAAAAGCAGGTTTTCAGTGGAAAGCAGCTGAAATGAAAAATTCTTTTGCAGGTTTTCTCTGAAGAGGAAGAGGCATTTTTCACTGAAATGGATGCAGTCTGTTGTCTCCCCTGATGAAAGGGAAATGGTGCTTCTGGAAAAATCCCTGCAAAGAGGACAGTCCATGCCAGGGCACAGAGCACCTCCAGGTTTCTCCCCAAAACTGGCCCTGGCAGAGACCCCCCAGCGCTGCACTGGCTCCTAACTGCAGCTTTCATTTAAAGCAAAGAATTCGCCTCAGCTCAAAACCAAGCTCTTCAGTTTGGATTTTTCCCAGTGGTTTCGTTGTGGTTCTGAAAGTGAAGCTAAAATCAACAATTACAGAAATTGCTATGCCTGTGTAACGAGTGCAGCGGTGGGAAATTCCCATCCAGCTCTGGACTCGAACTCAGAGCAGATCCTGCTCACAGGATTGGTTTCAAAGAGCCAAATGAGTTTTCCTCCAAGTCACCAGGAAGCGCTGCTGAGATGTCCCCTCCTGGAACGAAACCCACCCTGCTAACTTCCAGCAAAACCCCAGCCTTAAAAGGGATCATGATGTGCCCTCCCAGACGAGGCAGCAGTGCCCTACCAGCACACAGCCTCGTCCCTGGAAGTGCTTAATCCCATATGCTTCAGAGGATAGAGGAGAAAAAAAAAATAATTAAAAGGCCCTTAATGCATCTGGCCAATTAAATAAAGCTGTAAATGGCAAGGAAATAATTCCTTGCTGACCCCTGCAGCAATCAGCTGCTGACCTGCAGCATGAGAATTGATTAGCCCTCTCTTAGCGTGGCTTGTATAACTACAAATGTTATTATTGGCCATAAAATCAGCCAGCCCTTTACGCAGCCCACTGGTGGCATTTGGCTCCCTGACCTCCCCAGCCATGAATTTTGCTGGCTGGAAGGAGCAGCCCTGGGGTGGGAAAAGCCTTTCTGTGCTTCCCTGTGGAACTGGGAGGTGGTTTCCGACGTTGGGCAGCGCCGTCCCAGTTTGTCCCAGTCCAGCCCTCAGTGAATTTGGTGCAGCGAGGGGTTAAGTGCCCAGAATAAGCTCGGCCTTACAGCTCTGAGCTGCTGCTGTCCCTGGCCCAGGCTTCCCTCAGCCCCTCTCACCCCGTTAATAACACGCTGTCAGCATGAGGCTGAGTGAAATCCTCCCCTTTCCCTCAGAGACAGCAAAGCTGGGGTGGGATCTGCCCTCGCCCCCCTCCCCAGGAAAATCCCATTTTCCTGGCGCAAGGGCTCACTCAGCACCTGCCCCGGAGCAGAGCCCCGCGGCCAAAAGCTGCTCCCAAACACCTTTGGAGCTGATGACTACGGAGTTGCTGGCTCTCTCACAGCTCAGAGCCAGCTCTCCATTTGTCATCCCTCTTTCCTCTTCCTCCCTCGACCACTTGTGCCAGGCTGGATGTACAGGAACCCACACTTGGTCCCCAGGAGCTCTGGAAGGTGACACTGGGAACAGGGAGCAGCTTCTCTCTGGGCAGAGCTGGAGCTGTGTGATCTGGAGACCTGAGCCAGTGCTGACAGCACTGATGTGGCTGCGGGGTACATTCCAAAAATCTGGGTAAATCCCATGACTTTGGGACCTAAAAGGTGTGGAGGGTACCTCAGTAGAGTTGGAGCCCAAAATCTGAAATCTGTGGTGAGTTTTTATCCAGTTCAACCCCTCAGGACCATCAGGGGGTGGATATTTCCTATGTCTCACACAAACCCTGAAGGCACAGGTGTCTGGAAAGGGGTTGCTCTGTGGCAGGACACAGAATCCCATCACCTCAACCATCACTACTGCCCTGGCAGAAGGAGGAGCAGGGAATGTTAGGAGTGCTACCAAAACTGGGGATGCTCTGAGGACATATTTCCATTCGGAATGTGTTGAGGGAGTCTGGAAGAGGAATAACCAGCCCAGGGCACCAGCAAAGCCCAGCCCGGTGCTAAAAAGTTCCCCAAATGATACAAATGATCAGTGCACAGGTTTGGTGCCTCTGGGGACCAATGGCAGTGGCCAGACCAAAGCAGCCCACCCTGTTTTGGGCACAGCACCAGAGACCATCTTCACATGAGGAACGAGAGATTAAAGGATGTCAAGACAAAGACTGGAGGAGCTGGGAATTGCACCAGGTTTCCGGCCTTTCCTGGAGGGCTGGAGGAGCTGGGAATTGCACCAGGTTTCCTGCCTTTCCTGGAGGGCTGGAGGAGCTGGGAATTGCACCAGGTTTCCAGCCTTTCCTGGAGGGCTGGCTGTGCAGAGGAGATGCTCCAGGCTGAGGAACATTCCCCTTACCCCCCGTTCCCAACACTGGTGTCACACGGTCCCCTCCAGCAGCAGAGCCCTGCCCATGTGCCTCTCCAGAGCCACTGGGAGTCTGGGAGACACCTCTCCTGCTCAGGGGAGCACACTTGCATTCAGAGCCTCAAAACAAAGCATTTCTTTCCAAAAGGAAAAGAAGCAGAGGCGAGAGGGGCAAAAGGAAAGGCAGGACGGGAAGGGGGACAGCAGGGAAGGGGCAGCTGTGCACTCCAGCCCCAGCCCTGCCTGAACTGCACTTGCCTGGGAGCTCCTTCCTGCTGCTGACAGCCCCAGTCGGCATGGGTCTGGCTGCAGCCCTGGCAGCAGGGAGCTGGTCCCTGCGGAGAGCCGGGAAGGGAGGGAAGCTTTCATTCACCTGCATGGCCGGCAGAAGCCCGAGGTGCTGAAACATCTCAGAAAGGCGCCTGTGTTCGTGTTTAATGTGTTCCCATGACCAGAGGCGAAAAAGGTGGGTGTGAATATCAGCGTGAGTGTGCAGCACCCTGTCCCAGCAGCTCCTGCTGCAGCTCTTCCCTCACAGCCTGTGTTGGGTTCACACAAACCACCTGCTTTCATGGGATTGCTCCAAGGATCTCACTCCAACATCCCGGCAAGCCAAGAATACCCTCCAGAGCCTCACCTGGGAAGGAGGAGGGAGGAGGAGCAGGAAGTCCCAGCTGAGAGTCATCCAGGCTGGCTGTCAAAAGCCTGGGATAAAAAATAACCTGCATTTAGTTGGCTGCATCTCTCCAAGGCAGCACTGAATGCCCCCAGTGTGTGCGCAGGGACACCTCCCGTGGTGGCTCTGCAGTCGGCGTGGCAGCTGCCAGGAACAGAGAAGGGAAAAGGAAAGGGAATAAAGACAGCAAAGGAATGGCAGCAAAGGGAGGGGAAGGAAAATAAAGAGGTGAGTGGGCACAAGAGCATGAGGCAGGGGGGCTGAGCGAATCCATCAGAGGAACGACTCAGCAGCTGCTCCTGCCTTCACCCCAGGCTCTGCCGGAGCTTTGGCTAAGTCCAACAACAAATACCCACTGTACCAGGGAGATTACCCACATTTAAACAAGCAGGAGGGAAGCAAGGCCTGAGCAGAGCAGCAAACAGCATCCCTGAGCACTGAGCGGGGCGTTCCAGGTCCTGGGTGCGGGCGCTGGCTGCACATCCCATCGCTCAGCCCGTCACGGGGAGCACCCATCCAAGGCTCTCCCCTCTCCCAAGTCTGGAGGTCAGGACTGGGATGGTGCAGCCAAATGCAGCATCTGATGAAACGTTTTTAATCACGTCCACAAGCTCTCTATTGCAGCTTGTTTTACCCACAAATGGCTGCACTTGGGAGAGCTGTAAGATATTGGTTGCTTTGGGGTGAAAAGGAGCAGAATTTGGGTTCACATACACATAGAATCCCAGAATGGCTTGGGTTGGAAGGACCTTAAACTCATCCCATTCCACCCCCTGCCATGGGCAGGGGCACCTTCCACTGTCCCAGGCTGCTCCAAGCCCCATCCAGCCTGGCCTTGGGCACTTCCAGGGATCCAGGGGCAGCCACAGCTTCTCTGGGCACCCTGTGCCAGGGCCTGCCCACCCTCACAGGGAACAATTCCTTCCCAATATCCAATCTAAATCTACCCTCTGGAAGCCATTCCCTGTGTCCTGTCCCTCCATCCCTTGTCCCCAGTCCCTCTCCAGCTCTCCTTGAGCCCCTTTAGGCACTGGAAGGGGCTCCCAGTTCTCCTTGGAGCCTTCTCTTCTCAGGCTGAGCACCCCCAGCTCTCCCAGCCTATCAGGGTTGCAGATGAATGCACCAGAAATGCCTTTACCCACCTAAAAGAGCCCCTTGGAAGAGCAGCACACGTAGAAAAGCAGAAGATTCAGTAACGAGGTGGTGCTGAAATCCCCCTGAACAAGTCAAGGCCACAAATGAGATGCTGCAGTCAGAATTAAACATCATAAACAACCCCAACTCTGCCTTCCCTTCCCAAGCAAAAATCAAACCTCACGACAAGCCTACAGGCACGGCGAGGTGTTTGCAGGAAGATGCAGGTTTTGAAAAGTGGCACACGGATAAGGGTACCTGGAGTAAAAAATATTGAATTGCCCTTATTAAATCTCTGCCTGCAGAACCCATTGTGCAAAACACGAGGTCAGCTCTCCTTGTTCTGCCTCCCCTCAGCTCGAATGCATCATCCACACCAAGGCAAGGCTCCAGGACTGAGATTTCAAATAAATGTAAGGGCTTCTGGAGTTTCCCAGCCAAGCAGCTTTCGGGATTCGGAATTACAGACCAAGTTAGGAATGTCTCCCAGAGATTCACCAAAATCCTTTACTAGACCCCTTAAAAATATGCACATTAAAAGAAAAAAAGAGGAAAAAACAAAACAATACAAACAACAAAAAAAAAA
>VZRQ01003051.1:1290-40045 GCA_013397975.1 Machaerirhynchus nigripectus | reverse complement strand
CAAATTAAGGGAGAAGCAAAAAAAAAAAAGAAAATACTGTTGCTGCATAAGCAGGTACAAGTGAAATGGAGGAGTGTGCTCAATTGCAGCAATTATTTAAATTTTCTTATGTTTCTGTGTCTCTTCATCCTCACTGATGCCACGAGAGCATCAAAGAACACGAGTGACACGTGTCACACACAGTACCTTCCCTTACCACCTCTCCCACACACTGAGGAGGAGAATTCTGCACTGCAGTGTTTTCTTGCAGTGTGATTTTGATTTAGAGGTGCTATTCTTCCACTTTATACTCTTCTAATCCGATACTTGACTCAAAAGAGGGGCAGGGTATCCCACTCCTGCTGGAGGAAAAGCCAAAATGTAGCACTCTTGTGCTGAACACGGAATTTTTTGCATGATGCCACCTTGAGTCATTTTCTTCTTGTCCTTTCAGTAAACACCCTGAAGGAATAAAGACACCTGAGGCTGAACAAAAGGGCTCCAAACTAACATGTAACAACCTGCTTTTTAGGGGAGTTGTGCGAGCCCTTGAAAAAATCCAACAGTCTCTTGACTCAGTGCTGGAGTCCACTAGAGCAGGTTTTTATCTCCCTGTGCACGTTCCCATCGGGAAGGTGTAAGCACAAACACAGGCTCAGGGAAGCACTCACAGGCGGCACGGATGGAACTGCCAGTTCTGTCCCAGTACCCCTTGGGTGGGACACAAGGCACTGGCCCAGTTCAGGCTCTCACTGCTGGCCAAATCTGCTCAGACCGTGTCAGGACAGGTTTTGTGTTGGGCTGACTCCTTTTCCTCAGCCAGTATAAATCATTCCATGAGATCTGGATAATTCAGCAGAGGTGGGACAACATTCCAGCAGCTGATCTGAACCCAGTGCTTATGACGGGGTTAACCAGAGATTCCCAAGTCATGAAACAGCAGCTCCCAAAACCAAATCCTCCTGAGCCTTTACCCCTTGCACTTTGTTGGGCTTCAAAGAGCTGAGGGGAATAAATGGCACATCATGGAATTACTAAGGTTGGAAAAGCCCTCCGAGCCCATCGAGTCCAAGCTGTGCCCGATCCCCACCTTGTCCCCCAGCCCAGAGCAGTGCCACATCCACATCGTGTGAATGAGTGCCACCTCCAGGCCTTCCTTGGGCACCTCTGGGGATGGGCACTCCAAACCTCCCTGGGCAGCCCCTTCCAAGGCCTGAGCACCGTTTCCATGGGGAAATTCCTGCTGGTGTCCAACCTGAGCCTCCCCTGGCACAGCTTGGGACCATTCCCTTTGTCCTGTCCCCGTTCCCTGGGAGCAGAGCCCGACCCCCCCCCCCGCCCCCTCCTGTCAGGGAGTTGTGCAGAGCCACAAGGGCCCCCCTGAGCCTCCTTTTCTCCAGGCTGAGCCCCTTTCCCAGCTCCCTCAGCCGCTCCTGGGGCTCCAGCCCCTTCCCAGCCCCGTTCCCTTCCCTGGGCACTCCAGCCCCTCAGTGTCTCTCTTGCACTGAGGGGCCAGAGCTGGGCACAGCTCTGACCAGCCTCACCAGCCTACCTGAACTAAATGATCTGTGTACACACTGGGTGTGCTGAGCAGCTTCAGGGGACTCCCCAGAGCAGACCCAGCTTGGTCGCTCGGCTGTCCCATCTCAAAGGCCACCAAAGATACACCGGGTCACCCTGGGCACAGCTGAACTCACAGAGCAGCCCCTGGCACCACATCCAGACATTCTGGTGACGCTGCCATGGACCAGCACACAGCACATTTTCATTTCAGCTCATTGCTTCTGAGCAGGAAGCATTTTTAATTTCCTCCAGCATTAGGGATAATGTTAGCCACCACACATGAAATGAAGGACACCTCCCAAACTGCATTTCCAAATGCACCCTAAACAGTAAATACCATTCAAGTCAGATGCAGCCAGGATTGTAATTGGAAGCTGCAGAGAGTGCCCTTCCAGGATTCATAATAATTGGCATTTTCCTGCGAAGGTTCATGGAATAAAAATGTTCACAAGGAAGGGCCAGCTCCTCCAAAACATGCAGCTCATTCAGGCAACACAAAGTACCCCGAAACTCTCCAGGTGAACCACGTGGATGTGTCCCTGCATGGCTCCAGCGGTGCCAAGCAGGAGGAATACACCAGGAAAGGTTCCTGGAAGGACAGCAAGAACTTTAAAGGTCTGGAATGGCTTTTCCACCACCCAGGGGGTTGGGATGCTGCAACCTAGAGAAGAGGCAGGTGAGGGGGATTCAAAAATCTTGAGTCACTGGAGGAGTGGGGGAGGATCACAGGATCCCAGGGTCACTGAGGCTGGAAAAGCCCTCCCAGCCCATGGAGTCCAAGCTGTGCCCAATCCCCACCTTGTCACCAGCCCAGAGCTCTGAGTGCCACCTCCAGGCCTTCCTTGGACACCTCCAGGGATGGGGACTCCCAACCTCCTTGGGCAGCCCCCTGCCAATGTTAAACAACCTTTTCCATTAAGAAATTCCTCCTGATGTCCAAGCTGGCACAGCTCAACACCATTTCCTCTTTCCCTGTCGCTGCTGGGAGCAGAGCCCGACCTCCCCTTGCCACGAGCTCCCTTCAGGTACAAAATTGCTCCTTAAGCACCTTGTCCAGCCCCAGAACAAGGAGCATTAGAGGGAAGCAACCAAAGAGAGACACAGCAAACCAGGGAAGATGGTTATGAGCAAAGGGGGTGTGGAAATTTTACAGGGGGCTCAAGGCAGGGCTGGGCAAGTACTTGGAAGTGAAATCCAGTGAGGATTATTAGACAGACGAGTCTTCCCAGACAGAGAAAATATCCTAAACTGAAAATAATTAGGGCCCAAGAGAGTATTCAAGGAAGGTATCAGAACTGTTTGCCTCTCCAGGAAAGCAATTATGGCCGGTGGGTCAGTGCAGAGGGTGGGGCTTTATCAGCTGCCTTTCCTTCCTCACTGCAGCGAGCAAAGGAACCCTCTGCGCTCTCCTGGGGCAGGGCAGCGCTGTGCAGAGAGAGAAAAAGAAAAGGAAAACTGAGGTGAGGGGACAAGAAATGGGAAAAGGGGGGCTAGAGTAGGACAAACGCAGGTGTATGTGGTTCTACAGGCTGCCCCGAGGGCTAGTCCTGGTCTCACCGACTTCAAAGGGAGAGGGAGGAGAGGCTGAGCTGCTGGCAGCTGTGATGGTTTCAGTAGAAGAGGAAAGGAAAACTTACAGGGAAAAGAAGCATCTCCAAGAAAAGCAGGTGCTCAGGTGGGGAGAGCAGTCGGCACTCAGGAAATGCAGCCACTGGATCAAACCTGCAGTGGTGCATCCCAAAACTCACCCATTTCCCTCCCACCCAGCTACAGCACCCTGAAAGCAATCAGAGGTGCTCCTCTCCCTCCCGGGGGTGGCTCCCCGAGCTCACCAAGACAGATGAGCCCCAAATAAGGATCAATAACCGGGCTGTGGATAAGGCAAGATGGACGAGGGAGGGAATGGGCACTGAAAAGGGCAAGTTCCAGCCAGGATTAATGATGGAGAGGGAGTTGCAGGGGAGCAGAGGAAGTCACACTGCTCAGCTCTTCGTGCCTTCAGGAGGTTTGGAAGGAGTGAGGTGTCCCAAGGAATCCAGACGCCACTGAAAACACACTGGCACCTCCAGAGTGCTTCTGTCTCAGTGTTACCAGGTTCAGGTGACAGCAGGGACAGATCCTGGGACAAGGGAAGGAGCTGGAAAGCCATAGGGAAATCTCACAAAGGCACAAGCTTGTGCTGGTAACAGCTCAAGAAGGGACTGGGGGGTAAAAACCCCAAATCTCCTCATCTCAAAGCACCTCTCTGCCTCTCCTGCAACATTCCACTCTTATTCCTTCAGTGCTCGTCTTCCAAGCCACAGCCCTGTGCCCAGCCCACTGTCAGAACCAAAGCCATTCCTTCAGTCTTGTCCCCATCAGGGTGTGGGGGGAGACAATAACCACCCGTTCTCCAGCAGCAGCTGCACAGCTGGCTCCAGGCACAGGGTGCTTGGAGGAATGTTACCTCGGAGGAAAACATTAAAGGAATCCAGCTAATTTTGTAATTCACACCTGGACTGCAAATGTTAAAGAGCCTGCAATAATCTCTAATGAAATATCACATTGTTTAAAGAGTTCCCAGTGAAATTCGCCCTTAATTGATTTTTGATCTGTGAAAAAACACCGTGGAGAGAGAGAGGAGATATCAGTCAGGCTCCTGTTTCATCCCTCCTGCGAGCGTTTTCCTGCTTTTGTTTCCTTTGTCCCCGAGGAATCAACACTACACCAAAGAAAGCAGCCTGGAAGATACTACAGAACTAATAAATAACACTCAAGTGGGAATCCTGAACAGCACATCCTCTTAAATCATTCTGAGAAAGGTGAAGCAGTCTCCTAGGACAGCTCAAAAAATCAGGGAATGTGGATTCGTAGCGAGAACTGTCCCGGACCAGTCCCGTGGGCTGGACCTTCTGCAGCCCTCAGGAACTTCCCCAGCAGGGCCAAGGCTGATCCCTGGAGCAGCAACACATCTCATCTCGCCCTCAGGATATCACAGGGGAGCTTCATCCAGACATGAATGACACAGATCAATAGCCAAAATATTGACAGCGAAGAGCTGGCAGAGAATTCCTGACGGCGGCAGCGTCCGGCTCAGGACGCCTGGGGCAGCTGCTGGAGCCAGGGAAGCAGGTCAGGATTAACTCACGAGGTAATGCCCTGCAAAGCCCTTCCAAAAGCCAGCAGCGAACTGCCATCAAGCAAATGAGCAAACAGTAAAATACAGCTGAGAGAGATGAGAGGAAATGCATCTCTAAACATCACCAGAGACCCAAATAAACTGCTGAACCAGGCAGCTGGGAAGCGCCAGGCACTCAATAAGGCTTTAACGAACATTTACAGCTGCCACAGAGCCTGCTGCAAGTAACCACAGCTAAAAGGAAAAAAGGGAAGAAAATGAAGGAAAGGATGTGCAAGGGTTTTTTAAGAGCTGCTGTGGAAGGAACCACATCCCAGGCTGGCCAACGAAACCAGCAGGGGAGCACCTTCCATGGGAAACAACCACCCATGGGGTGGGATTGATGGGGGGGTGAAATCTGGCAGGCTGCCAGGGGAACGGGAAATCCCTGGACATGCTGAGCATCTTCAACAACAAAGCCTTCAATAAAATAAAGAGACTATAAATTAAGGAATTAAGGGGGGAAGTATCCTCACAACTGCCACGTTCAGCTCAGTGCTGCTCAGTAACAGGCTCATATGGCTAAAGCTGGGATAATGATGGATAACCTGGGACAATGATGGATAACCTGGGACAACAGGGGAGGCACTTCCCTCAATTACACAGCACTAATACCAGGTTTATCACATGGCCCTGGCACACGGTGCCCAGAGAAGCTGTGGCTGCCCCATCCCTGAAAGTCTCCAAAGCCAGCTTGGACAGGGCTTGGCGCAGCCTGGGATAGTGGGAGGTGTCCCTGCCCATGGCAGGGGGTGGAACGGGCTGAGCTTTAAGGTCCTTCCAACCCAAACCATCCCATGGTTTTGTGGTTCTGTGGTTCTTATGGGAATGATCAGATCAATTTCGCTGATTGTAAAGCACGTGTTGGTCTATTCCCCCAGCGAGGCTGGTGCTTTCCAGCTCCTGCTGGAGAACTTTCCTGATCACTCAGTTCATACCTCTCTGTGAGATCCAGTGAAATCTCCGCCTCAGCTGAAAGGGGGGAATCAGCCCGATGGGATTCCAATGGAGTGGTTCGCTTGCCACCATGAGTTTTACCCTTGAGCAGGACTCAGCTGGGACCAGTCTCTGCAGGAGCGGCCAGGCAGGAGCACCGAAGGGAAGCTCTGTGTGGAAGTTGTCCATCCTGAGGGCTTTTCTTTCCCGTACCAATCCAAGGAACTTCCATCTCTCCCTCAGCTGCCTTGTCTAGACTATCACGCTGAGCATCTGGGGCATTTCATAATCTTCTTAAGAATCGTGACCTTCAGTTCTGTGTTACAGTGACCTGAAAGTTTGTCCAAGAAAAACATGAGCTTCGTTTTTAAAATACACAAATTCCCCCAGCTCAGCTGCTCCCAGGCAGGTCCCAACCACGCCACATTTTCTCACATCTGCAAGGAGCTGCTGTATGTGAAGTGTATTTCTTCCACCCCACTTTCTTGGGTATAATCATGCACAGTTAATTTTTAAAAATTCAACAACTCAGTGATTTCTCCCCCTGCGCATCCCTTCACCTTCTGGGGAAAAAAACAAGCAGAGAACCGGCTCCATACAAGAGATTACAGTGATAGCCCTGGAAGGTGCCGGGTGCCATGACAGTCCACCCAGAAAGCCTTCAGCTGCCTCCTCTGGAGCTGGGCACATCTGCAGACCTTACCAAGCATCCTTTCTGTCCAGTGCCTGCCATGCCCCACGGCACAGAAGCTGGTGCAAAGGACACGCGGTGACCTGGGCGAGGTCACAGTGCCCAGTGGCCAGGGCACACCTGGGAGCCACTCCCATATCCCAAGCCCCTGCTCCAGCCACTCTCCCTGGAGGCCGAGGCCCTTGGTTTGTTGCTTAAGGCACAATTTAGTGCACTCCTTACCTGCTTCCTTCGAATCTAATGATCCGTGCTCTTAGTTTGATTTGTCTGCCTTGGAAGTCTGCTCCTCACTAATTCCCATTCATCCATCTAGTTTTCCATGTTCCCTGCAAACTGTCATTTTTCTGACTGCAGCGTATTCAACTCCATCATCCCAGGCATTTTATTTGTGTGGTTCTGCTCCAACGGCGAGCGTGGCTGTTTCACATTATGCCTTGCTTTCAGTTTTGCTTGAGTGTAAAAATGTCGTGTAAAAATGAACTACCCTCTGATGAAGGCTTTCAGCCTTCACATTCGAGGAACAGCAGGCAGCTCTTTGATTCTGGGAGCAATGGGAGAAGGAGCAATCCAGCTTTTGTTTTACAGATTGCTACAATAGATAGCTTCCCTGTAGGAAGTGCAGCACTATATTATGCTTATGTAAAGGGTAATGACTGGGAACTTGGAGAACTCTCCTCTTTGGAAGTGCCTGACGAGCGGGAACAGCAGGTGTGGAGGAAGAAGAAAGCTCCAATGCCTTTCTGTCCTGACTTTCTCTTCTTTTATGTTTGGAGACTGAACTCGGTGTCAGAAGCAAGTCGGCTCCTGCAGGTACATGAAAGTGGAAAGGTGTGAACGTGGCAAGGAAGAAACCCAAACAAACAGGGGGAAGCACTGGTAGGGCTGAGCCCCAAAGCCTGGCCCTGAGCAGCGGCAGCGAAAGGGGCTGTGCTCAGCAGTGAGAGGCTCTCTATGTCGCTGTGGGGAAACTGGGAAATTACATGAGGGGCTGCATAAGGGAGAGAACAAAGCGCCAGCAAACGCTGCTGGAGGAAAGGCTGCCTCGCGTTCCGAGAGCAGCACAGCACAACACACCAGCAGCGAGCTGAGGAAACCCACTGGCACCCTGCACAAAGCCATTTCTGATCCACAGGAACATCAGATACTAAAGGTGCCCCTCTCTGTCCCTGCAGACCTGAGGCAAAATGCTCCTTCCCGCTGCCTAACAGCACCATGAGCCACCACAGGGAGCAAAGCTCCAAAGAGGGACACTTTGCTTTGCCTATTCCAGGCACAAAAGATGCCAAAGCCCCAGGAAACGCCACCGAGATGCAGGATCTGCTGAAGTCTGAGCTGGACAAAGCTGGCTCAGGCAGCAGCTCAGGGAAAGCGCTCGAGGGTCCTGTGTGAGAGCAAATTCACGACCTGGCACAGAGGGAGAAACAAAATGCAGGACACTGCTCCAAGCCAGGCCAGGAGCAGCTCTCTGAGGTGAACCAGAAAATACAGCTTGCCTGGTTTGCCCCTGATGGAGAAAGTCTCCCTCCTCTGGTCCAGGGCCTCCAGGCTGAGTCAGAGCTGTCACGGGGGCTTTTCCAATTTTGGGGGTCACATCCATTACCTACCCTGGTGTGTGTCCAGCTCCATGACATCCAACTCCTGGGTGGCCTTTGGAAACAACAGAAAAAAAACACAAATAAGCAAAAAGCAGCAGGAAATTCCCTGAATAGAGACTTGTGTGAAAGAACTGAGGAGGGAGAAAACCCCTGTGTATTTCCCTAACCTCTGTAAGAATTGCTAAAAGCAGCCAAACAAAGGGACAAGAAGCTGCTGGGACAACATAGAAACGCACATTTGCTGAGAACACGGATCAGAGCAGCCCAAGGATGTGATTTGCATCCCTTTCCAGGCTGAGTTTTGGGAAACCAGCAGCTCCCAAACAAGCTAGCAGAGGCATGGTGACACGTAACAGCTGTGATCGAGCTGGACAACAAAGACCTCCCCGATGCTCTGAGAGGAAGGAAACAAAGATGCAGCAAAATACAGACAAATTAAAAGGACTCCACCAGTCACAACAGCATGAGGACAATGGGAGTTCTAAGCTGTGTGCCAGGGGAAAGCACAGACTGAAACACAAACGGTACAGTCAGCACAGGAGATGCTGCACGAGCCTAAAATACAACTTCATTCACGCAGCTGTGGTGCAAAAACTGCAGGAGATGAATATACAGCTGACACACACAAGGAATGGAAAGAGGGAGTGACCTGCATGATCCCCACGCTATCTCTGCTGGAGAAAACCTCAGATGGTGTTTAAGGAGTGGGATGTCTCTCAAGCACACCGTAGCCAGCGCTGGGTGAGAGGAGAGCGGCACAGGGATATGTGACAGTAGCAATACATACTGGGAATGCACAGCAGGAAAAGGAAACCATTCTGAGAGCAACGGGCATCTCTGATCCAGAAATGTGCCCATCACAGGATGATGTCCAAAGCAGGGGAGTGCAGCAATAAAATAGAACATTTGCAAGCACCGAGGGAATTCGCCGCGGTCGGAGAGCGCACACCTGAACACAAGGGAGAGAGGAGACTCTGATTCCCTTGGGAAGAGGAAAAGCGAGCAGCAAACTCCAGCTCTGGCAGCAGGACACACACAGAACGTGCTTTGGAGGCAGGGAAGCAGCAGCCTTACCGTGATCCCGATGCTGGCAGCCAGTGGTGGTGGGATGGGAACGCTCCTTGGGATCCAGGCTGCAGTGCCACCAGCAGCCCCACAAACAGCACTCCAGGCAGGGAGGATCCCCCAGAGGCTCTGAGGCTGTGGTTTAAGGTCTGGGATCCAGGGACTAAGTCCTCTCTGGCTGCTGCAGTAACTCCAAGATGAAGCAGATAAGGGATCACACAAAAGTGATTTCCCATCTTCAGCTTCCAGCCCCATCCCACGGAGTGAGAGCAGCGCAGCTGGCAGCCACAGATCCCAGAGACACTCGGAGATTACTGGGACTTGGGAATGATCTAATAAAACCTCTTCCTAGTCCTGCTGTGCCCCAAAACAAACACACATTACAGCTGCATTGAGACAACACAGCTGCTCTGTAAAACAAGCAGCTCTTTCCAAAATGCCATGACGTGGAGGAAGGTGAAATCCGACCACACGATGGCAGGGAGCAGGGGCCTAAGTCATCCCATATGGAAAAGGAACAGCTATACCTGCGGTCACAATAATCCCGGGAACAGGTCTGGCTTGCTGGGAGCCTGCTTGCCAAAACAGACGCAACTGATGTTCAAAGTCAGCAAGGCTTCAAGAAGAAAACCTCAAATCACTACCGGGTGGGTTTCTTTAAAGCCACAGCTTGAAGTCCAAAATATCTCCCATGCCTCCCACTGAAGGGGAAATCTCAAGGCTTTGCCATGTGCTGCTGACAGGAGGGCTGTCTCCAGGGATGCTGGAGCATTCTCCCAGCATCAGCTGGGAGTGCTGACCTTCCCCCCAAAATAAACGCAGCAAACGGCACAAAGACATGAAAAGCATCGAAACAAGTGAAACACTTGGCCAGCTGCAAATCCAGGCTTGGAGAGCCTCCAGGAGCTCCAAGACCAAGCTCTCCTCTGCAGGAGCTCCCATCCATCATCCCAGTGCCGGTGCCAGGCTGCCCCCTCGGCTGCTGGGAAAGGTGCCGGCAGTGCTGGCTCAGCACCGGGGCTGTGACACGGAGCAGCTCTCTGGATTAGGTCAGGGCACTCCTGGAGGAGCTGGAAAGCCATAAATCCATGGGAGACAGTGCAGGAGGGTGCTGACCTTCCTCCTGACCATTCCACCTGCAGTATTCCCGAGAGCACCTGTCCTGCAGGTTAAGCTGGGCAGGAGTGGGGATGCCAGAGGTCTGGCAAGTGCCAAACACCTGGAGAAGGGCTGAGCAGGAGGAAGACGGAGACACAAATGAAACACATGACACCCTGCAGAGACCTGACAGCACAGTAGGAAGGAGCCTGGTGTGGAGAACAACTTCTCATGAACCCCTCAGGCCCAGCCTGTTAGGGAAGCATCCAGCAGGGCTGTGGGAAGCACAGGGAAGCCAGGCATCAGTGGCTCCATCCCAACATTCCAGTTGTGCTCGCTCCCTGTGCTTTTGTACCTTTTACCTGGAGAGGGAACAGAGCCAGATAGTCAAGCACCAGCTACCATGGCAGAACCAGGAATTCAAACAGCTCTGAATTAGCTATAGAAAAGCTGAAGGAGAAGAACAGGGGAGCAAGGCACCGTCAGGAGGAGAAACGCCATGGCATGGGGTTGGGAAATGGAAGATGTCTTCATCCAGCATCTCCCATTCATGTGTGACCCCAGAGGGCTGTGCTGGGAACACTAACAGGAGATAAAGGGGTAATGGCCATAAACTGAAGAGACAATGGATTTAGGTTAGATTGACAGAAGAAATTCTTCTCTGTGAGGGAGGTGAGGCCCTGGCACTGGGTGCCCAGAGAAGCTGTGGCTGCCCCATCCCTGGAAGCGTCGAAGACCAGGTTGGACGGGGCTTGGAGCAGCCTGGGCTAGTGGAAGGTGTCCTTGGAGGTGGAACTGGATGGGCTTTACAGTCCCTTCCAACCCAAACCATTCTGGGATTCCTTGATGAAGACAACAAATAGGTGAACCGGAATAAATAACCTAGGAGTCCCAGAATTGTGGTCTGCCGGATCCCAGGAAAAACAGCCCCTTTTTTTGGGACCAGCCATCCATGGGAAGCAAGCTTAGACTGAACACACACATCCCCACTCCTGAAATACCCCCAAACTCTTGGCACATTCCCCTCCACGAGCTCACAGAATGAGTAGAGGGAGCTGGAACATGGAAGCTGAGCAGTGGGAAAGAGGAAGAACAGTCTCCCACAGAGGCTGACAGAGACTCTCCTCACTCTTGTCGCAGCCAACAGCTCTTGTATGAGGCAATTTTCTGTCACCACACCAAAGACGCTCCTGTCCCAACCCCCAGGCTTCAGGATGGCAGGTTTGTGCCAGCTGTGGGAAGCCCAGCTCCTTCCAGGGAGCAGCAGGAACCAGGGGATGTCTCCACTCAGGGAGCTGTGGGTGCAAGGAGGGTGAAGGATCCCTGTGACTGCTCCCCCAGCCCAGCTCTCAGAATGAAGATGGACCTTTTTTTGTCCATATAATCAAACATTTCAAAGCCTGGGTGCCCATGGCTGGGGCCGGGACAGTGGTGGGGAGGATTGATCCCCTTTTCTGACAGCAGAGACACATGGAGTGAACGGGAGAGGGGCTGCAGTGGTTATTGATCTGCTCCATGACCTTGGCTAAGTCACTTAACCTCAGTTTCCTCGTCTGGATATTGGGAATTATGGGACTTGCAGAGTGCCACAAATTCATCACAGGGAACTACTTAAGGGCCCTTTATGATTTAATGGGATTTCCCACTTGAAAATTACTCCCCTGAGGATTGAAGCAGTGGGACTAGGATATTCATAGCCCGACTTCTACTGTAAGTGCAGAGCTTTTTTTTTTTTTTAATGTTTTTTTCCCTTAAAACACCCATGTAAATCTTGCAGCTCAGGAACACCCAGTCCGAGCACGTCCAGCCTCAGTGCTCTTTACAAACACTTTTTAAATCGAGCCTGGCCACAGTAACGAGCCCCTCTCCCTGTCTGATTCATGTGGATTCAAACATTTGGAGCTGCAGGCCCTGAGCCGGTGGGGAAGGATGCTCAGCTGGGTGCTCGTGGTGTGAAGTCTGCTCAGATTAACCTGCTGGCTGTCACACCATGGCTCCCTGGAAGAAGTGAAAATCCAGAAGGTTAAGAGCTAAAGATAGCAACAGTGTCACAGTTCCCTCAGGAAGGTCAGCTCCAGGGTCCAGTTTCTCCTGTGGGATACCACCACAGAATCATGGAATCACAGAATAGCCTGGGTTGGAGGGGACCTGAAAGATCATCCAATTCCACCCCCTGCCATGGGCAGGGACACCTTCCACTATCCCAGGGTGCTCCAAGCCCCAGCCAGCCTGGCCTTGGACACTTCCAGGGATCCAGGGGCAGCCACAGCTTCTCTGGGCACCCTGTGCCAGGGCCTCACCACCCTCACAGGGAAGAATTTCTCCCTAATATCTAATCTAAACCTACTCTCTGCCAGTTTGAAGCCGTTCTCCTGTGTCCTGGCACTCCAGACCCTTGGGAATACTCTCTCCATCTTTCTTGCACCTTCAGGTCCTGAAAGGCCACAGTGAGGTCACCCCAAAGCTTCTCCTCTCCAGGCTGAACAATCCCAGCTCTCCCAACCTTTCCTCCCAGCAGAGCTGCTCCATCCCTCTGCTCATCCTGGTGCCTCCCCTGGGCTCTCTCCAGCAGCTCCTCCCTGTGCTGGGCCCAGGGCTGGGGCAGCTCTGCAGGTGGGGTCTGACCTGAGCAGGGCCGAGGGGCAGAATCCCAATCCCTTCCCTGCTGCCCACACCGCTTTCAACCCATAGGAAGGTTTAAATCCCTTCATCTCCACACTCCAGGCCACTGCCCAACACAAACTGATGTTTCCTAAGAACAACCAGTGCTTCCAGTGGCACAGCAGTTCGAAGCACCTCGAGGCAATGCAGGCCAAGGGCCGAGAAGCTGAACACAAAATTCTTCTCCATGGTGAATGCTTTCCTAGGAAAGGGCAGATAAAAACCCCCAGCGTTTGTGCCTCAGTACAACCAGGGCTTTATGAGCTCTCACGGGGCCACACACAGCCCTGGCACTGGGAGAGCACAGCACTAAATCCAAAGATCCTTCCTGTGCTAACTCGCTCCTCCATGGGGAATTCAAATACTTACCAGACTGAGGAATATCTACTTCTGCCCTGTCACACTCCCTTGCTCCTTCCCCTCATCACCCACACAGTCACTTGGTATTTATTCTGCTCTATTTTATTTGGATTTCCTCTAAGCAGGCTCATTAATCTTCCCTGCAGATGCACAGCTCTGACAGCCGGGGTCTTGACACCTCCAGAGCCAGCGAAGGACATTCTCATACTCTTCTCTTCTTTCTCCCTGCTCCTTTCTCCTTTTAAAGAAACCCTTCATACCTCACCAGGCACAGGGTTTTTGATGAGAAGGTCATGTGAACTGGAGACAAGGGGGCTGTGGGGGAGGAAGGCAGGGGAAGAGGATGCAACTCCCACAAGGAACTCCCAAAGTCCCACCGAAAAGGTCAGGATGCCTTTGAGTCCTCTGCACTGCTCCCCGGCACAAAAAAATATACTCAGCCCAGTGCAGAGGTACTTGATAAAGAGTCTAATGAAGTGGAAAGAGTGTTGTAGGGGAAGAATAGTCCTCTCTCATCTCGACATCCCATGATGCTCCATCCAGTTGCTATGGAGACTTAAAAAGAGAAGGGGTTTTGTTGTCTTGAAGGGCCTTCTCCCTTCCCAGTAACCTTGACCTTTTCCAGGTTTGTGTGTTTGTGTGTGCATGTGTATGTATTTGTAAAAAAGAGATAAGGAATTCCATTTCTTCTTATCTGGTCATGGCTCGCTGGCTGGCACTGATGCATGTGGGGGGCCGTCAGCCTGGCTCAGCACGGAGATTTGGAGAGGATAAGAGCAGGAAAATACAGAGGGGAGCAGTTAATTAAGGCTGATGCTGCAAAGGACATTGTTTGCTGGATAATGAATTCCATCCGCTCCAGAAACACAAGTGCAATTAAAGGTGTGAGAGATGAAGGGCAGAAGCGAGCAGTGGGTCACTGTCACTGGACAAAGTGGCCCCAGTGGCCCTCCAAAGCCAGGGTTTCACACACAAAATCCACCACCAGAGATTATTTCACATGAACAAGGCAGAGGAGCTGCTGCCTTGTTTCCCCTCAGGTGAGGAAGGGCTCCCTGTGGTGTCAGACCTTAGAAGGATGTGAGAGTCACTCAGGGTTGATTTAGGAGATCCTCCAAGCAAGAGGGTTATGGAGTTTAGCAGACAGGCCCATGCACAACAGTGCTGCCCACAAGTTCACGTCCATTCCCTCCCCTCACCAGGAATTCACTGGTAATTACTTGGCAGGAATTTACTTCCCATTTTTAGCCAGGCCAACAGAGGTGCTCAGATGTCACCAGGAGCCCACTGTTTTCCTCCTCCCCCAGCCCTCACAACGCCCAGCCCACACCTGCATCCCCTCCACCCTCCCCATCTCCTTCCCAAGGGAGGGAGGGAACCTTGGTGCTGGAATTTGTGCTCCAGCTTGGGTGCCCTCCCGGCTCAGAGGCCACCACAGCCCCTCTGCTCGCTCTCCATACGAGGGCACAAACTTCTGTGTGCCACCACCTCACGGGACAGACAAACAAGTGAGGAAAGATGATGGAAAATCTTTTTTTGTGGGATAGGAGCCACAAAGCTTGGCTTGGAGAAGGTTGGAATCAAGAGAGGAAGGAAGGCATGGAATGTGCCTGCCATATCCTCTGCAACACCAGATAAACCCGGGCAGCCCATTCTGGCCGAGAGCACAACCACGTCCAGAGGTCAGGCCTGGATTTGGATGGAGAGTTGCACAGCCCCATTTTTAATTACTGAGGATTATTCATGTTAGATAAACAACCTGACCCTGTTTGGCACCTGGCTTGCTCCAGCTGTAGGTTAATGAGGATCTGATGTCTGGGACGTCTTTGAACTCCTCTCCATTACCAGCAGCAGAAGCATCCCAGGGTCAGATTCCTAAGCCCTTTAGGGATTTAGCTTCCCTGTCCCTAAAGAGATCGGGGATAAGGTTTATGGTCACCACTAACCCTGTGGCTGTGCGCTCTGTAAATTAACAGAGCACTGACCCAGGCAAGATAAGGAATTAATCGAAATGAACTCCCTGAGCAGTGGCCTTGGCAGTTCTCAGCTCCCCTCCCTCCTGGGAGCTTAGCCTGGCTAAGCTTCCTCAGACCCTTACTGACTTAAAGCAACTCCACTCCACTCGCTGGTCCTGACACCTTTCCATATCACATTCCAAGTGAGAAGAGAGTACTGAAAGAAAAAAAACATAAAAATTTTATTGGAAAATATTTCTCTTTTAGCCAAGAATGCTGTTGATACGATCACCTTTCCATTTTCTGCAGGAGTCTGACTGTGAGCCTCTCCCCCAGCCCATCTCTCAAGCTTATGATCTGAACTTGTTTGTCCATTCCCAGCCTGCCAAACCATTTCCAATAACAAGATCCATCTCCTCCTGCTCAAAGCTGCATTGTCTTCATATCCTTGGAGATCAGATGTCTGCTCTCCCTTTTATCACTTGAGCTGCACGTGTTTTGATTGTAAACACCCTGATAACACTCCAGTTAGCCCCTCACAAGTGAAATAATAAAGGAGAGATAACATTTCTAGACGTGACACTTAGATTGTCATCCTACCCTGAGATAACAAGGAGCAGACAGCCGGGGAATCTGTCTTACCCCGATAAAGATCTTGTCACCATAGATACAAAAGAGATAAACTTTCTAAAATAATATCCCTGTTCATGTCACTTTGCTCAAGTTGGAGAAGTGCAGCTCCTCTCCCTCCTCCCAGTGGGTGTGTTTACAATTCCTGCCCTCCCCATGCCTGTGGAACCAGCCCTTGGCACGTTACAAGATGGGGATTTGTGTTCCTCACCCAGGAGGAGCAGCTGACAGGTACCACCTCCCAGGATCAGGTTTTGGGCACAACCAGCTCTGGCAGAGCCAAGAACTCGCCAAACACTTCTTGTAGAGGGTGACACCCACCACAGTCCAGCCGAGCACCCGTTATCCCCACGTGCTGCACCTCCCTGCTCCCGAAAATCTCCCACGTCCATGGCTGCATGGTCCATCGCAGCAGGATGCTGCTCCCCGCAGCGGGTGCCAGCGTTCTGAGCTGCCTTTCTCCATGCTGACTACAAGAGATGCTTGACATTTCTGAGCTGAGGCATTTCAGAAATGACAAACGGGCTTGCAATCAAAATGAAAACGTGTGCAGAAACATCTCTGATCGGGCTGGGAGTTGCCAGGCTTGGGAGCTGAAAGCTGAGCGTTTCTCTAAAAAAGCAAGATAAAATGCAATAAAATTATATCATTTATTCGAGATGAATAAATGGCGATCCAAAACTGCTGCGACCCTTGGGAGTCGCTTTTATTGTTTGGCTGGTTTTTACAAAAGTACTTTTAAATACTTCATAAAGTGTTTTGAAGGACAAAAACATCCAAAGGGAATGTTTCTGAATCGACATTTTCTCTACAGAAGCAAGGTGAAGTGCCTGTTGGAAGTCTACCATATTTAGCTATCTCACTGAAGAAGCAACCACCAACACCAGTGCGTTTTGGTGACTGGTCTGTGTGGTCTGCCCACTGTAGAAAACAGAAGAATTTATTCTCCTCCTGGTGAATATTGACCCTGGCTTTGCTTCACTGCATATTTACCTCTCAGGTCAATAAATCATCATGTTCATCTCAATAGAAGTCAGTATCCGCTTATTATTATATTAACCTTTCCCAGGCAGATAACAGTTGGTTTTCCCCTCTAATAAGATATTTGAAATTATATTTGAAATTGAATAACCAAGAAAGATTCCTTTGTGATTGGACTTTTTCACTACCAGCATTCTTGCTCGGTTTGAGGCATGTGAAACAACACCCATTTAATGCACCACATGGAGCTGTCTTTCTCCTACAAGCAGCTTCCAGAGCACACACACTGAGCCCCAGGAAAAGCCCTGGGATATCTGGGAGAAAACACATCCACGGAGTCTGTCCTCCGGCCAACAATATGAAAAAAAAAAATGCTGCATCATTTGGTCCTGCAAGAGGTCAGGCTTTCATCCTGGCCAGGTATTAGCACGAGCCCTCACAAAGCACCCAACACAAAGACAGGGAGGCTCAGCCAAAATTTGGGAAGAAAAGATATGTGAAATCGTGAGGAAGGATGGCTAGGCAGAAGGACAGATGGAAAGCATGAGGATGAAGGCAGAAGGAAAAGAAGCCTGGCACATGGGAATAAAAAGTGACTCTTCATTATGGGAGAGAAAAGGGCACGTGCTGAAGTGGAACCCAGCCTCGGTGCCCCCACACGGGGCACACAGAACAGGAGATACCTGGTGGGGCTGTGCCTGTTGCCCTCCTGTCACCAGCCTTTGGGGATTACAGACAGCGTGGCACTTCTTCAAAAGTGCAGAAGACAGCCTTGACATCCTGGCAAATTCCTGCCTTCAATAAAAAGCAACGACTTGCAAGGCTGCGTGTGAGATATGGCGACACATATGGCTGGCACCGTGTCCTACATACTGCCTGAGCTGCCACCAGCCACCTCGCTGCCTGCAAAGCTCCTCAGCTATTAAAGGCACACCATAAAATGTAATTTGCCTTTATATCTTAAGCTCAAAAGCCCCTTTAAATTTGATATATGCACTCCTTCCCTGAAATCTAGATTTTAACGGTCCTTCTTTCACATGCAAGAGCTGCCCACAGGTGCCAGCCAGACTTTCTGAATAGGGGAAACAGAATGCTGATAAAACTTAGGATAAAACATTTATCACCTTTCGTTAGACTGGACTGGAACAGAATGAAATACGTGTCATTAATGTGTTACTCTGTGTGTATCTGCCCAGCAAGGGGTGGTTGGCCTTGAGTACCTGCTGGGAGTGAGACCAGAGAGAGGTGAAGAGGAGGGGAAAGTTTGAGCTTTGTGGAAAAGACTGAATGAGAAGGATACTGTGCCAGAGGGCAGGGAAGAAACAGCACAAAGTCATCCCCATAATCTGTATAAAACACCCCTGGAGTCTGCTGCTGGATCCAAATGTGGTCCCGAACATCCCTCTGTTTATAAACACTCACTTCCAAAAGCTTCTGAGCTGCTGAACAAAAACAAACACCAGCCATGATATGAGATAAACAGGAAATGAGCCAGAGTAAACCCTGCAGTGGGAACAAAGCCTGGGAGAGCAAATACAGAGCCCCAGGGGACAGAGACTGTGGAAAGCACAGGGAAAGGATGCTCGCAGGCGTGGCAGGAACAGCACCTATGGCCCCACGAAGGAGGAAGAGCTCCACCAGGTTTTCCAGCAGCATGGAGAGCCAGGATGAGCTTTATAGCTTGGCAGAAGCCCCCCTGAAAGACTCCAGACTTTTCACCTTCAAAATCCACCAGAACTGCAGTGCCAGGCACTCGGGCTGAGTGGCTGTGCCCACCATGAAATCCGGATTAATTCAGGCAGATGCTGAAGCCCTGGCAGCAAATGGCCAAGCAGCAACCGTTCCTGCTCTCCCGTGCTGGAAAAAAGCCTGGCTGTGAGACATCCCACTTCACCCACGGTACCCAACTTCTGCAGCCAGGAAAACCCTTCCAGGTTACAGCGTACCTGGCTCCCTTCTCCCGGGGAAGGATGGGCTACAGCCAGCTCAGAGAACCTGGGAACAACTGTGATGCACCCACGGGGTGGGCAAGGCAGCACCACACACCACGAGAAACCACGGTGGGGGACAAGGTGCCACCACCTTGTGCCAGCCCAGGCTTGTTCCTTGGAAAGATGTTGCTGGACATGCCCAGGGACGGGAAGAATTCCCACACAGGGGATGGCATCACTTCACCAGGTTCCAGCCTTTGGAATGCACCCATGCTACCTCCCAAACCCAGACCCGAACAGCTCAGAGGATGAAGGATGCCTGCGATCCAGGGCCCATTTCATCACGGTGAGCAGGAACCCAAGCCCCCATCCCATGGGCAGGAGGCTTCCCCCTGCAAAGGGAAGGAAATGGCAGCCCATGCTATGTGGCACAAACACCGCATGGGATGATGGGCGCACGTCCAGCCCAAAAACTTTTGGCTTTTTTTTGCCTTGTTTTTCGTGAGATGGAATTGAAGGGTTTCCTGCTGTGCTCTGAAAAGGGCAGAAACAATAACCTTTGCAATTAGCACTTGGCAGAACAAGCTCCTGTCCACAATAAATTAACGGAACCAATTAGGGAGGAGGGAAAATCATCAGATGCCACAAGGTAAATCCCAGCTGTGCCAGAGCGCGAGCAGGGGCTGTTCCGGAGCACGGCCACTCTGGGATGTCCTGCTGGCTCCGAGGAGGGACAGACAAAGGTGTCCTCCCTGTGCCCAAGCCTTGTCCCAGCCAAGGGAAGGGGTGGAAAGCCGAGCCACGCTTCTATTTGAGACCGGTCACATGAAATTTATTGCCTTGTTCTCACCTTGCTGGTGGCAGCCACACCCCAAAGGGGCCTCTAAAGGCAAGAGGGGTCACAGACCAGTCCCTCAAGGGGTGAAGTTGTCAGCTGGGATTAGATGGGTGGATGAACCATGTTAGAACATTTCCTCTCAGCTTTGCTTGCTCCAAGACCTTCATTTCCTCCCCACCATAGCTTGTATCTGTAGGACACAGAAGTTCCCTGCCTGCCACTCCCCTGGGACAGCCCATCCTGCCAGGGGGACACTGAGGAGCAGGGCTGGCTGTCCCTGTCAAACCTCAGCAGCTGCAGCCAGTGCCACTACTGAGAGCAGAGACCACCAGGACGGGGACACGTGCCAGCGACGGTTCCCAAGCCTGAGCCATCCTCAACGACAAACATGGCCTGCAATAATCAGAACACTGATTTTTCAGCCCCTACCTGGTCTAACGTTCCATTCTTCCATCCCGCTGAAGCAGAAAACTGCATTTCAGCTTTAGAAACACATTTGAGCCATCATCACAGGAAAGACCGCGCTGATGCTCAGTTCAAATTGATTTGGACATGAGAAAAGGCAGGGAGTGAGGAACCATAAACCAGGCAAAGTGACAAACAGCAGCATGTCAGGAAGGGGAGATGTGCCTGGTGGGCTCGGCAGAGATCCCTCCCAGACCCGTCTGTTGTCACCTCTGCATTAACCAGCTGGAAAAAGAAGCAAAGAGCAAATAACAGAATTGGCAGACCCCACTGTGTTAGGAGGTGATGCCATCCCCCGGTGAAGGACAGGGACATAAAACAAATGAGAAGACAGGTTAGAAATCAGGGTAGGAGATAAAGAAGAGTGAGAAAAATGTCTCTCCACACAGATTTACAGAGGGGATCAAAACCATTCAGGCAACCAGAAATTCCCCTCTGCAAAGGGTTCTGGTATTTCAGATTTGTAGGTGCTGTTGAACAAAAGCCAAAACTGTCCCCAGAAGAAAGTGAGTGTCCCTGGTTCCATGTGTCAGGCAATTATTTACTGTTTGCTGGTGATTTTTCTCTCTGAAAAGGAAGTTCATGAATGTTTCAGACAGCAGGGACGTGAAGATCTGCCCCCATGGGCATCTCCACAGTCACCCCGTGAGAATTCAGTCCCATCACTCACTATCCAAAAAGCCTGGGGACGGGCACTTGGTCTGATTTCATAACTTCAGAGTACATCCAACTTCAGCTCCCAGGATTTTCCTCTTCCTTTCTCCTCAGAATCCCTTTTTGCTTTAATAGGGGATACGTAAACACTGGACTCCCAGAAGCAGCACTGTAAGGAAACAGGAATGCTCACACGAGCCTCCAGCATCCCTCTCCAGCCAGCAAAGCTCCAAGGAGCCAAGCAATGAATTAGTGCACCCAGAAGAACTCTCAGAAATTCTTCAGGAGACTCCATTGGCCACATGCAAAAGGAAACCCCAGTGAGGAGTGATGTGGGAGTGTTGTTTTTAAAGCCATACCCGAGGTGTAAGAGCGAGAGGTGCCTTGGTGGTTCACTCGAGGACCTCCTGCAATTCCCCTGGATGTGGACACAAGAACAGGATTCAGACAAGACAGATGCACACACAAACAGCCAAGAGGGGTAGGAGGGCTGAATAAACATACAACTCTGGGGTTTCAGTGGCTATATACAGATATATCTATTTTTTTAAAGTATATATACAGTATTAGGTGGATGCAGAGATGCTCAGAAATCTTTGAAGATGACCTGAGGAGGTCTCAGTGTGAAAAATCACCCTTCCCAGAATTTTTTCCTCTTCTTCCTTGCTTTCTCCTCTCGGATTAGAGAGCCAGCACAGTGGACTATAAATGAACACTCAGCAGCACTGGCCTTCTCCCAAGCCTTAAATTGTTTATAGCCCATTCGATCGGCACTTACAGCCTTGGATCTGCTAATCCAATTGCATCTTCTTTCAATGGCTGGGCTTTTTTCCTTTTAAACACCATCTTATCTAATCAGCACCATTTGCATTGTGTGAAGTTTATACGTGGTCCAGGAACCCAGTCAATCAGACTTAATACATGAAAGAGCTTTTTTTTCTAAAGCTCAGCAATTTTACATTTTTTATTTATTTATTTAAGCATGAATATGTAAGCTCAAAGCAGGGATTTGTGGAGATCCTGCAGGACTGGGTTTTCTTCTCATTTTTAGGGAAAAATATGGTGCTGAAGTGTGGCTGGAGTTTCTGTGTTCCCGCACCACATCTTCCTCTCCACGTCCCAGCTCCCGGAGCAGAGATGCTGCTGTGACCTTTTTCCACATGGGATAGGCACAGTCTGTGTGGGGGCACGAGCACAGCTCTGAGCAAGGAGAGGGACCACAGCTCCAGCAGGACTCTAGAGCAGGCCAGGGGACACAACAGCAGTGTGGTGGGAATCCCAGGAGAGCTCTGCACATCCCCTGAGCGGCTGGTGCGGAGCGATGGGAGCAGCACCAGAGAGTGACAAGCGGCCTGATGGACCTCAGCTGATCTCCTCACTCCCCAGCTGGCTCCTGCTGCCCTCAGCCACTTGGATTTCCTGAGAGGCCAAAGACACATCATCCCATAGGTCACTATGGAAGGAGGAAGCCTTCCAGCCTGCTCCAACTTGCTGGTTCCTGATTTATAAACACTCTTCCCCTTCCAGTGCTGATTCATGCAGCAGAGAATATTCCTTCTCCCCCTCTGTGCAATTATTGAGCACAAACATTGGCTTTTAATTACAAGATTAAAGTTCCCATTAAAAATGAAATTCTTAGAGGCTTAATAACGAAAGTTTTGAGGAAGGGACTGTGATCCTACTTGCAAAGACCGACCACACAGACCCCTTTAATTTGGCATATCAAAGTGGGCACACATTTGCTCTCATTCTCCAGAGTCCTTCCTCTGTGCCTGCAATTTCTGCTCAGATTTGACCTCTAGTTTCCCTAGACTGCAGTCACTGCTGGAGAAATGCAGCTGAAGTCTGCAGGTTGTTCCCCAGCCCACTTCTGAAAGCTGGTGGGAGAGCAACTGTGTCACTTCAGCTCCTTCTGCTACTCCCCAGCTGTGGTAGACATCAGAAGAGGGGTTTTGTCCAATACTCCCACAGAATCCTTTGAAAAATTCACCCAAATTTGCATGAAAAAGCAGATTTCTGCTGTTTAGTCATGGCATGACCAGCCCAGGGCTCTCTTTTGTCCTGAACCTCATCCTGCAGGGTTTGAATTAGGAGCAGCGGCACCACAGCTTTTGCTTCTTGGATCTACCCTGAACGGAGAATCCCAACTGCCCCCTGCCACGAGGCTCTGAGTCGGATCAAATCAGAATCAGGATGAGGCCAGAACACAGATCTGGGTCTGCTGGGTGTTACTTTTCCTCTATCAACAAACAAAAAAAGGAGAAAACACCCACCTCTATGACTTATCCACCAACTTATTCACTCCTCCCCTACCAGGGCTAACGACACCCCAAAGACATCCCAACCCCACAGCAAAAATAACAACACCCCAAAGACATCCCAAACCCACTGCTAAAATAATGACACCCCAAAGATATCCCAAATCCACTTCTTAAAAAATGACACCCCAAAGACATCCCAACCCCATGGCTAAAATAACGACACCCCAAAGACATCCCAACCCCACGGTGAAAATAACAACACCCCAGAGACATCCCAACCCCACGGTGAAAATAACAACACCCCAAAGACATCCCAAACCCATGGCTAAAATAACAACACCCCAGAGACATCCCAACCCCATGGCTAAAATAACAACACCCCAAAGACATCCCAAACCCATGGCTAAAATAACAACACCCCAAAGACATCCCAAACCCACTGCTAAAATAACAACACCCCAAAGATATCCCAAATCCACTGCTTAAATAATGACACCCCAAAGACTTCACAGTCTTCTCCTGCCAGACCAGCTGAGTCCCACCCTGGTGAGGGGCAGGTGTCCTCCTTTTCTTGGGAGACCTGATCCTGAGCTTCAATTAAAGTGGATTTCAACAGGCTGGAATCCAACAGGCTTCCCAATTATCCCCTTTTTCTTTCTGGGTGTGTTTGGTCACTGAGTCTTGTTTCTCTCCACAGGGAAGTCGCTGACTAAACCTGCCTGCTTATTTAAACCTCGGCAGCCTCAGTCCACTGCCGTTTTGCCACCTGACACCAAAAACCTGGAGTCCCTGAGTCATTAAAAGCAAGATGCATTTAGCACCAATTCTGCCTGGCTCACTCCTTCCTATTCCATGCCCATGTCTGAAGCTCCTTCCTTTGTGAGCTCTAATGCGTGTTTAATGTGCAACTTAATTATTTGATTACAACGGCATAATTGTGTAATTGTAATGTATTGTGCAAGCTGCCTGGGAGGAGAGGGGAGACATTTGCTGAGTGACGTGGAACCCACAGAACAACAACAGCATCGAGGAAATGGAAGAAATCCAACGAGATGATAATTTGGAGGAAAAGTTAAGAAAATGGGCACTTTGGAAAATGAGAAGTGCCTGGACTTTTTTTTTAATATTTATAATTAATTTCTTCTTCCCTCTCGCTGGGTTGCGATCAGTGAGAAATTCCCTGCTCGTTGCCAAAGCACAAGCGAGTGTGGCTGTGCTAGAAGCGCGGGGCCGGGCAGCCTGTCCTGTCCCTGCCACATTCCTCCAAGGAAAACTGCAGATGTGCCCAAACTGTTCTGAGCTGGCCCTCGAAAAATGGTAGCAGAGCAAGCACACCGAGGTTTTACTGCACGGAAGGCACCCACGGCTCAGCCACGAGCCTGTGTGAGCCAAGCAACCTGCCATGAAAAAACCTTGCCTGGGAAATAGGAAGAGATAGATGCACAGAGGCGCTCATGGCAATTCATCACAAAGTAGTAATTCTAGTACCTGGATGAGCCCTCTGGGCCATCTCTGGGCAACACATCTGCTCTCCAACATCTGGACTTCAGATCAGAACACTCCTGTCCATGTGCTGAACCCAAAAATGAGGGGGAAAACCCTGGAAGAATTTGATCAAGGTAAGCAACAGACACGGGAGCTCACAGCAAGGATTGCAAACCACATCTTGGAGATCAGTTCTGAGCCCAGCTCCATGAGCTCTCTGGTTTCGCCTGCTCTCCTTCAAAAGACTTTAATGACTCCCTGTCCCCCAGCAGCAAGGAGAGCCACATTCCCAAGGAGAGCCACATTCCCAAGGACACCACATCAATAAATAAGAGGAGCAGCAGCTGAGACAACCAGCTCAGCCTCCTCATCCCACATCTGGTGAGGCACAGTCTGCCTGCACCATCCCCAGTTTCTGTGGCAGACACAAGCCCTCAGGAATTACTTTAGGGAGACCACTGAACCTGTTTCTCATCAGCAACTGATGGATAACTGGCAAGGGCTCGTACCAGCAATGCTTTCCACAGCCAGGGTTTCCCTGTTGGAGCGCAGCCCCCACGCCGCTGGAGCCCTCACCGACAGGAGGTCTGTACCCAAATACTGGCAGCTGCACACACACTGCCACAGGCTGCTTCATAGGTGACATTTCCATACAGCTGGGGTTACACTCATGGCCATTTCAGCCAAGTTTCTCCCTTGAAACAGCCATCCCAAGCCAAGCTTTGGCACACGGACTGTGGGATTCAGACCCATTTCAGAGCCTGCTCTGGTCTGAGCACGAACGCCGGAGCAAGGAACACCGAGACTGCTCCGATGCCAGCCACGCAGAGGGAGGCAGTGACAGCCTGTCCATCTGCCAGCTATCCAAATCAGATTAAGGAGCAAACTCCGGGATGTGGAAGTGGTCCCTGTGCCAGTAACAGTGAGCTCTTGTAGCAGTGCCAGCCAGGGAGGGACGGTGAATGGAACCAAGTAATCACAGTAATGCCCAGACTGAATTTGCCACAATTCTAATTAATACTCTTAGATAAGACCCAGTTTCAGTCCAAAGGGATTGTTTCTCCCTGGGGTCTCTCGCTGTGTTCACACCAGGGTTAACAGCACAACACACACAATTACAATGGAAAGCTTCACTCCCCAGTTTGCCCCTGGAAAGAGCTGCAGGAATACTGGGAGGCTCCACCCTTTCCCAGAAACAGACATTTTGGAATTTGAATCATACACCACAACCCTCAAAAATTCTGCCATCTCCCAGCTTGCAGTGAGACAAGGAAATATTTTCTACCAAAACAAGAAGTCAGCACACAGAGATGATGCTTCAGGATTAAAGCGTTTGTTTGGTGGAGTTTGCTTTTTACAGAATGTCATCTGAAGCCAGAGTAAAAACATTTCTGGTTTATAATTAGAGAAAATAAAGCTTTGTATGCACACTCAGCTCAAAAGAAAAAGGAAAAAAAAAAAAAGAGGATTTAATGGAATCCTAACAGAGCAGATTTGGCATATCCCACACATTGCATTGCTTTAGAATAAAAATGACAAGCAAACTTTCCGTGCTGAAGCTTTCTCACTGTTTGGCTGACTGCAAGGCAGAGAGAGGCTGCAGACTGGCCTGGGCCATCAAGGATTTCCAGAGCATCTCTCTCAGAAGCAATCAGGGCTACCAGCTTTAAAACCCACCGCTGATTCCTCTGCCATTCCAGAGGAATTCATTAACATTTTGCTCCCGGACAAAAGAAGAGAGGCCTTCTCCTGTGGATGTGGGCAGCTGCTGGGCCCCCCAGCAGCATCCATCACCCAGCATGTGAGGTCTGGAATTCCTGCCGGTGCACCAGAGTGTTTGTGTGCATTTCTGAGTGCCTGAGAGTTGTGATGTTGTGCCAAGGCCTGTCTGACTCTTTGGGGAGGTCACTCAGACATGCTGTAATTCAACAGACGTGCAAGAAACACAATTTAGCACCATCTTTCCACCTTCCAACACTCTCGCTCCGAGGAAAAGGGAAACAAAACAAACTGTTCATATGCATCAGTGGTGGATTCCCGATCTCCCAGCACAGCTGCCGCCCCTGCTGCCCAACACACAGACAAAATCTGGGATGGAGGGAGATTTGGAGTTGCTTTCTCAGAGGAGTGAGCCTCAGGCTCATCCACTGGTGTGATCCCTCCCAGCTTCCCTGCAGTAAGGGCTGGAAACCTCTGTCAGGGAAGGAAATCTGGATTAATGCTTCTCATTAAAAGGGACAGAGGACATGGCGGGCAGGACCACACATCTTCTCTTTAGTGGAGGAGATGCATACAGGATGTCAGAGAGTCATGGAATGGCCTGGATTGGAAGAGACCTTAAAGCTCACCCCTTTCCAGCCCCTGCCATGGCCAGGGACACCTTCCGTTATCCCAGGGTGCTCCAAGCCCCATCCAGCCTGGCCTTGGACACTTCCAGGGATCCAGGGGCAGCCACAGCTTCTCTGGGCACCCTGTGCCAGGGCCTCCCCACCCTCACAGGGAGGAATTCCTTCCCACCCCAGGCTAAACCTACTCTCTGGCAGTGAGAAGCCATCCCCCATGTCCTGGCACTCCAGACTCTTGTAAAGTCTCTCTCCATTTTTCTTGTCGGCTCCTTCAGGTACTGCAATGTCCCAGTAATTTAAGATTATGTAACTCAGTGTGAGCTACAGCCTAAAAATGTGTGTGTGGACACTTGGCAAAGCTCTGTTCCTCCATCATATCTCTTCACATCCTTCATCGTTGCCAAAAAACTGCTAAAATTGGCACAGAGCCTGTCCCAGATTTCGGACCGGGTCTTTTTCACATGAGCACAGGCCACAAGCACTGCCAGAGAAGCTGCAAGGCAAAGGGACTGGGGCACAAGGACAAGAAGCAACGGGCACAAACTGATGCCCAGGAAGTTCCAGATGAAGAGGAGGAATAAACTTTTCCTGAGCACTGAACAGATTGTCCAGAGAGAGTGGGGAGTCTCCCTCACTGGGGATTCCAGGACCCACTGTGGTCCCTTCCAGCCTCACCCATCCTGGGATTCTGTGACATCCAACACATTCATTTTAGCTGGAGAGTTAAGGGACCTCAAGGCCAGGGAAGACCACAGAAATTATGGATTCTGATGCCCTGGGAACACAAGATGGGTACTCTTTCCCACTGGGCTGGAGCAGATCTTCCAGAAAATCACCCAGCTTTGCCGAGGCTTCACTGCCCCTCTTGGGAAACAGTGCAAGACTTTACAGACAAAACCCATAAGGGATATTCCTCCAGGACAAGCACACACAAAGGCACCAGCCCTGGCTGAGGAGGCCTCCTCACTGCCAGACCTGGAGCAGAACAACAGGAGAAGAAGCACCACCATACTTTCACCAAGTTCCCTTGAACTTCTCACTAAGTATCAGAGGGATACTGGAGGGATGACTCCCTGCTCTCCTGTCATCCTCCAAGAGAAGCTGGGGTGCTGTTTCTGGATTTTCTGTTGGTTCTTTGAAGCTTAGACTCATCAGACCTCTGTTCTCAGAAGAAAACCCACTGTCTCTCCTGCTTACAGACTCCAATCCAGCTGTCTTATCCTGTGCATGACTCTGAAACATTGAAATTTTCCCATTTCTCTAGGAATGTCCTGGCCAGTTGCATCCCATCCTCTTCTCCCTCCTTCCCCATTGCTGATGAGCCCCTTGGCCTCTCCTCTGCCCAACCCACAGGTGCTTAATTGGAAAAAAAATACAACCCAACACTGTTCCTTATAGAAAAGCTTTCCATGTAGGCATTAAATATCAATTACACGAGAAGCCAAGCAGTGCTTTAATTACACTCATGAAAAATCATCCCATTAATCAAGTTTCTAATCAGCTAATTTCTCATGAAAAGGTGGAAACTGTTATTTTATCGATTAACTCCTAACAATCACCCAGATGAAGCAATTCTACTTTTTTTGCATATATCCCATTTTACAACAGGAAAAATTCTTCCTTTATCAGGGAACTTGCCTGAGCGTGAAATAAGTTCCTTGCTTCTTGTTTCTGGCAGTGCTGAGCTTGTGGTTGGAATGTGGGCCTATCCCAGCATCCAGCATCTCCATGGAAAGGGCGCTGTCACCTTTCAAAGCTCTGGTTTGGGTCCGCTCCAGTCTGGGTCCACTCCAGATCAAAGAGACCTGTGAAAATAGCGGGTGATACAAGAAACAGCTTTGCCTTTGGAGGGGAGATGAAAAGAGCTCGGCTCCCTTAGTCCAGCAAAACAAAAGCCAAGAAGGTACATGGCTGGGGTCTGGAAATACCTGGAGGGCTGGAGAAGGGAAAAAGGGAGGGAGGAAAACAGGGGGGGAAAGAGCTATTCCAGTCGATGAACAGAGCAGCTGGGAATTAATATAAGCTGGAGTTTAGAAACACATGCTGAGACTTTCTAACAGGCTTCCCTTGGGAGTTGCTGGGCAGAACCTAAAAAAGGTTTTTGCACAACTCGAGCTCCTGCAAGGCATTTGCAATGGTTGGGAAGGAACATCAGGCTCCACGGAGCCTGTCCTGTCTTCACAGAGGGTTTTCTGGGATCCGCAGCCAGCCTAGACAAGAAGCCACTTGATTAATTATTGCCTCTGCTGACTTCTTCCACCTACTGCTCCGTTCAACCCCAATTATTCAGGATCAGCTCCTAACAATCTATTGAAGAGGTACAGCTTTTCATTTGCATAAGCAGTTTCAGCCAACACAGTCTGCTGAGACAGAAAATATACACTGAATATTTAGCAAGTCTGATGGCATTTCAAGAGCCTGTGATGGCACACAATTGATGACATCATGCATTTCTCCCATTTCCTGAAGCTGAAGTCTCATGTGGCTCAGAACTTCACCCAAAACGGATTGGCTCAGGATTAAAAATATAATTAAGAGAAAGAAATGTATGCAGAGTGTTTTTACAGAGTGTTTCTAGATTTAGATGCAACTCCCAGAGAACACCATCCAGCAATATCAAAGTTTATACAGAACTGCAAAATTAGATGCAAAGCCCTGGAGTAGGAATAGAGTTTAGAGACAAGTATTTCTCTCCTTCTCCTGGGAGATGTGCAACGAGCTGCTCTGCTGAGGTCCCAGGTGGGTCTGGGCCACAAACCCACTGTCAGATCATACAATCCCCAGCCTGCCATTCCAGCCTGGCAGGTGGCTGTGGCCCAGCTGCAGGAGCATGCCCAGGTTTCGGAGAGACTAGCTCCTTGCTGGGATTGGCTCCTGAGTACTCATGAGCAGAGATGTTCCCAGAGCAACATATTTTTTTGCTGTTGTGACCTCTCTTCCAATATCTGAATATCCCTCAGCTGGGGTGGATCGGTATCAACACAAAAGCCTCCGTGTGCCCTCTCCCCTGTCCCAGGGCTCTTTCCCTGGCTCTGTTCCACACATTCTACAGCACTTGGAGCAATCACCAGTCCATTAAAGGATGCTCCAGGGGGGCCTGGCTGGTCCCGAGGAAGGGCAGCACACTCAGCACACATATGGCTGGGTGTCATGTGGCCTCACACAATCCCTTTTCAGCTCCCAAATCATGGAATCTGAGAATGGTTTGGGTTGGAAGGGACCTTAAGGACCTCCCACTGTCCCAGCTTGCTCCAAGCCCCATCCAACCTGGCCTTGGACACTTCCAGGGATCCAGGGGCAGCCACAGCTTTTCTGGGCACCCTGTGCCAGGGCCTCCCCACCCTCACAGGGAACAATTCCTTGCCAATATCTCATCCCAACCTGCCCTTCTCAGCTTTAAGCCATCCCCCCTTGCCTTGTCACTTCACGTCCTTGCCAGAAGTCCCTCTCCGGCTCTCTTGGACAAATCTCCCAATCCCATTTATTTCTCCCATGCTTTTGGTGCTACAGTACCACCATGTCTGACCCCAGCACTAGCAGGAACACCCTGCGAAGCTGCAGACACACAAATTCCCCTTCACCTCCATTCCACAGCGTGTGGCCACCCCTCTCTCCCGCTCTTTCTCCCATCCAACAGCTATGGAGGAAGCATCTGGAGCATGAGCAGCACATGGCAGCACGGCATGGGATAGTGCAGGACAGAGCAGAGCTGGGATAGCAGCTGGGATGGGGAACTGCCAGTGGAAAGGGTGTGGGATGCAAAGAGACTCTGCTGGGAGAGGGACAGCCTCAAACCCCTCCCAGCTGCTCTGAGACTGATGTCAGATGTGTCTGACAAGCCTCATGCATGAAGAAGTGGCACCTGCACCGAACAGTCACATCCAGCAGGCCTTGGGAAAATCCAGCTGGCAAAGGATTAACACCTGGGCTGGCCCTGCTGGCAGCTCGTTCCATACTTTCTCACGCACTGTGTGAGGGATGCTGGGCACTGACGAGCTCTGCTTGGGGTAAAACAGAGACCGACAGCGGGGCTGAGAAACACAACAAATCCCTGAGGGAGCCTCCAGCTTCCCAGGATGTTCCCAATTTCCTCAGATCCACCCTCTCACCTCTGTAGCTGGGTCAGGAGAAAGTTCTGCTCCTTGTTGTGAGGACCGGTGCTGTCAGAAGTCCCGTCTGCATCAAAAAAAACATCTCCACACCACTACATGCCCAGGGCAACAGCCCTGGCCACTGATTTCAACTGACATCAACAAGGAAATCTTTCCTTACCAATACCTGTTGGCTCTGAGGGGAAAAGGACCATAAATCTACACCCAGTTGTACCACCGAAGCCGTGCCATGCCCTACGGAGCATCTCCACACACACACACCCCCCACCCTGTGCTCCCAGCATCTTTCAGCACCACAGCACTGGAAGAAAAACCACAAAACCATCCCAGAGAAATCTTCCCCCAAAAGAGTGGAGTCGCCCGAGTCTGTAAAGGATAACAAATGGCCCCCCTGCGCTGTTCCCACTGCCTGCCCTCCCTGGGGAAGCCTTGTTCAGCCTCGGGGATGCTTTCACGTGTGTGGCCCGGGACAGCAGCCCCCGGCAGGGAATTAAAGGAGGGGGCAGGCCTGCAGGCTGGCGCTGGGCCGGGCAGTGGGGAGCAGGGGCAGAGGCAGAGGGAGGAATTTTGCTTTGCCAGGCACCGCTCGGGGCGGGACAGAGGCACGGCAGCGAGCCGGCTCACAGCGCCAGCGCAGCCAGAGCCGCCTGATTTATTCTCCGCCGCTGCAATTATTTATTCGTCAATTAAACAGAAAGAGGAGCGAGGCCGGATGCCTGCTCAGAGGTGGCGTTTGTGGGAGGAAGGAAGGTACAACGACCCCACCCGGGGACGGCTGTCTGACACGTCTCCTTCCCCAGCCGCAGTCATAACCTCTGATTTAATTATCTTAGCGGCAACGGGGGTGAAAAAAAAAAACATAAAAGACAAGAGCGGACACTTTTTCCTCAGGCAAAGGCTTCTCCTGATGCTCAGACTCACTGTGCCTGCTCCCTGGACATCCCCTCGTTCCACATCCCTTAGGAAAAAGCCACAGACTTACAGTCCCACTGTTCTCCTTCTGTCAGCACAAAGACTGCTCTGTGAAACATTGGCTGATGGAGGGACGCTCCTCTCCTCATGCCCTTCCCGGAGATGTTCCCCAGCCACATCCCTGCTGGCCAGGGGACCCCACCTGGGGATACTCCGACCAGCAAGGACAGGCTTTCGTGTCACGGAAGGAGTGAAAACGCCCAGGGAAACAAAGGGAGAACAATTAAACGAAACAGCTCGCCACCACGAGATCAGTGCCATTGAATAAGGCATTTTCAGGCCAAGCCTTGTGGGTCTCAGAGACAGCCTGAACAAGCCAGGAAGAATTTGGACAGATGATCAGTACCAATGAACCCAAGCAGAGCTTCCCAAGTGCCAGGTTTCGCTCTGGGATCAGAAGACAGCACGCTCTGGGGAGGGGTATTTGCCTGCTGGCTCTTTGCCACTCAGGAATCTCATTTTCCAGGATGTCAACAAGGCCAGGAGGGCCAGAACTGTACATTTGCCTTTTAGTGACAGCTGAACTACACAAAATCTGGCTCTGGGGCTCTTGGAAAGCGCAATAAATACCGTTAAGACTTGCAATAAAACTGCTCTGCTTGGCAACAAGAGGCTTTTCTTATCCACCGCCCTTCCGTGCTCCTTCGTCTTGGCTCACCAGGAGCCAGGGTTTGGAGCCCAGCCTTCCTCCCAGCACCTCACAAGTGAGCAAATCAGCTTCCTGCCCTGGGAGAAGGAGAAAATGAGGTTCAACAGAGCCCCAGGCAGCTTGACCGTGCCTGGCATGGGGCAGGGGAGCCCCTCACTGCAAGGTCTTCCCAACCCTCTGGCACCGCACAGCTGAGAAGGGGCTTCATCCCAAACTTGTGTGATCCCAACCCCACCAGGCACTGGCCTGGCTCCACGCTGTTACACAAGTGGGCCCATCAAGCAAAAGTGGATTTTACCTTCTCAGAGGGGGGAGAATAAAGAGGTGAAAGAGACCTTGTGGGTCAGCAACCCCTGCAAGTGACACCTACTGCAACTCCACAGGGATCCTAAACAAATGCCACCCCAGAACCATCCTTGTTCCAGCTGGAACAGTTCAGAGGACAGACTCTTGCGATGCTCAGTGGCAAGGAGGAGGCTGACCCATCCCAGCACCGACAGGGCAGCTAAACCCTTCCCCATCCTGCTCTCCCACTCCTGTCAGTGCTGCCCCAGGCTCAGCAGCTCCCCCAGCTCTGGCTGTTCCAGAGCACGGGATTTAAATCTCGAGCATGTTTAAATGTTACATGGGGGAAATTAATGATAAACAGAATGAAAAGTATTATTTAGCCCTAAGTGGGGACATCACTCACAAAAACAAAAGAGGCAAGAGAAGCCTGTCCCCAGGGCTGCAAAATGTCACAGCCTCACCTCCACTTTGTCACCAAGAGTCCTTCACAGGACTTATCAAGAAACTTAAACTGACTTAAAAGAAGAAACACAGCAGGTGGTGAGAGAAGAGCTCCCTCTCCAAAACCTCAGCAGTGTGCAAAACCCTCACTCCCAAGCCCAAAAACTCCTTCACCCAAAACTGCACCCCAAATCTGGTCCTTGTGCAACAAAGAACCGGGCAAGATGGGATCCCCAAGCTCTCCACCCACACAAAGCCAATCCATACTAGCTAGAGGAGGAGGAGATGTATTTCCATGTCCTTAGGATGACACAAAATGTCTCTGAGTCATCTTGAGTCATTCCTGAAAGTTATTAGGATCTCCTCTTCTTGCTCCTCTGGAAGCTCCACTCCCAACATCTGCCATGCTTTCCTGGCTGAAGAGGACAAGGAGAACACGTCACTCCCGAGTCTCAGAGAGCCTCACACATACACAGAGGGAAATGCAGCTTTCAGCCCATCTTGGAAGCCCAGCAGAGGTGGGACCAGGCAGCCCTGCCGTTCCTAGAAGGATCTCTCTCCAAAGCTCCTGCAGACGGCTCTACACGTTTTAGTGACAGCATAATTGTACATTATCTCCTACAATTTCACTCTGACGGTTCAGGGGACAATACAAAGAGCAGAGAGACTGTAATATTCATATTGACATTCCCCCAAAAAGCCGCCTTTCCTGGTAAAGCCCTTGTCTTATGAATATGGAAAGATGCCTGGAGGCTTTGCTTGAACGCAGTGTGTTGGTGTTTAATCAGAGGAGGTGGAGCAGGAGCAGCCCCTGCACAGCAACAGCCAGGCACTTTTTAGGATGTGCAAGACATTCTCCATTTTCATGGACAATTCTGTTTACAATCCCTGCTTTCAAACAGCTTATAAAAGATTCACTCTGCCTCGGTGTTTGAAAGAAGAGTTAGTCAGAGAACAGGATTCCATCTGCTATTCCCTCCCCATGGGAATTTCTAATGAAAACCATTTTTTGTCTCAACTTTTCCATAAGAAACAAAAAGAATTTTTTTTTCATCCTTGGTAAAAAAGAAGTAAAGACTGAAATACTTCAGCCACAGCCCAACATTCCATGAACTGGAATGACTGCCAGAGTGGCTGCGGAGAAGAGGAAGCAAGGGAAGACTTGCAAGGGAAGAGCTGGAGAAGGGAAGCACGGTGTTTTGTGGATTGAGTGACCACCAAAAGCAATGCCAAGTTTTTGCTGGAAATCCAGTTTCTATTACTTTCAGCAAGGACAAGAATTCCCAAAGCTGCCTGTGCCTCTGGGTGCACATCTCCCAGGAACAGAGAAACTGGATCTTCTGCGTCTTCCACTAAGCTGAGTTGGAGGACAAGTAAATGCTTGGGCCACACAGCAAAAAAGAACATTCCTTTCTCCTTTTCCATGCCGAGGGTGAAATCCATGGAAGCTTGTGGGATTTTTGTGCAAGGGTTCAGCCGAGTCACCACTTCCCCATGCGGTTTTTCTCCACAGTCCATGGATCTGTCTCCACACCCTTGATGGACACCCAGCCCCTCGGCTGCCAGATCCCACCCTGACAGCCACGAGGAGGATATTCCCCCCGGCCCCCTCGCTTCCCTCTCTGGATGCAGATCTTGGCAATCAATTGTTTCCCTTCAACGCTGCTGCAGAGAAAGAAGAGTCTGATTTTGACAGATTTATATTTAGACTCACTTTCCTTCTTTCTCTCTTTCTTTCTTTTTTTATTTATTTAAGGATTTCTGTTTACCTTCTGGGTAGAACTCTAAGTTCACCCACGAAAGCAACCACTGAACCATGGAAAACAACAAAAAGTAAAGGATGTACTAAAAAAAAATCCATAGTATCTGTAATACCTCAATTAAGGGAGCACAAGTATTGAAGCCTGAAGTATCTTGATAATCTGAACCATCAATTCTGACAGCAGAGAAGGTGCCACTACTGGAGCTGGGAAAAAAATCTTTGCCTTTCAGCTCATGAGCGGGGAATCTCTCTCACCCTGAAAAGACAAAAAATAATAACTACATAAAAATACTATTTTAAGTTCTGTCAAATCCCACTTTTTTGGTTTGACATTCTGCCTTTTGGCTTCCTACTGGTAAAACTGGTTTTTTTCTGATCCCATGAACATTCTGATTTGTCAATATTGCTGGAAAGGTTTAAAAGAAAAGGTTTTTCCACTTCCTGGAGCTGGCCAGTTGTCAGGGATTCAGGGATCTGGAGTATGAAAGGGGTAAGCAAACTTCTGGGTCACAGGCCAAATCTCAGAGAGTAAGGCAAGAAAATCTGTTCACAGGTGACATTGGTGAACTAGAAAACACCTTCAAAGATGGTGAAACACTTACTCAGAGAGGCTGGGAGTGGGAATTCTGGGAAATAGACGTGGTTCAGGGAGCGTTTTGCTGTCAGGTGCTCTTACACTCCACTTCCTCCCTCTGAGGAGCAGCAGAACAGACAGCACTGGTATTTGGAAAGCTTTTTTGTTTCTGCACCCACTAGTTCCTTGGACAAGTCCCCTCCAGAAGCTAAATCCTTCCATTTGACATCCTTCCAGGTCAGCGGCCAATCTGTCACATCCCTGGTGTGACCTGGCTTTTTCGGGAGCCAGGAAGCCACGGGGAAGCACGGCTTTAATCCCTGCAAAGGGCAGAGCAGCAAAGCCCGACCCTCGAGGCAGTGCCTGAAGGGCACAGCTCCTTCCTCGGCCACCCGAGGTCTTGTCCCAGGGATTCCAGGCAGGAGAAGGGGTTTTCTTCCCGGGCATGAGAAGAGGTCCAGCAGGATGCAGTGGGTGTATGGCTCTTGGCTTCAAAGCCAGGACAAAGACAGATCCTCCTGGGAAACGGCAATGAGCATCACCAGCCCTGGAAGCACTTCCAGCTTCCCGGCTCCAAGGCTTGGCAAGGCTGCCCTAACCCGCCGAGTCCTGCCAGGCTCCCCACAGCTCTCACCTCCTGCTCCAGCCCCGGACTTCAGCCCAGGCAAACACCATTGTCCTGTGGCTGGGCTGGACTTGCAGGGACCTTTCCCCAGGTCACGCCGGGCTATTGCTCTTCACGAGGAAAAGCGAGGAAAAGCCTCTTCCCATGCTGAGCTGGATATTGGGACCATCCAGCCAAGCACAAAGCACAAGCTGGGCCTGCCCAAGAGCCATATGTCGGGAATAGGAAGGACATTCCAGCCCGCTCACCATGGAAATTGTCACTCTCTGCCTCCCAGGCACTGATCACACACTCATCCGGCACAGACCCTGGGGCTCCCTGGGACAGCAGCTGCCAGCCAAGGACACAGGCTCTGCTCATCCATTGCTCTCCCTCGAGGCGAGCCGAAAGGTTGGACCCACACAAACACCAGGAATTCACATCAGATGCTTCTGTCTCTCTCCAGCCTTACTGAAGCAATGGGCACTGTGGGCTCTTCTGTAGGGAGCAGCAACAGCAGCTGAGCCTTGGCATTCCCCAAGGGATTCCACTGGAGCCATCTGCACGGCTGGGTCCCCAGCACAGGGGGACAAACCCCTCACTCTGGGCCACCTGCACTGCTGGGTCCCCAGCGCAGAGAGACAAATGCCTCATTCTGTTGGCACACGAGGGCCTGAGTGCTTCCAGAGTGGTGCTGAGACCTCTCGGCCCCAGGCAGCCGCCCACCCCTCCATCCCAGCAGCAGGTTTTTCCCAGAGCTGCTTCCAGAAGATGAACCTGTGGGAAGCACCTGGCCTCGAGCCACCAGGTTTAGTGCTGCGTGCTGGAGGATGAACTCGGGAGCCCGAAGCACGGCTTCATTTTCTTGCAATAACGAGGAATCAAGTAATGACAAGGCGAGGGGTGAGCGATGGGGTAATGGGAGAGCTGCCACAGAGCAGAGCCAAAGGAGAGCAGCTCCTCCTGCTCTTTGCCTTCACCCACGGCTTGGAATTGCCTGTGGAAGCGCCAGGCTCTGAGGAGAAAGCTGTCACTGAAGGACTAATTCATGGGCAATTCACAATTTATGCTCAGCCTTTGAGCTGGGCTGCTTCCTCCAGCTATGGAATTAATGAGAGTCCCCCCGCCCTGCCTGCTCCCCGCCTGCCCAGCCAGGCTGCACCCCTGATTTGAACTCACCCCACCATCAGTACTGCATTACCAGCACTTGCTGGAATTGCCACCAAGGAATATTGCCAAGCACAGGGCATTTGCTCTCACAACAAGGGAGAAGTGGTCCTGCCTGCACAGACACAGCTCTGCTCCGAGGAGAGGCTTGCAAAGGAATGGGTGAAGCCCTGAGGTTTGCTGGCAGGATGAAGGGGTCCCCCGAGGCAGGTTTGGTTGTACAATTCCTTGCCCAAGCAGATTTTCGTGGTACCGGACTCTTGGCCCTACTAAGATCCCAGGCAAGCTCAGCTGACCACTTACCCTAAATTAGGGCCATGTCCTGACCCTCTCAACAGCAGGGCCCTTTAGCAGAGCTAAGAGCATCCCGATACGTCACAAAGTACATGCAGAAACACGGGAACACTGCCAGACTCTGGGGTAAAAATCCAGCTCCACTCCCTCCAAGACTGTTTTAGCTGGGATGCTTCTTGAACTGGATGCACAGAAATAATTTGCCAGTGAGAAACCCAGACCTTCAGGTGCCATCCAGGTATCCGTCCTAATTCAATTTTCCCGAAGAAGCAGAGCGTACCAGGACAATCAGAAAAGCAATCTGTACTTTTCCTCAGATGCCTCACAGTAGCCCTAACGGAAGAACCACAAATGAGATGTCCACCCCCACATCAAAATGAGATTTTAGCGAAGCCCACCTCCACAACAGATTAATAAATATGCAGCTATTTTGTGCCAAAAGAACCCAGATCCAAATTCCCTTAGAGACGGGGGAGAAGGGGATGAGAACCCACTTTGTAACCCCTGTGACTGATACCAGTCCCTACAAACAGCCAAGCCCACCAGACCCCAAAGAGGTGGAGAGAGGATTCGACCCTCTCTTCCCTATTATTTGTGTGCACCTCCGATTTCGCTCCCACTGAGGAGCATAGGGTGCCCAGCTGGATGAGCACGAAGCTGACAAGCACAGTGGTTATCAGCTGCCAGGCTAGCACAGACCCTGGCACCAAAGGGTGGGGGACAGAGGCTTTGGGTGTGTGCTGGAAAAGCCTGGTCAGAGGCGCAGTGGCCACCCATCCTCACTGTGCAGAGCCCAGCTGAGGGGCCTTCGCCCGGGGAAAAGCCGCGTCCATGCCAAGGGCAGCACAGGGGGTGTCGTGGCCCATCAAAGGCCCCCAGAGGGGTCCTCAGGCCCTACACCAGAGATGGTGCAACAAATCCGCAGCGCTGCAAGGGACAGTGTCAACGTGGCCCCCTGTGAGGGAGGCACGTGGGCATTCCCACCTGGCCCAAGGCGTACATTAATCCTCGGGATTCTGAGCTCTCTGCGTGGCGCGGCGGCAGGGGACCCTCACCACCAGGGAGACCAGATGGGAGGGAGCAACTTGGTGTCCTTGGGACCCTCAGGAGAGGGATATGCCTCCACCTAACCCCTGTCACCCACCCCACCCTCCCCACACACTTCTTCTATTTCTTTCTTTCTTTTTTCTTTCTCTTTGCCTCTTTTACTATTAAATAAAATACATCAATTTTTTGGCACCA
>VZRQ01003044.1:91752-136660 GCA_013397975.1 Machaerirhynchus nigripectus | reverse complement strand
AAAAACAAAAACCAAAAAATCCCCAGCAAAACCTTTTGAATTTTGATTGCTTTCCCATTCAGCTAAATTCCAATTCAATTTCTTCTGGACAAGTTCATAATCTTGCTTCTGCCAGCCAGGCGCTTTAATCTCTACCATTGTCTTCTGTTGCCAGGAGCAGGCAGGAGTTGTGGGGTGAGGGGCTGTTTGGCACCATGCTCACAACCATGGTCAATACCTCGTATCTCGAGCATCCTTAAAACTAAAAGCAGGGAGGGAAGGAACTGCCAGGGATAGATTAGTGTTGGCTGCTGACAAAGAATCAGCCAGGCAAGAAAAAGAACTGGGAAAAGGAGCAAGATGAGATGCGAATGCACTCAGCTGCAGGGGAACAATATTTCTTGTACCAGCAATGAATACGGTAACAGGGAAAGACTTGTAAGCATCTTGATTTTTTAAAGTATGTTCCTGCTGCCACTGTAACAGCATGTACTCACAGATAAAGGGTGTTTAAGAGGAATGTGAGAAGCAGGAGCACAGTTCCCCAAGTAATTTCGTTTTTTCCACAGAGAACTGTAGCATGGAGGCAATGGGCACAAGTGATCTTGCAAGGGATGTAGTGTGCACCAATATCTTGGCCTTCCCTTAGGAGAGTTGTGAAAGAAGGAATGAATGAATGAATGAGTGAATGAATGAATGAATGAATGAATGAATGAATGAATGAATGAATGAAGAGCCTGTAATGGTTTCCTCATGGACCGGAGCTCTCTCCTCTTGCAAAGGCTGCTGAGGGCACCTGCCAGCCGTGGGCTTGCAGAGCAGAGGTGAGGCAGGGAACGTGGATGGAAACAGACAGCAAAATGATCAGATGGGATCTGGAGGCAGCCGCACCTGTGTTGAGCTGTTGGAAATTGGAGTTAATTAGTGGAGAAGGAGTTGGCACTTCCAGGAAAACTTCAGTGCCTGGAGTCTTGGACATGTTGACGCTCTGTGGAGTGCTCCTGGGGGACCTTTCAGCAGCACAGCTCTTGTGTTCTGTACCTTGTCTCTGTCACAGTTACTTAGGGTTATTCTGTGTCTACACGTGGGGGAGGTCCTGATTTCACAGCGACCCCCACAAGCCCTTCTGCAGCATTGCCAGGCTGCCTTGGACGCGGGACAGGGACAACATTTCCCATGACACGGATGAGGCAGCTCTCCGTGCCAGGCAAAGCACAGGTCAGGCAGAGGATGTGGCAAGCGATACATTAAATCCCTGCTTATTGTCTACCTACCACCCAGACAACATGGGTGGGAAGAGCACAGATGCCACAAGCATTTAAGGTTTCTCTGCTGGGAAAAGCCTTTCTCTGCTCCAGCTCCTCTCAGCAAGAAGCAACTCTCGATAAAACTCTTTCAGCAGTGTTGATGGCAGACTGAAGTGAAGCAGCAAACACAACCCCAGCAGGAGACCGTTTAGGTTATTATTTTAATTAATTGCACATGTAGTTAAACTGAAAGAAAAATAGAGACGTGACACCCAATTATTCAAATCAGTTTCTGCCAGTCACACACCACTGCTGCTACCAAGTCCCAGCACAAAGCTCTGCCCTCTGCTATCTCCAGAAATGCCAGATATTTGCATCTCAAGGTTGGTAAGCTATTGTCATGCAAGTTTTCTTGCTGTGCAGAAGGGATGAGGAATTGTAAATCTACCAGCGTGGTCCCACAGAGAATTGCATTTCCTAGAGCCGGTGAATCATTCCCTCCAGTGGCAGTTTCCCCCTAAAATGTCTCGTTCTTCACCATGCAGCACAGACTGCTCCAGACAAGCTTCCCATTTATCGAGGAAGACACTGGAAGATGCAGCTCCAAAGCCAGGAGAAGGACCCAGTGAGAACAACAGGCACTGGGGTCCTGAAGGGAAACATCCTCAAAAGCAATGTCCATCTCCAAGGAGGTGCTAACCCAGCTCAAATCACTTGGAACGATTTCAGGAAGTTAAAACAGAGTGCTTCATGCTGGGAAAGCTTTCAGTTTTCTTCTGTAGTGACCAAAAGTATGAAAATGAGACTGTCAGGCTTTTCAGGACTGGGGCTCTTGAAAATGATTCCCCCTCAGGAGCAGGCATTGCTGGTATTTGCAGCTGCCAGTTCCTGTTCTCCCACCATGAGGGCAGACATGCCTGTTTCTGTCTGCAATGCCAGGCACAAATCCCTCTTCAGCCCCCAGAAGCAGCCCTGAGGCTGTGATCCCCAAATGGGCTCTCAGCATGCAGAAATAGGGTGGTTTCCTGATTTCCTGACGCACATTTCCCCCAAAGCAAAGGCTCGGTGAGATCCCTCATGATGACTCTGCTGGAGAAATATCAGAAATTTCAGTAGAAAGGAAAACTCCCATCTCTGGTCACCTCTGACACATCTGTGAATCGCAGCCAGGCCATCCATGAGGGTGCTCATCCCAGCCCAGCTCAGCTCTGCAGCTTCTCAGGGCCCCCTGTGCCATGACCCCTGATACCCAGTGGGGATGAGAGCTGCACCAGCAGAACCGGGCAGACCCAGAACCCAGGGCACCTGTTGTCTCAGCGGGGAAGGTGGGTGGCTAATTTACCTGATTTTATTCTCTTTTTAAAAATCAAACAGTGGCAATGTGGTGATCAGCCCGTGCTTCTGCACCATTGGCTTGGTGGGAGAGAGGCCAGGCTCTCCCCTATGCTCGAGTATCAGCTACTTCTTCACTCCCCCAGTCTAGCTGATTAACAAGTCCAATTAAACTTGGAGCCACGCTTCCCCATTTGCATTTCCCTTTGAAGCTTGCTCTTTCTGTTTGAGACCTGGAAAAGGTTTGATGTGTCCCAAAAAAAGTTGTGGGTTTTTTTTCCCAACTATGTCAGTTAGCTTGATAGAAGATGTTAAATTCCCCTAGAATTCTGGTCCTGCCTAGATGCTTGAATTGTCACACCACCCTATTTGTAAGTACGCAGGTAACTTTCTTGCTGCCTGAATTCGAAAGCTGTCCCTGCCCATGGCAGGGTGGTTGGAACTAGATGATCTTTAAGGCTCTTTCCATCCCAAACCACTCTGTGATTCTATTCACAGTTATTTCCTCTGCCTCCACCCGCTGTCTCACCCCATGGTTTCACTGTAAGCCCTGCAGAGCAGATGCTCTCCCTGGGCTGAGCTGTGCAGAGACGGGAGAAGAATTTTCACCACTCCCGCTTTAGAAACGGATGGAGTTAATTAACATCATCCACCTTCTCCAGCAAGGCGGCTGCAGCAGGATCTCCTGCAGCCTTTCAGGGCACTTTCTTAGCTGCCAGGTCTGCCCAGGCACACTGGGAGGGAGAGCTGATGGAGAGGCACAGCTCCTGTCTCCACGCTGTGGACACCAGCCTGTGGGTTGAGCAGCCTCCTGCCCAGCACAGCTTGCCCAGCAAGAACGACGCTGTTGCAGTGCAGGGGCTGCAGGGCTGGGAGTGACGCCTGCTCCAGGGGGGCCCTGCCAGCTGCTGAACAGGTAACACATCATCAAAGCATCGTTTCGCAGCAAGCAGCTTCTAGGAGAGGCTTTGATCACAGACTGTTTGTTCTCAGGCCCCACACTCCTCCTTTACTGTTACAGAGACATTTTTAAAGATTGTGATGTTTTGTTTTTCAATCAGTGCCATCCTGGAGTGGTGCTAACACCTCTCCTTCCCACAGAGATGGGACTCAGGCCCTGCCCCACCCCATTCCAGCTTTGTAGGGACGTTTTCCCCCAGTCCTGGATTTAACCTGCCAGTCTGGTGACTTTCTTCAGAGAAAAAAACAGGCTAAGGACAGAATGTCCCCCGCAGCCTTCACTGGAGTGATTATCATTAAAAAAATACCTCCCCAAACAGACACAGGTAACCCTGCTTTCCTCAGTGCCTTATTGAATTAAAAAAGACATTAGAAACCCTTGTGGCCCTCATGCACCGTCTGTGTCACCAGTGGGGTGTTGGACAGGAGGAAGAGGTTTTTGGAAGCTGAAGGGCTTATTGCTGCCTTGAGGCAACTCTTGAAGTCTGCAGCAGCCCCACAGCAGCCAGGCTCTGGCTCCACACTGCAGCCTGCACAACAAGGACCTTCCCCAAGGAATCATGATCCCCAGACTCACCAAGCTGTAGGGACAAGCACAGCACTAGCTTGCGATGCTCAGGTTTGTGTAACCCCTGAGCCTGAGGCAGGGCTGCAGCAGTTAGTGTGCAATGTGAATCCAAGTCAGTCATGTCTTCAAAAGATGCTTTTTTCCTTCTTGGAGTGCTGGGGGTAGTGCTCAGGTCTGGAAACTTCAGAAGTCACTCCATTTCTGCTTCTTTTGTTTAGCTTGTGATTTTTTTTTTTCAGAGCAAAACAGCCCTTCCCTGTCTCCTGTTGAGATTTCACATGTACCAGGGATATTTCCAGACCCCTGGACATCACTATGGGGCAGCCCATTGCTGACGTAAGGCTGAGCAGTGACTTCCAGCCCAGGCTTACCAGCCTTCCTCATCTTCCTCAGCACCCAGAACACACGTTAGTACATGTATTGAAGCAGCATTTCTGTTTGTGAGGGCTTGGAAAAGTTTGCTTGCATCATTCCTCAAATCAACAACAGCACCAAAAGAAAAGAAAAAACAAATAACCAACAAACAACCCAACAAACAAACCCCAGCTTTAATTGCAGACTTACTACAGGAAAAAAAAAAAAAAANTACTGTTACAAAGAAAAAAAAAAAAAAAAAAAAAAAAGAAAAGCTCTTGTAGGTCTGGCCAATTTTCTCCTGCTTTTTCCAGAAAGTAGGTGCCTGGTATCAAGGAGCTCAGCAAAACTGGTAAAATTCTAGCCCCTGCCTCAAGGAAGCTCTTCCAAAATCCGAGCAGGGAGCAGTGGAAGGAGCCCATTCCACACAGGGGAGATGGTCCTGATGGAAACATGGCCCCGAGGAGGGGCAGGCTTGGCTTGGGACGATGCCTGCAGACAGCTCAGATTTGTTTGCAACAGGCAAATTTTCCAAAACAAAAGAAGAAGCTGTTTCAATAGAATCCAAACCTTTTGCCAGAAAGGTATCATTTTGGTAACGTATTTAGGGGAAACCATTCAACTTAATGGTTTAGATTTATGCTTTATATTCTACTGCGATTTGCTCACAGTATGTTATGTAATATATATCACACACCCAATTTGCATGCTGAATTTTAATATAACAAAAATGCTGAGAAAGTGTCGCTTCAATTTTCCAGAACAGCCCTGAGGAATGTTTGCTTGACCAGAAATTTACATTTTTCATTCCTGTTTGGAACAACAACAACAAAGAGGTCGATATTTCCCATGAAACAGGACTCTGAGGCTCCGACCTGCTCTCCTAGACAGTCTGGGGAGAGCAACTTTAAAGGCAGGGCAGGCGAAATACTTTTGATGCTTTCTGTTCTCTGTCCCGTCCTGCACCGTAACAACCGATGTCTTCAAACGAAACAGCTCCTCGAAGTCGCAGGAAGAGCAAAAACCCTGAACCAGACCCGCCGTGCCCCGAAACCATTCCTCTTCAGAGAGCACTCCCTCCGGGCAAATGAACTTCAAATAATTCCTCCCTCTCTCCCCCTCCAAAGAAGCCCTAATGACACCTTGTCCGTGAACTTAATGTGTTTTAAACTATCTCCATGCCTGGCCACATACTTGGAATGTCCCCTAAGGACTGCTAAAAAGTCACAAGCAGGAAAAAAAAAAAAAAAAAAAAAAAAAAAAAAAGCTTAACTCTGGGGCCNNAAAAAAAAAGACAAAAGCTTCAGTCTGGGTCCCAGGGCTCCCACCCCCATGGAGGGGAGGGTTTGCTTGTGCTCAGCGTTACCTTTTGCACACCCAGACAAAGCTCTTTGGTAGATGGAGCCGGGCATGAAAGCAGCTCCGGGACATCAGGCTGTGTTTGAACTTTTCACCATTTTCTCCCCCCCTCCCCTCCACCACCATCTTGAGGGGGAGTTTTTTTCTTTTTGGTTTCAAAAAGCCCTTCAGGAAATGATTTAGGAGCAGAGAGCATGGTCAGCTAATGGGCTGCAGCTGAGGCAACGTGGGGTTATGCTCCTGTCCCGTCCCTGCGACAGCTCTGCGCGCACGGGGACTCTGCCCCTGCACATGCACGTGCCCTGCACGCCTGGCACATCCCAGATCCTTGGGCAGGCAGACCTGGAAACCCTTCGGAAAACAATCAAAACCCCCAAACCCTCCACAGCAGCTGCCCTCTGCGTGAGCTGTTGACAAACAGGGACTAAACAACTTGTGCTCTTCCCCCTCCAGCACTTGCCATGTGTCCCTGCGTACACCGCCTCGCTCAGCGTGCTCCCGAGTGCCCCTGCAGCAACAAACCACCGCTTGCTGCCCAGAATGCTGTATGTTTCCTGCATCCCCAAGCTCTAGGCAGAGCTGTGAGTTGACAACAGGGAGATTTTGGGGCTGGGAGGATTTACGACTTCCCCTCCGTGGGTTGTCTTCCCCCAGAAAAGCAAGCCAGGCTTCAAACACAAGCAGCACAACAGCAGCCTCTGCCAAGTGCCATCTGTCTGGGAAGTGCAAAGGCTCTCGGAGTCACAGAGTTTCTCCCTGCCCCTCCATGACTCGTGCCTGGAATTATTATCCTAATTTCCCCACTGATTTTAGACAGGCAAACTCCATTTTGCATCAGGGTGGTGTAGGTCTCTCTTTCAACTTTTGTGGGGGATAATGGTTGGGATACCCCCTCCCAAGGCAGCACACTTTTCTTGCAGAGCACCACCCTCCCTGCCTGTTAGTTGCCAGGATGACTGTGACACAGGTGGTGGGCAGGACACAGGGCAGAGAGGTGTTGCTGCTGGGAGGACAGGCGGATAGGAGATACCTGAACAGGTCCCTGTGTTTTCCACCATGCTTAGTAGATGAAGGTGTCTCCTCCCAGGAAGAGAACATCTCCTGAGATTTCCAAAGGGCCACTCAGATGACAGTGCACACGGAGACCCCTAAATACATATGAAAACCCGTTGTACCTCGCACGTTACTCCTAGAAATTATTTGGTTTGAGCCTACCTAGTAAAGAAGGGAAGCCAAAGCTATGCCTGGCCATTGAATAAATCCTGGCACTTCCCGCCTGGATCTCCCTAGATTTAAGTTTGCCTTGGGTGCAGAGGATGGTTGACTGCCTTTAATCTTGGCAGTGGCCAAGAAGTGATGAGCCTGCTCTCAAAGGCTGGTGTCACCAACATGGGCAAAACTGGAAGCGAGTGATCCATGGGGTAAAGGACAGCCTGGACAATGCAGAGACCTTGGCCAGCAACCTGCAGCACTCAGCACTGTTACAGAGCATCCCAGACCTCCCTGGTGGCCCTGTCCCCTTGGGCTTTCCATATTTACTGCAGACAAAGCCTGACAGACAGGGATTTCAGCTTCATTCACAATCTTTCAAGTTTCCAATTAATAACTGAAAAATTCTCAGGATTAAGGCAGGCAACCACACAAGCCCTTGGGTAATTTTGCCACCAGCTAAAAAAACAAAAACCCAAAAAAACCTAAAAACCTAGAAAATATTAGTGAGAAAACCTGCAAACAATTCTGTTGCCCTCTAGAAAAGCCCTGCCATTTCCCAGCTAGCTCATCCCAGATACTGCAGGAATCAAACTGATCCACAGAACAGCCCTGGGGTTGTCTCTGGAGCAGGTCACCCTCCACCCCCAAAGCATGGGGCTCCTGCCAGCAGGCAGCAAGGACCATAGGGCTGGGAGAGGAGGGCAAGGGCACATCCATATGTGGGGGAGATGAATGATGCTTAGGCAAGTGTTTGGCTTCTGTTTCCTGCTTTCCAGAGCTCTGGAGGCTGGAGGCTGTACGTGGCACCTCTTAGACAGGGGTGCTGCTGGATGGTGGTCGAGGACCGGGCTCTGGGATGTCCACGGGGTGGGGAGATGGAGGGACAGACCAGAGGGGAGCACCATGGGGCTGACCTGGGGTCATGGGGGCCGTGACCACCCGGGCAGGGCACACACCATCTGCATGCCTGCCCCTTTTTTGGTGCCAGTTGCTTTCTTCTCTGCCTTCCTCGGTTCTTTTTCACCAAATTAAATTAACATTGTCCCCCAGTGGCTCGCCATGGGCAATTTCTTATTTATTTTCTTCCAATACACCAGCAGGGAAGACTTCTTAAAGTTGCCCAATTTTCTTACCCTGGTCTCCACCCAGCCCTGTCCCAATTAACAAAACATTCCTGTTGATGCATGTGACACCCTCAGTGGGTTGAGGGGCAGAGGCAGCATTGGAGTTGGACCTTATTCCTGCTCAGCTGTCCCTCCTTTTTGGAGAAAGAAGCCACGTCTTGATGTGGAGGGGTAGGACTGCCACCCTGCACACCCACTCCCTCCTCATGCTCAGCTCCTTGGCAGGAGCTCACAGNTTTTTTTTTAATATAATTTTAAAATTATGCTTTTAATTTTTTTTTCAAACTAAAAATACCTTCTTGTTTTAAAGTTTCCAAGCACGATGCCCTGAAGAAGCAAGAATGACAGATGCTGCCGAGTACAGATGTTTTGCTTTCCTTTTTTTGATTTTAATTAGTAATATTTTCCACACCAAAACTCACAGATGGCTATTCGTGTCGCTGCGACTGGATCGGGTCAGGACCAGAATGACCTGCTGGGGACATGGCCTAACCACGCTGCAGCACGGTGGTTATATTTAGGCAGGACTTTGTCTCTGCCTTATTAACCTATTAGTTGCCATTGCCGCCTCTGTGGGCACAGCCGGGCTGCCCTCAGCCTCATCCCCGAGGCATCCTGTTTCCTTTCACTGCAGCTCTTCTGGACAGCCATCTCCCCCAACACTTCAGCAATCACACGCCTGAGCTCCCCCCACCATATGGCTCTTCCCACAGCCCTGCCTCCACCCTCCCGTGCACTTACATCCATGCTGTCAGGGGGGTTGTTTTGAGTTTTGTAATTTTAGATCACTCCATTTGCCTTCAGGTGTCCCACGTGGAGTTGTGCTTCTCTAAGACAACATTTCAAGGCACGGCAAGGGTGCAGAGATGGGCTCTGGGTAGCAGTGCGTGAGATGTTACCACAAGCGTGGCTGGGGACAGCACTGGGGAGGGGGAATTCATTCTTCCCTGGGCTCCTATGTCTGCCTTGCAGAGCAGTGGTGACTTCTCAGCATGTCTCTTGCTTCCCTGTGGGACTGTTTGCTCCAAGAAGCCCTGATGGGGAGCCACCTTCCTACATCACAGTGCCCCTGTCACTGCTGCCTGGCACACCCACACGCGTGCGCTGACCCGTGCAGAGGACTCGCTGCTGCCCAGGGAGGGAAAAAACATAGGATTTCCAGCTCTGTCCTGCTGGGAAGGTTTGTGCAGGCAGACTGGAGCAGTGATGGGTGAAACGCAGCTGTGGGGAATGGAGGCATGGCAGGAAGCGAGGGCAGGCTCTGCAGCATGTACTTATGTATATTATGCAGCAGGTGTTTGTCAGGAGTCATTCATGCTGCTCCATCAGCCTGTGGAAGAAAGCCTGTGCTAAAAGGCTTCCTTAGGCTTTCCTTTGCTCTGAACAAAGCATTGCTGCACAGTAAAAAATCATGGAGGAGCAGACACCTGGGTGTGAACTGTCAGCTTGGTGAACTGTGGTGATGGAAATTGCAAAGCAAGAGGCAGGAATTATTAGGAAGGATCTGCCATGCCTGGCACACACCTTATGGCATGGAACAGAGCCACTACACCTTTGCCTGGGGCACAGGGTGTGGCTCTGTTCCTTGTCTTTCATCAAGATGAAGCTGGAAAAGATCTGGATAAGAGGGTCCTGGCAGAGATGAACAGGAGGATGGTTTCCAGGCTGGGAGCAGTTACCCAGGCTGGGGCCCTTCTGCAGCACAAAGGGTGACTGGAGGAGGGATGAAGCAGCGTGGGATGGACTACCTGGGGGTGTGGAGTTTACCCCGACAGAGTACCCCATCTGCACTGCTTGTGGAGCCACGGACAGGTCTCTGCAGTGGAACAAACCCAAATTCCCCAGCACAAGTCATCTCTGCTGTGGCAGCTCATATGCACCTGGGGACTTACCTTCTCCTGCATCTCTGATGGACATGTCAAGGACCATCAGCAACTGAGCACAGCCCAGAAACCAGCATCAGAGAGGGAATGGTCAGAAGCAGGGAAAGGCTGCCATGAGGCTGGGAATAGAAACAAAGAAAAGGTTTTGCTCATGGGGATGCTGAATAGCACAGTCTGAAAGAGCCGAGGGCTTCTGCAGCTCAGGAACAATATATGCCTAATGAATGCTAAGAAATCAGCCCTAATTGCAGAGTTCTGAATCTTCCTCTCTAAGGTGTGGCATGCATTACAAGACATCTGAGCAGAGGACAGAAGACAACCCAGTTTCTTGGTTCTGGCCAGGTATGTCAGCCCATGGTCCTCTCCTAGAGCCACTTGCTGATTAACAAGGCTCATTCGTCTTCTAAAGAGGCTGGTGAGAAGTCAGAGCAAGCACAGCCCTCAGCCACGGCCCCAGATGAGCACAAGGGCTGGGGCTGTATCAGCCACCTGGGGAGCCTTGAGCTGCTGGGGCTGAACTATAACTGGGGACTTGAAAAACAAGAAGAAGGGGCAAGAGGAAAGCCATGCTCAAAAAAACCTCAACAGGCAGCCAGAGTGGGAAGGACAGGTTTAACTCTTGTGGCATCTACAGGAGCATCCAGCCCTCCTGTGTAGATATCCTGAGATAACTCCAGGGATATCTCAGGGAGAGACAACTTGCAGGAGAGCCTGCCAGGTGTCTGTAATGGGAGGAACCTATGCTAGCAGCAGCCCTGCTTAATGTCAGTAAATGGAGCAGAAATCCTCTGCCTTCCCCAGGCCACAGAGTTTCGTGTAATAGACCCCAAGTGCTCCAAAACCCAGCCAGGTTTATGTTGCGGGGATATGGCTGTCTGCCTTTTATTGTATTTTGCTGTGCAATCCTATTATACTGCACAATAAAACACCAGTTTCCTCCACTCATTAGCCATTTGCTTGTGCTTGAAGTGCACTGAGCATTCTCACGTGCCTGTGAAGGGAGGTGTGATCTGCTCCTTGGGAGTCCCTCACTTCCCTGCAGACCCACTGCCTGCATCAGAAGTGTGGCCACAGCCTCTGTGTGTGTGTGTGCCCAGCTGCTCGTACGGCCCCAGCAGCGTCACACAGACACTGCTCTGGAAGCTACATTCCTCAGCTCAAGCTGGCAAAAGCTGGGGAAAAGGAAATCCGTGGTTATCTGGGTTAACTTTAATTGATCCCCTTTGTGCACCTACGGCCTAGATTAAATGAGGTGTGGGGACCTATGAAAAATGGTAAGTTTGAGTGTCAGTACGGACAGCACGGGTGGGAAGAGGCAGAAATAAAGTACTCCGGCAACACCAAAAATTGTGGGGTTTTACTTTACTGCCTTAGATACAGCTTTTCCCTTATAGATTTTAGGGTTTACTTGGTTGATTTTTGCTTTCAACACTTTTATGATGCCTCTTAAATAAAAATAAGGCTATATTACAGGTGCAGCAGTCCAGAAGCTTATGATGCCCCTTGGGTGTTGGGAGGTAAACAGAATTAACGTGGGATTTGGGCACTGGATGGCAAATCCAGGCAGGGTTTGTACAGACAGGTGTTGTGGTAGAGGAGAGATAGAGCCTTTCCATTTTCCCTTGTTTTTCTACGGAAGTGTGAGCGTCAGGAGAAGAACAGGACCATCTTGGTGCAGGAGGTGACTCAGAGAGGCAGCAGAAGCCACCATAACCCTGCCCAAGGCCAGGCTGGGCTTGGCCTTTGCTGCATGGACTGATTCAGAGGATGGAGCAGCCCTGTGAGCTTGCAGACATCTCCTGCCACCTCAGCACATGAAGCAACTGCAGCCTGTGACCCCCGGTGCAGACTGCAGCTACCCCTGCACGCCTGTTCTGAAGCTCTGCAAAACCTTCCAGCTTCCAAGTGACCTGCCTCCAGCAAGGACCGATAGTTCCCTCTGCTGGGAGGACTGTGAAGAAGTGTCTTTGAGCTCCTTTTCCCATCTGAGGAGGACACAGAAATCAGATGTCCCATTCCTGGGGCATCCTCACCACAAGCATCTCCAAGAAAATCCTTCCTCAGGTGTTACTTCCCTCTCTCCTTGTTACCCTGATAACTGTAGAGATGAAAAGACAATCCACAGTTCACATTTAGTGACTTTATTTGGTTGTGGTAATTTTTTTATGCCCTTCCCTGTGGCGGAAACGGGCTATTTCCAGGGAATTTCAGCTTGGTTTTTTTCAGTTTCTGGAGCATAGTCTTTGCTGTCATAGCTGTGGAGAAAAGCTGGGCGATGCATTCCTAATATAGCAAAGAGCAAATGTTTCCCGTTTTTTAGATCTTGCAATTCTTTTTTAAGCTGATCTGCAAAATCTGATAACTAAGGAGTTTTAAAAGTTGGATGATATTAACAACCAAACAGAGCATCCGGCAGCTACTCTCCTTTATTTCTGGCTCTCAACAGGTAATTCTCCATTAGTCTGAGGCATGTGGTTATGTTTCTCAGTCAGATAAAATAGTCTTTTCTGAGTCCTGTCAGCCTGAAATCCCATTAGTTTTATCTGGATGGATTGGTAAGAACATAGGGGATGTTCCTCTTTCCTTGATCCAATAAATGAGGGACCAAATTAAGAGCAGTGGGTGGAAGAAGAAGAAGAAAGGGTGTGCTGAGGAAGCAGAGACTTTGTGTCTTCCGGGAGAGACAGCAGCAGGACTGAGGAGAGTGTCTTCAGACATCCTTAAAAACCAGGTCAGGAACCAGAAGACACATTAATATTTTAACAGCCTAAAGCAAGCCCTGCCCCACCGTGCCCTGCCTGATTTGGGGTGCAGGAACCCTGTGCTGAATTAGTTTGTTGCTGACACCGTGACTCGAATCAGTTATGGTGGCTGCAGTGAGTAGCCTGTGGCTCTGCTGGCTCCGTGTGGCTCCTGCAAATGCAAAGTGATGCACCAGGGAGAAAAAAACAAAGAATCTCACACAGCTGTATCCAACAGACAACATGCTATTATCCTCCTGAAAGGGGGTTTGGCGTGGACAGCTTTACAGAAGTCTCAGCCTCCTGTTCATTAGTGGCCATAAAAGCAAGCAGAAAGTTGTGCCTTACTGGGGGAGGAATGGAGAAGGCACCTGCATGACCACACAGACCACAGCGAAGCTGCATCTTGGATGCAGCCTTGACCTCTGTCTTAGACAAGAAACAGAGCTGGCAAGAGCAGAGGAAAGGAAAGGTGACAGGTCTGATCAGAGGCACACAACAGCTCTGGACACAAAGTGACTAAATTAGTTAGGATTCTGCAGCTCAGAGAAAAAGCTGAATGGAGATGTTGGGAGTAACCTGACAGGTTGAAAGAAGGTGGCAGATGAAGTATTCCTTTTTGCTGTTGCTTGCAACGCAAGGGTGAAGAAGCATCCAGGGAATTCACCAGGCAATGGGCTTAAAATGAACACAAAAGGATGCTCTCCAGCCACCCATCCTCACACCACCCACCCCGCCCCCCAGCTTGTGTTCAAATTGTGGAGCTTGTTGCCAGCAGATCTTGTAGATGACAAGAGTTTCATCTGTTTCCAAAAGCGACTGAGCAACATGAGTAAAAGAGAAAAAAGTCCCTTCAAGAGCTATTAAAGGCAAAGATGCCATCTTGAGAGGTGTGGGAGTGGGGAGGCTGTGGCCATAGGCGCCTTGTCTCTTGTGTTTCTCTCCAAAATTGTCACTAGTGGGAAATNAGGAGGAGGGTGGTTCTGCCCCTCACTGCCTGCCTTTATGACCTTTGGTATAAATTTGGGGTGGGCTGGGCATGGGCAGTATCAGAGCTAAGCACCCTTTAGACTCCAAGGATGAGACAAATGGCAGGCGGCAAAAGAAACTCGGGTCCAGCCTCACTCCATCAACATTTCAGTGTGTCTCCTTAACAAATGTGCCATTGCTTTCGGCCTTCTCTGCAGCCAGGAGAGACAGAGGCGCTGTCACAGGGCAGGTGATAAAGACGACCATAGTGAGGCTCACCAGAAGTCCCTGACAGCAGCCTGGAGCATCCACCTCAAACAAACACAGCAGGACAAGCCTGTAGCAGTGCTCCCCCAGCAAATCATCCCTTCTGGCAGCAATCTGCTGCTCTGGGACTTCCCCAGCAGTGAGCAGTTCTCTGTTCACAAACTCCACCGCCAATTTGTGACTGCAAAAGGCTGCAATGCCTTTAGTCAGAGACAGGCAGATGCCTGGCTGCCTGGTGAATCCCTGCGTGCTGTGGTCTCAGCTGATCCGTTCCAGCTGAAGATCTGACTGGGCATGGAGTCAGCAGCGATGTGTTGTCTCATCTCCCATCGCTCCATGTGAGCATGTGGAGGTCCAGGTGAGCCAGTCCAGGTTACTGCTGGAGCTCCACCCCACGGCACTGAGAGCAAAGATCAGTGCCCAGTGAGGCTCACAGAGCAGCACAAGACCCACAAGCTCAAGGTCATGAAATCACTTCTGCCTTCTATCTGCTGAAAGTGAAATCCTGTCAGCTCAGGAGGAAGCTCCATCCTACCAGGCAGCCAGGGAACAGGCAGCTCCTGCCCAGAGGAGCTTCCTGACTAGGAAGCATCATCCCTTTGCAGTCTGGGAGACAAAAGAAAGACTAAGACAGTCCTTATGCCAAATCCACACACAGCGCCTGTGTCACAGCCAGAACACAACCCCTCCTGCATGGTCCCAGCCCACACAACAGTAGTTGTGCGAAATTCCTGGGACCCTTCACCGGAGACAGCGTTTGTATCTAGGAACATTGAACATGTTTTTAAACAGAGGCCCAAGCCAAGCCAAACCCCAAGCAGCAAGTCCACCTCACACAGTGTGAAAGGACAAGGGATAATGGTTTTAATGGTTTTTAACTGGAGAAGAATTGATTTAGATTAGGTATAGGAAAATAAGTTTTTTTACTATGACAGTGGTAGAACAGGGCCCCAGGTTTCCCAGAGAGGTGGTGGATGCCCCATCTCTGAAAACATTCAAGGTCAGGCTGGACAGGGACCTGAGCAACCTGCTCACTGCTGGGCAGTTGGACTAGACAGCCTTTAAAAGGTTCTTTCTAACCAAAACTCTTCTACAATTCTGTGATTCTGTGTCTTTGTGATAGCAGAGGACTCTGGAGCCTTCACATCTCAGACCAAACACAGCTGGGTCTCAATAACCCAGGGACACAAATCCTGACTTTTAGCAGCCTTGATTTTTTTGGAGGTTTCTTAGAAACCAGGAGGTTTGCACCCCATTTCCTCAGCCTTCACTGAGCTCACCAGTCAGGCTGGACTTTGCAGGCACAGCTCTGTAAGTGCAAACGTGGCCTTAGATCAGCTGAAAGAGAAAGAAGGACAGAGAGAGCTGTGATCCCACAGCTCTGGAGACCCCAGCAGTGTGCTGGCTGGCCACTAGCCCTCAGGAACACACGGGCAGAGCCAGCAGCAGTAACTCCAGAAAGCAAGACCTGTGCTTCCCCCTCCCTGGCCACATCCCCTGCAATGAGATCTGTGATGGGATCTGTGTCTCTGAGACATCCCAAGGTTGGAGCTGGGGAAGCAGAGAACCCTGGGCCACCTGTGTCTGTACCAAGCAGTGCCTGCCCTGTGAAAGGTGATTATGAGGTTGTTCTCAGCTGTGATGACTGCACTGCCTCTCTGCTCTCATTTCTGCCTTTCCCATGTTTCCAAGAGATAATGATCTCATCTCCTAACTGCTGAAGATCACTCCTTGTCTGCACTTCCCCTCCCTGTTCCCCTCCTCTGTTCATTATGGGATAGAAATGTTATCGACCAACAATCACTAGATGTCAAAAAATCTTATCGCAGAATCCAGCTGCCAACATAGCCTAAACGTGCTTAGGAAATGTCAGTAAATTACAGCAGAGAGAGAAAGTGAGCAAGGGAGGAAACATTAGGATGAGCAGTGAACTGCAATTAACTGCTCCACATTTGGAAGAAGCAGGAAATGTGTGGAGGAAAGCAGAGTTAAGGGGTCATTGATCTCTGTAATTGAGGGGAAACTGAGAAATTGATGGTTTAATGGGGTTCAGCTGAAAGGAGCATGTGCTTTGTGGGCCATACTGGGGCAGAGAGACCATTGCTGTTGGGCATAGGACCCATCCTAGTTAGGTCACAACACTCAAGGTACTCCCCAGCCTTCCTGGGAAGCAGCTTGTCTGTGTTGTTCAGCTTGATATCTCCCTGGAAAGGCCTTCTTGTCCCACGTCCATGCCTAGACTGTGTTCTTGCTTTGGCACAGACCTGTGATGGCCTTCTTTCCAAACTGACTGGAGACCAGGTCTTGGGCGTTGGATTGTCATCGTGGCAGACTGGGATCTGTCATCTCTAATGATGTGTCCAAGAGCGGCCTGGAGAGGAGTCAGGCCAAGGTGGTTCAGTCTGAGTTTGCCTCCATTTATCCCACAATTCCTTCAGAAAATATCATGTGGAAGATACTGCACAACCATCCCTGGCCCAGCCTTCTGCCACTGCCCTGGGATTCACTGGGTGGCTGTTCAGCAGTCCTGGGGATAGGGTGTGAATAACTCGGGGCTCCAAACACAGTCAAGGGTTGCCCTTGCAGGTCCAACTGCCTGTTCCAAGAGCACACAAGGGTCAGCCCTGCAAAGCTCTGACACAGCGGGACCACAGGTCGAAGCTCTGGCTGGCTCTGCCTTGCCCCACCACGGCAAAGCAATCCAGGCTCTCCTTCCCTCAGGCAGGATCAAACATCACTGGAGAAGAACTGCCTTCTTCTCTATTTCCCATCACCACTGCCTGACTGTTCACTGTACGCGTGTCTCCAAATATTTTGACTCACAGGAGCAGGCCTTAGGCAAAGTAAACTGCCACAAAGATCTGGAGGCTATCCTACAGACCCATCCAGCCCCTCTCTCCTTCTCCCTCTCCCTCTCCATCATCTCCATCTCCATCTCCATCTCCATCTCTCCTTCAAAACTTTTATTCTTAAATCAAGCCTTCAGTCCCAAGGTGGTTTCCATCCCCCAGTCTCCTAATGCATGCTCCACCTATCCTGGACATTGCTTTCCACCCTATCTCTGCTCTCCATCTCACACTCCCCATCCTCCTGATTTTCCGTCCTGCACACATCCTCCCTGAGCTGTGAAAGATGCTGCAGTGAACAGAGTAGAGCTGGAATGGAAAACACAAAACACTGCACAAACATGTCTCCATGACCTGGCTGTTCCATGGGAACAGTCTGACCTTGGCTTTAATCCCATGGCAGAGGGGAGATGTTTTAAGGCTCTTTGTACCACTGAGGAAGAAACACTGAGTAGTACAGTTCCCAAGGACAACCACAGGTCATCTTCTGTGACTTCCTTTTCATGCCCTGTGTGCCAGGTCCCAACCTGGGAACCACAGCCCCAGTGTCCTGCAAGTGTGGGTACGACTTGCACCACTAGGAAGGTGTCAAGGTCAGACTGCTCATCGCCTGCCAGATTAAATGGTCACTTTCAAAATTCACGGGCCCTTTGGAGATGTCAGCCTCTGGTAGTACAAGCTCATCGCTTGTCACTGCAGCTCTGCTCAGCTCATGCCTTGCACAGCTGAGGCAGGCACCAAGAGGCACAGACCTGTGTTCCTCCACATGCTCTCTGCCCTGCCTGCAGCTGCGGCACAGCCAGGGGCTGCACAGCCAGGAGAAGCTGTGCCTACCACTCTCCCCATGGCTGCAAAACCACAGCCAGGTCCAGGACCCCCTTTACAGCATGCACAATCTGGGTAAGGATAGGGCAGGTTAATAATTTTCCTTAAATGGACTGGAGGATGAGCAGAGGTTGGTTCTTTTTCCACAGAGTCATTTCCCCACTCTTTGCAATGAGACATTGCCATTTAAGAAATAGCAGATCACATTTATTTGGCCAGCGAGTGCATCCAACAAAGATGCTCAGGGTTTGGAAAAAGATGCTCACCCTCCTCCAGGAGATGATGACATTTCAGTCTTTCTAATTACATTTGTGTCCCAGACCAGCAGAATCTGGAAGATATATATCTCATTTTCCCCCCTTTGTATTAAATTGAATTTAATGTTTGTGTAAGATAAAGAGCTTATAGCCCTGGATATCTTTGTTCTAACTCCCTGTGGACACTGCTTAGGACAGCAGGGTCTTCTCCTCCATGGCCCCCGGTCCTAAGAGTCTCAGCTGCATCTGCTGATAGCCCAGCTAGCTTACAGTGCAACCACTTCCCACTGGGTAATCATGGAAAGACTCAGACTTCTCAACAGGTTTCAGGCAGTGACCTGCAGCAGAGGAAAGGGAAAGCATGATTAGCACCATAGAAACCTGTCCTGCTTAGGCAAAATGGTCCTTGTGGCTGCAACACCTCTGTTGTGTAGGATTTAGAGAAGTGACAGAAGAAAAGCTGAACCTCTAGAAATCAACCTCTCCTGAGACACTTTCTATCTGTAAGTGGCCTGAAATATGGCAAGCATCTAGACACCCAAAGCCTGGACACAAAGCCTGCGCGCTGTCCCACCACAGGTGAAGGTGAATCTTCAAAAAAAACCATAATGACACTGCTTTTAGAAAATTTCCAACCATCCACTGAAAAACTGCACATGAAACTGCTCCTCAGTGCTGGTAAATGCCATCACCATCCAGTCCCGATTTGCTGACATTTAGATCACCAAGGTCCTGCAAACTTGTGCTGTTTTTTACTCTGTTCTACTGAGCACAGCTGGAGCTATAGACCTGCCCTTCTTTCTTTGCTGTGTGCCTGTGAATGCAAAGGAGCTAGAGGTGATCCTGAAGCATGTTTGCCACAGAGCTGCAAAAAAGAGTGAGAGAATCCTCTGTGGCATCACCCCAGCAGTGCAAGCTGGCCTTGCTCCCATGGAGACCTGCCCCTGGGTTGTGTTTGCTGTGCTGCCCTGAACGTGTGGGGTTTTCAAGTGTAGAAAAGCTGGTCCTGTCTTTTGGCCACGAGGAGAAGAAATATTCAACACCCCAAATCTGTACAGCTTCATCCTGTCCTTTACTGTATCCTGGGGACTGGTGACTGAGAACCCAGGTGGGCCCTTCTGGTAACTCTGCCCCACAGAAGGAGCAGCCTGTCTTCCCACCCACGCAGAGAAGCTCCCTGACCACAACAGCCTTGGAACCCCATGAAGCACGTGGAGTATGAAAGCTGAGCTCAAAACCCTGCTTGGAAACTGCTCCTCTCCTTCCCCAGTGCTGCCTGATCTCCCTGCTCCCTGTGCTTCTGCTGTGACAGTGGAAGGACGAGGTCATGGAGCCCTGGGAATTTGCCTTCCTCTTCCCCCTCTGCTCTCACCAAGCTTTCCTTGCCCAGTGCAATTACGAAGGTGTCAGTGTTCATTTGGCTGGGCCTGCTGTGCAACAAACTCGAGTGGCCCTCTAGGGACTTAAAAGTCAAGACAATTTCAAAAGGAAAGCAGAAGCTTCCGCTTGCAATTTTCTCACTCCTTCCCGTCTGCTCCACTGCAGTGATGGGAGGGTAGAAGGAGAAGGGACACAGAAATGTGGCTGAAATACGTCAAACCCAGAAGTTTCATTAACCATGCTCAAGAGTTATTATTCAGACCTTCCTGGTGCTCCAAGACTGCTTTTAGTTGGCTGAAAGCTTTTAAGCGCAGAGCCACTGGATATAGGCCAAATTGTGTGACGGTGATGCTGCCCATGACCTCCTTCGGGTTCCCTGGACTTTTTACCTGCCAGGTTTTCCAGCTGACCTGTAAAATCAATATTCTGGGACTGTATATTTAACTGAGTGCTTGCCTTGGGCCAAAGCCTCAAAAATGTAGATCACAGGTAGGTATTTCTGGCATGAGACAAACGGAAGATGACAATGAAAGGGTGTAAAGATCGGTGCAAGAAGGGAATAAGCTCATGCTGTTCAGTAGAAATAGCATGGTGATAGAATCACAGGATCACAGAATGGTTTGGACTGGCAGGGACATTAAAGATCATCTTGTTCCAACCCCCTGCCTTGGGCAGGGACACCTTCCACTAACTCAGGTTGCTAAAAGCCCCATCCAGCCTGGCTTTAAACATTTCCAGGGATGGGGTATCCACGACTTCCCAGGGCAACATGTGCCAGTGTCTCACTATTGCACAGTAAGGAATTTCTTCCTAATATACAATTTAAACCTGTCCTTGGTCAGTTTAAAGCCATTCCCCCGTGTCCTATCACTACATGCCCTTGTGAAAAGTCCCTCTCCAGCTCTCTTGTAGCCTGTTTAGCTATAGGAAGGCACTCTAAGCTCTCCCTGGAGCCCTGTCTTCTCCAGGCTGAAGTCCCCCTGTTTGCCCCAGGAGCAATTGTAGAGTATGGATGCATAGCATGGATGATCCAAAGCACTGCAGACCTTTTCATATGTTTTTCAGTCATCCTGATGTTTGGGCACTCTACTGAGAGTGGCAAACCCTAGTTCTGTCTCTCCTCTGACACACTTGTGTCCCATGTGGATACACACGAGACAGGGTTTTCAGCTGGTGTCCACTACCATTTCAATTCTGGTGGCTGTCCTGCTCTGGATAAATGATTCAGTATTCAACAATATCCATCCTTCCTCCAAAACTCTCTGGTCTTGGCCAGTACAGTGCTTGTTTGGCTAGCAGAAGCCTGGTACTCAAACCTCTGACTGGAAGAAAAAAAAGGTGTATCTATTTTCATTTTGCAACCCTGTAGTGACAGAGGGTGGATGGGGGAGAAGGCAAGTTTTCCCATGTCTTGTCCCTAGGGTCTGCAAGGCCTTCAGTGACCATTTGCTCTCTAAACCCTTAAAGCTGCTGTGATCCCAGCTGAGCACAAGCTGAGATTGCTGCAGCCATGGGTGCGGCTGGCAAGCAGCTGGGGTTGTAATAGATAGCATCTCTGCAAAGACAACTTCAGGCAGAACAAGGGTAGTGCCTGTTGTAATTTCGTATTAATTACTGCTGTAAAAGCAGTACCCAGATGAGATCAAGCCCTCTGAAAAACAAGGGGCGGTGCTTGCTCCATCTGAGCGTCCAGACTTACAGTCAGCCTTGAGACAAAAGGTAACAAGGAGTAATAAGTCTGTAAGAGTTACAAAAGTGAGAGGGGCAGCTCAGCACGGCCCCATGTGCCTTTGCTGAAGACATTCAGGGGAGTGAACCCTTTCAGAAGCCAGTCTACGAGTTTGTGCGTTCGCCCCGGCCCTTCCCCAGTGGAGAAAATCTCATTTCCCACCACTAATTGATGCACAGAACCACTCAGCTCACTGAAATTACAGAGAAGAAAGGGTTTTGGGTTTTTTTTTATTGGCCATCTATTAGCATTTTTAATTTGCTACATGAGGTAAGTTTCAAAAGGTGCCAGAGGGCAGCTTAAGAAATTAGCTGTTCTTAGCATTTTCTCTTCTTTCTGCCTGACTTGGGTCCTCAAAACCTTAATTAAAACTAGGGAGTGCTTCCAACGCACGACACAGCAGACAGCGCATGACAAGACAAGCTGGAGCCCCCCACCGAGCATCACGCTTCTCTGGGACTTCTGATGGGAGCAGGAAGCGTGAAAGAGTAGAGGTGAGATGGTCATCTCGATGTTCCACAGGTGTGGGAGGCACAGGGGCTGTGGAGTGGGACTGCAAGCCCAGGAGATGCTGCAGGAAGCAGAGCTGGATCCAGGGCTGGGAGAGAGCGACAGACAGGCAACATCACACCCTTGATGGGAGGCTCTTGGGGTCTCTCTCTCCTAGTCCTTAAAGCCAGCTAGACAGTGAGTAGACTCATTTACAGGAGGAATTTCCCTACTCATCACTCGTCACTGGGAGACATTTCTCCTCCTCCTGATTCCCCATCATATCCCTTGCTGTTGAGCAGCAAAATCACCAGACAGTTCAGGATGCCTGGAGGAACAAAAGGATTTTGCACAGCTTTTCAAGCACGCTGTGTAGTAATGTGGGAGAGAACCTTGCTGCAGGTTGGGTCACTTAAGGCCAAGAGCTAGGTTAAAACAAGACCCAGTACCGTCTTGCAATGATGAATAAGTTGCCAAAAAAATTAAAGAAGGGCAGACTCTCAAGACTGTAGGTAATATTTAGCCTCCTCAACTGCCTCTACTTCCTTTCTCCCTTTAGGTCAAGTTGGACACTTTCTCCACTGACTCAGAACAGATTTTCTTTGCATCAGCTAACCAGTGCCACTTCCCACTGTCTGTCCATGTTAGGCATCCAAACTCAGAGAGCCAGGAAGAGGCCACCCTGCTGCCAACACATGTCACAGCCACAGCCATGCTCTTAACCTCTGCCATGTGGTTAAAGACAGCAGGCACACCTCTGACTGCTCACCATGGGCCCCAGCCCAGCACCACCACCTGTACCAAGGCAGGAAAAGGGTAGGAGGCTGGAGAAGCCAAGGACATGTGCTACTTCCAGCAGCAGGGAGGTGGCCCAGGGAGAAGCTCCAGGGAGCTGAAGCCCAGCCACAGAGCATAGCAACAGATTTGCTTGATGCTTGTCTCAGGATTTATCTTAGAGAACAAAAATATGTTTTGGAAGAAGGTTGAGCGTGGAAGTAAGTGTTAGCTAAGCCAGGGACAGAAGAGGGACCACCTGCCTTCTGCAGCATGAAGCAGCCATGAGCAGATGGAATGCTTTCCTTTGAAGAGAGAGTGGTCACCATGACCTTGCAGGAATGGAAAACTTGGATCACTTTGCTCCACATGACTCCACCTGTTGAAATCCAAGGACAGAATGTGGCTGGAGCAGCTCAGGGTGTGGATTTACAGGCGCTGGATGGAAGCTGTCCCCAGCTGTCTGTTTGGCCATTGCTGTCTCAGCAAGCAACGTGAGCTGAGGCAGGGCCATCCAGGGCCATCACCCTGTGGTTCTGGCTTTATTAACTGTAGCTGAAACAGCATCTACAAATTGTCTGCAGTGAAAGCCTCCAGGGTTAAGCCCTCCAGTTTGTCTCCTGTCTCAGTTCCTGCCCCTTGACTGCACCTACAGTGCAGGGACTCGACTAATCCATACAGGGGATATCCTCATCCCCTTCCCTCACCCTTTGGCTGGCAGAGACCACAGTACGTGAGACAGAAATCCAGGTGTTTCCATCAACGAAGTGACCAGAATGTTTTGGAACAACTGGTACCTCTTCCAGTACAGAAAAGAAGTTGTGCCTGCAGGTGTCACAGCTCAAAACAGTCCCCAGGTGGAGATTCCCCTCTGTCTTGCTTCCTGCCAGGCTCTCACTCAGCCTTTCACCTGCACCTGGGCGGTGAATATCTGCACAGAGCTGCCACTCTTGCACCAGCTGGACAGGAACTCCCCTAAAACTTGTCATTGAAGAGGGGTCAGTAATTTCTGGCTGGGTCCATGCTAGCAGCATGCAAGGGCTGGAGCAGGAGAGATCCCCTCTGGGCTGTCTCCGTGCTGCATGTACAGGAACAGGTCAGAATGGCTTAACAGAGGTTGTGGCTGGTGCTGTCACTTGCCACAAGGCAGCCTGTGCAGTGAGCAGGAGCTTTTGCATATCCTGCAGACCCTGAGAACCATGCTGCACATAGCTGGGTACCATCTGTTCCTGCCTTCCCCACCGACAGTTCATCCCACTCACATCCATAGGGCTCTTGTTAACACAGCTCTCCACTGATCAAACCCTGCCGTCGTGCTGGGCTCAGCTTTTCCTCTTCCTCCTCTCAGGAGTCTTCTGTGGGTTACTCCACCCCAGCTTTAATTAACACTGGGGAGAGAAAGTGAAAACAGCTCTTAGTTGATCATGGCAGGGGACAAGACCTAATAAACCCCCAGGAGAGGAAGACTGACTGCAGAAATTAGGGTAGTAAAACCAGAAACCTCTGGAGCGAGGCTGGGCTTGGGCTCCACAGCCGGTTAGTATTCAGCTGGAATGCCACGTTGTTACAGACAATGCATTAACATCAAAGCCACTGGGTAAGCGGTTTTAGTTAAGTGATGTATCTGGTGTTATATTTTTATTGCGTGTTTTCTACACCGTGTTTTTATTTTTATGTTTTCATGTTCGAGTTTTTTGCAAGAATTTAGTGCTGCTGGAAAGTGTTCTTTCAACAGCCCCGGAGATTGAAGCTCTTTGTCTATATCCAGAGCAGGCAGCATGCTAGCAACCTGCTGGCACTGCGCTGGCTCTTTGCCTCAATCCCCCTCTCAGGGATCACCTTCAGAGATGAGAGAGCAGTACTGTTGGCACTGCCAGCAGAGAAGGACATGGGGATGTCTTTCTGGGGTCCCAGCCTTAGAGAAGACACTCTGAAGTGCACTTTGAAGCCCAATTTGCCAAGAGCCCTTAAGGTCCTGTGCCCCACTGTGCCAGGGGGAGGGAGTATGGCTAGTCACAACTGGATTTCAGGTTGCTGGATGTCATGGATGCTTTTGACCTGCAAGCCAAAAGTCTCCTCTACCAGCAGGATTCGGGAAATCTCATCTGCTGCAAAGAAGTGAAGACATCAGTCCCCTTCCTGTAGGACCAAGATCTGTGAAAGAAAAAGTTGAGATCAAACTTGGTTGGGTGAAAGGTCAGTGACAGAGTGAAGTCCCCAGTCTCCCCTGGCCCTGCTAAAGGATGCAGGGTGACATGGGTCACTGCTGCTGCTCCCCTTTCTCACTCCTTTCCCTGCCAACACGTCAGTGGGCTTTCCCCTCACCCATGAAAACCAGAATTGACAGGAGAGGAGAGGATTAACCTTCGCCACCCGTGTAGGCTGCTGCGTACAAATATTTCTCTCCAAAGCATCAAGTAATAAATGAGTCTTCATCTTTGTCAAACACCTTGGAGTCCATTTGCCATGTCTCCCCCAAAGGCAGCACAGCGGGGCAAGGCAGTGTGTGAAATACAGGAGGACTATAAATCTCTCCAACACTGTATGGGCATTTTACAACTTGCAGTTTTCGCTGAGAAGTGGCTGTAAATAATGGAGGGGGATATCTGCCACCTGTCTCCAGGGGAGGATTTATTTGGGTGTAAGTGCTATAGATCTTCATATGTTTGCTGCAGCAGTAAATAAGCAAGGTTTAAGCAGTGACTGGGGTCTGTCTTGCTCTCTTTCCCCCCATACTCCTTTTCTCTCTATTGTTTCACCTGTTTGCTTCCCTGCTGTTTTAGGCTACGTCTCGCTCCTGAGGTGAGCACACGTCTGGAGAGTCACTTGAGGAGGAAGTGGGTTGCTGTGATTGAGTACACGTTTTGCTTTCACATTCAGCCCATACAAGGGATTCGAGGGGAAAAGAAGCTGATAGTTAGGATTCAGGACCCGCTGCTACGTACTCTTCAAATGCTCCTTTGAGTTCTTGGTTCAGGATTTTAATGATGCTGTTATTCTTGTGCAGAAGCATATGGTTTGCTCCAGTCTGTTCTGTGTTGCTGTGTGCTGCCCCCTGTTTCAAGTCACTTCACTCAGGGAAGAGTATCTGGAGGGAAGTTAACTCTTTGAAGGCATTGAAGCTGCCAGGCCACAGAGCCCAGGGCATGCATTGGGATGTGGCATGCAGAGCCAAAAGGCTTTGCAGGCATCTGGCACTGTCAGGACATGCTAGGCTGGTTAAGAGGTCAGATGTATTCCTCAGGCACCGGGGACAACTTGCAAGGCAAGTCTGGGTATGTGTAGCTTCCCCTGCAGGGATGATGGAGGGTCCAAAGGAGTCACTGCTGATGGACATAGCAAAGCAGCCCTCAAAGGCACTGCTGATTTCAACCAGCAACCTACAACCCAGCTGGTTGTTGTCCCCAGCAGCCAGGACCCAAGCAGAAGGTGATCTGGTCCTTAGGCTGTGTTTGAGAGCAGAGAGGCAGATCTTGGACATACCTACAGACTGCAAACAGCTGCCCTTGGGCTGTGTTGGAGGAGGAGAAAGTGGCCCCTGGGTTTTGCCTTCAGGAGGTGGGGTTTGCTGCTGGCAGTGTTGCAAAAAACACTGTCACCTGAAGCTACCGGTCACTGTCAGTCCCACCCAGAAGCATCTTCCTTCCACACCTGGCTCCACGTGTTCCTCCAGAGACTCCTCGAGCTCTGCTCAAGCTCCAGAAGAAGAAATGCTTATGTGTGGATGGTGATCCATTTTCAGCTCTTGGTAAGCCAGAAGGGAACCAAAAATCATAGCAGGAAAAAAAGTAGTCACCCCAGTGATGTGGGGTGAGGGCAGATCCCTGTCCCTGTCAGCCAGGCACTGCTCACATGCAGTAAAAAGACAGACTCCATTCAAAACAGCTTGTAGCAACCTCTGCGATGCAATATTAAGTAATGCCCTTCCCTTGCCCTTCTATATCTTTATAAATTCTACCCTCTCTTCCTGCCCACACAACGTGTTACAGAAATCAGAGAGGAAACAAAGAGCCGAGGACAAGGAGACCCGGCATCCCGCAACAAAGAGCTCTGCGAATTCTTCAGGAGATCCCCATAGTGCGATTAGCATCTCTTTACAGCAGCATCATCTCTCCTTCTTTTGTTTCCCCAGAGGAAGATAAAATTGTCACCAAGCACCAGAGAATGAAGCTTGATGAATACTGAAAAGACATTCACCTGCAAACTAGGATGGACTGGCCCCAGATGCTTTTAATTAATGTTTTCGGAAGTTGGGACAAGAAGGAATAACTGGGTTTAGAGCTGTGAGGAGAGTGCAAGGAAACAGGGCTGCCTTAACGAGAGAGGACAAGTGGTACTGGCTGAGGAATGAGCTCACATCCTGCTCCCAGGCACACATCCTACTCCCCTCTGCTCACACAGACTCAAAGCAAAAGCATTCTGAGGGCATGGGTGGTGGGACAAAGCCCTGCTCCAAAGTCACCTCTCTGGGATCCCACCTGGGCTGCTCTGACCATAAGTCCAGGTGAGGAGCTGTGACTTCATCACCTTTGACTTCCTTTCCGACGTCTCAATTCTTAACCAGAAAATACTTCACAAGTCAGAGAACAGGATTGCTTTTGCTCATTTTCTTGTGCATGTCCTTACGTTTTTTCTTTTTCTTTAAAAAAAACCAAAACCAACAACTCTCAAAAAATATTTTAGAGGAGGTTGATTTTATGAAATGCTGCTGCTGAAATGAAATTTGCAGGAAGTTTGTGGGCAGTTTGAACTCGGTCCTGTTCCTTCCCAGTGACTTTTCATATTGGTGTTTCCTATAGTGACTCATTGTCCTCAATCAGCATCTCTGACTGACTGAAGCAAAAAGGCTCAATTAGGGAAGGGTTCCTCTATGGGTCTCCTGAAATTACAGTAGTTTAAACTGCTGCCCAGCAACCCAGAGCTAAATTGCAGTGCTTCAGCACCTCTGGCAATTGCTGTTTCTCCATTCACATGCCAGAAAATGATGGGTCCAAACAAAGAGCACTTCACTGATTGAAGGAGGGTAGGAGATGCGTAGGCAAGCCTTGGAAAACCTTGGTAGCAGATTCCATCCCTCTCACTTCAAGAAGCGGGATGACTTTTGAACCCAAACTATATCATACCCAGAGTCCTTTAGGGATTAATTTGGACAAGTTCTACTCTGGCCCTAGAGGCACAGGCAGTTTAATGGGGTTTGGCCATGTTGCATAGGTGAGCAGATACAGCTTTAGGAATAGTTTAGGAGGTCTGTCTGGAGCTCCTTCTTGAGAGTGACCCTCCTGGTGCAAACAAGTAGACACAGCATCCCAAAGCTGTCTGTTGATCCATCAGCTTGCCAGTCAGTACTGCTCCTGTCTGGTCACCAAGACCTCAATTTCATCTTCTGTATATGACCAAGGCCTATAAATTCACTGTATGTGTCTCCTGCTGTTTGTGACCTGGGACTTTCCAGTGTCACGATGCTCCCCAGAGAGAGCTGTTTTGGGAAAGGTTTGGGAAAAGGCAAAAATAGCAAGCGAAGCAATAGAACTGCAGCTGTGTGAGGAGGAACCAAATAAGCTGAGGCTAAGATTTGACAAACTGATAACCAAAGCGTGAGAAAGGTCTGCAAGATTGTGAGGGGGAAGGAAGGGATGGAGAGAAGCCAGTTGTTTTTTGTTCCTTACAATGGCGTTAGGAGGCTTCAGATGAAAACTGTAGATGGCAGATTGCAGATAAAATAGATCCTTTGAAACAGAACATCATTTGCCTGTGGAACTCACAGAATCACAGGCTGGATAAGACTGACAGGGACCTCTGGAGGTCATTTTATCCAAGCCCTCTGTCCAAGCAGGACCACACAGAGCAGGCTGCCTGTGTCCAGATGTCTTTTGAATATCTCAGAGGGTGGGGACTCAACCTGTTGCAGTACTTGGTCACCCTCACAGTAACAAAGTGTTCCCTGATGTTCAGGAGGAGCCTTCTGTGCCCCAGTTTGTGCTCCTTGCCTCTGTTCCTGTCACTGGGTACCACTGGAAGGAGAGTGGCTCTGTTCTCTTTCACTCTCCCTTCAGGTATTTCTGTACATTGATGAGACCCCCTCTCCAGGCTGAACTGTCCCAGCTCTCCCCACATTTCTTCATAAGAAATGCTCCAGTCCCTTCATCGTCCTTGTGGTCCTTCAGTGGCCTCTCTCCAGTGTGTCCACTNGTCACTGGGTACCACTGGAAGGAGAGTGGCTCTGTTCTCTTTCACTCTCCCTTCAGGTATTTCTGTACATTGATGAGACCCCCTCTCCAGGCTGAACTGTCCCAGCTCTCCCCACATTTCTTCATAAGAAATGCTCCAGTCCCTTCATCGTCCTTGTGGTCCTTCAGTGGCCTCTCTCCAGTGTGTCCACTTCCCACAGCAGGAAGCCAAGCACTGGACATGATGCTGCAGCTGTGGCCTCACCAGGGCTGAGCAGAGGGCAGGGATCAGTTCCCTTGACTGCTGGCAATGCCGTGCCTGGTGTAGCTCAGGATCCCATTGTTCTTTTTTGTTGCAAGGGCACATTGCTGGGTCATGGTCAACTTGTGCCCACCAGGCCCCCCAGGGCCTTTCCTGCTGAGCTGCTTTCCAGCTGGTGGTCCCTGACATATATTGGTGCACAGGGCTGTTCATCCACAAACTGCATGATATTGACACCTCTCAGTGGGAACTAGCAAATAAAAACATGGGCTTGAGCAGGATAGAAAATACACTGCTGGTTTGGGACACGAACCGGGGGCCTCTCAAGGCACTGATGAGGAGGAACTTGTTTCAGAAACTCAACTCCATCCTTTCCATCATTGAGCAAAGCCTGGTGGGACACTTCTCCTGCCTAGGACTGGGGAGCCCCTCTGGAATTCGGTGGTCACTGTCTCCAGGAAGCCCCATCTCCATTCCCACTTTGAGCCCACAGGTCAGTGACATACACCTTTATTTTTCAGCTTTCCTATCTGGAAAGGACACCCCAGTCTGTCATAGCTCTGACAGAGAGGTGAGAGCTGGCTTTTCAACTTTTGTTTTCAACTCCTTTTGCCTTAAAATACCTTGAAAAATGTTCAAATAAATTTTTCCACCAGCAGTTTATTTGCTTTTGCTCTCAAAGCCATATTTATCCACGAAAAAAAGAAGTCAAACCTCCCAAACACTTGAAACACAAGAACGTGGGGCTGGCAGGGACTCCCAGAGTTGCCAAATCCAATCCCTGCTGTTGCAGCAACACATCACAACGCCCTTTCAGAGCTGGAGTGTGCTCTCTCTTAAAAGCTATTTGGATTTCTGCCTCCATGGCTCCTACTGGGTGGCTGCCCCAAACCCAATTGCTCTAATGGTTCTAAGCCCTCGACTAATTTCCAGCCTGGTTTATTCATAGCCAGTTTATATACATTTGTTCTCATGCCAGCACTATCCTTTGGCTGAAATAGCTCTCCTACCCCCTCGTGCTTACTCCCCAGAGGTATTTATAGAAAACCAGCCCCAGGCTTTATTAATACAGCACAATTATTTGGTTTGCCTGCTGTTCTGCAGAGGATAAAGGCTCCTGACCTGTCCCTACACTTCTAATTCCTCTGGTCCTCACGCCATTGCAAGTCCTCCTTCAGCTTCCTCCCACCCTATGTGAAGCATAGCGTGGAATCCTAGAAGGATTGTGTTCTCACTGGGAAATGGGATTTTGGTGTGTGTCCTAAGAGAAATCCCATCCTGTCCCCAGGCCTTTCCCCCTCCTGGTGTGTTCCTGGAAGGAGCAACAGTGTCTCAGTGAGCACCTCATATAAACCCTTACAGAAAAAGAGCTCCATGATTAGCAACAGCTTCTGTCAACAGAAACAGAACGAGAAGCGATGGCAGGATAAACTGCAATTTATTTGAAAATATGCAAATCTGCTCATTAAATAATTCACATGAATTTTCACACATGAAGGTGAAAAAAAAAAACCCTTGGCAGCTGTGTGTATCCCCTCTCCATCAAAGCCACACTATCGGCAGCTGCTGTTCTCTTTCATTCTCAGACTTTCCCCTTTCTGTTCTCCACATTTCAATCTCCTTTTTCTACTCCATCACCTGATACTGGGATTTCCAGACTGCTCATACCATCAGGCAACATTTTCCCCTCATTTCCCTCTTTTTTAATCTGCAGCCTGCCTAAAATTGTTTCCATCCTTGGTGCACCTTCTCTCAGGATCACCAGGAAATGAGATTCCAATATAACTTGGGCTTTTTTACACCAGCGAGGAAAAGATAAAGACCCCATGTCCTGAGGGCTGTTTCTGAGGCACTCTGCTCTTACCAGGTGAGGTGTGTGATCCTTATGCCTGGTTAAGCTTCTTTTCTGGGGAGGCTCCCATCAGCTGCAGCTAAGGCTCACCCTGAATCCCACCCTGCAGTGTTCCCAGCATTGTCAGGACCATACCCTAGTGGAGAGGCAGGGCAGAGCACTAGCAAGAGCTGCACACTTCCCTTGAGTAAAAGAGTTGTTCCTCTGAAATGAGGATGCAGGTCCTGAATCCCCCCTGAGGGGAGGAGGTGCTCAGGGAAAATTCAAAGCAAAACAAAAGACCAGCAGGTACTTATTTTGTAAGCAAAGCATTTAAGGGAAGTGGGGTTATGAGGAGGCAATGATCTCTCCTTGCTGGGTGATGGGTATTTGAAAGGGATTCCCCTCAGAAACTCCACACAGCTGGTTTATTCCTACCTTCGAGTCTTAACATTAAGGTTCAGCCCAGTGCTGGACAACTCAGAGGAAACACTCAGTTTAAGGCATGGATTAATTTTCCCTCTTCCCTGCTTCAGCAAGGAGTTTCCCAAGTTTCATGCAGTTAGGGCATGGGGAACTCCGCTCTGGCAAGAGCACTCCCTGTGCCTCTGTCCTTTGCTCCCAACAGTTTCCTACTGGTACCATACCCATGCAGTCCCCACACAGATTATAGGATTCTGGCAGAACAGGAGCCTGGCCCAGAGCTATTTTCCCATGCTGTGAACATTTCTAAGATTGAAAAAAAAAAAAAAGGAAAACAAACAAAATGTCTATTCCAGACTGGGCTAGAACTGGAATAATAATCCTTCAAGGCTGGTTTGGCATAGTCAAAGTATTTCACTACTGTCATTGTCGACTGTTCTCCCCTCGCCTCAAACATTTCGGTTACACTGGGGTTGCATTTGTAAGTAAGCACTGAAAGAAGTCAGAGACCCTTAGTTTTATAATTCCAAAAGGTATTGGGAACAATTACTTTTAGAGTTGGGAAATCCATCAATCCCAACCATTCCCTAAGGCAAGATTGAGAAATCAGAATTTTTATTTTTTTTTCCTTTGATGGAGGGAAAAATCCTAAGATTTCCCAAACATCTCCAAACCGATCCCCTTGAGCCAGAGGATTTCACGGTGCTGTTTCCGTGTCTTCTGGCAGTGAAAGGCAACCATGGGTAATGAAATGGATAAGCAAAATAAGAGACAGTTCTGGGATCAGATATCTCTTTGCTGAGCCATTCCAAACACCCCAGATTTGTTTTTTTTATGAGGCCCTGTATAGCTGGGTTATTCCTCTGCTGGCACCTGGCTCTGACAATATGTTATTTTCATACTCAGATCACCACAGCATTGATAACCTCATGGGGAGCGGAGATAGATCTCTGTTTAGTAGAACTTCCTTCATTCTCAGCAGGTATTTTCCCATCTGCCCTTTTACCTGTCAGTTCTGATGGTGGAGCATGAAGAGGCTCAGCCACTTTTCTTCTTTCTTTCTTTCCTTCCTGCTTTTCTTTTTTTTTTTCCTTTTTTTTTTTTTTTCTTTTTTTTTTTTTTTTTTTTGGGTGCCATTTATAAATTTTACTGAGTAAAGCAAGGCATGCTCCATAAATCAGACTGCAAGTTAGAGAGTCACACTGCGGAGTATGCAGCGGGATGAGGCACCAGCTGTTCCCTGCAGATGATAAAGCTGTAAATACAATGCTGGTTTACGGAGGCAGACCCCAGCTCGTGGCACCCTGTGCCTTTGCACACCCTGAATTTCACAAGAGCTTCTCCAAACTATTTGAAAGAGCCCCACCTGGATGGGCTGCCAGGTCTGTGCCAGTCACCCACGTGGGCGTGCAAGAGCTGGAAACAGGTTCAGACCTTCCTGAAGGTCACAGCAATCAAATACCATGCCTGGATTCATTCAGTATGCAGCAGGGAGCAGGAACAGACTCCACTCCTCTTTTATAGGACCTTGAGTTGTTTGATGTAAGGCCACATGCAAATCACTGCCCAAGGATGTGTTTGTCATATAATTAATATTAGCTCCCACCCCGGAGCACACTTCTGTCAACACAGAATAAATATTCCCCAGTAGGAGGAGGGTTGGTTGGGGAGATCAGGACTTGAAGCACTTGGATAGCTCTGTGCTAGCCATCACGGGTCACTTCCCTGGTGCGTCAAGGCAACCAGTGAGCCAGAAGGTTGCTCATTTTTATTTTCAAGAGTTTTTGGGTTGGTTTGTTGGTGTCACTTTGGGGTTTCTTGGATTTTCTGGGTTTTTTTAAATGATTTAACTCAGTTTTCCCTTTGGAAGTGGGCTGTCCCTTCCCCAAGACGTTATTGGAAGCCCATCACCCAGAGATTTCTAGTACACTTACGGGCACATGGGAGAATGAAGAGGCTCACAGCAAGTCTGGCTCTGAACCCATACATGAGCCCCGCAGTCTGGTGTTACAGCAAGAGACGGATATTTATATATATTTTTAATAGGGTGGAGATAAATAGTGCATTCAGTGGAAAACGTATGTGGAGAGAGGGTGTAATGAATTTTCAGATTAAACTTGGCAAGTGTTTTCAAGCTAAAGAAGAGATGTTTAATCACATTTTCTTGCAGAGAAGGCTGAACGCTGGGTTTCAGCACAATTTTTAAATGAAATGTCTCCATTTTTTTCAGCAATGCTTGTGTTAGTCAGCCTGACGATGTGCCGAAGGGCCTTAACAAGGGATCTCAATAACCAGTTGAAACACTCTGGCAGAGCCTCCACTGAGTTTCTGAGCTTTAGTACTTTCTGATCAAGAGGAATGCTGAATAGGCCAAGGAGCTGCAAGGTTTGGCTCTGCTCAGCAACACCTCCACCCACGCCACACCGGGCACCATCCCCTGCCTGAACCCACAGCCACGGGCTGAAAAGCCAAAGGAACACACCGTGGCCCTGCAGGGATGAGACAGGCTGTGGATGCACACAGGCTGATGGACTGGGTGCAGAAATTTTGCTCGGTGGGGATGGTGGCACCAGCCAGATTGGTGACAACCCTGTCCCCAGCTTCTCCCCTTTTCCAAGGCTTTGGTTGCAATTGCATTGTGAGGCTCCCGAGACCTGGCATCTTCTGATGGCAGTAAACGCAGAATAATTTGCTGGTGCTCAAACAGAGGCTGCCAAGGTAGCACAGACAAAAAAGGGTTTCATAAAAAAAGAAAAAAAAATTGCAAGCAAAAAAACATTAATCAAACTAAAAAATCCTAAATAAAAGGAAAAAGATTATGCAAATGCTCTAGAGAAGATGAAAAATTAAGCATTCCAAACTAGCAAATAATTCAGTCTTCTCAGTCTCTATTATTTCTCTTTTCTTGCCTGCATGGGATCTGAAATTACATTTTACCACCTGCCTTTCTGAATTGTCCTTGTACCTTGCCTGCCAAGTTTCACCCCCGCGGAGGACTCTGGCTCCTGGGGGATGGAGGCACAACATGCTCTCCTTGCCCAGTGTCCTCACGGACAGGCATCTGCTCCAGCACTGTCTCTGTGCAGATGTGCAGGGGGGGCTGCAGTGCCTCCCCTCTCCATTTTGGAGCACGCAGACCAGCTTCAACCCACTCAACAGGAGGGAAGGACATGTGAAGAGCAAGAAGCTTCTGGAATATTGCAGTGGGCACCAGGTGGAGGAGAGGAAATCCTTCTAACGTTCTTGATGGCAGAAAGGTCCCGTGGTGTGGTGGTGATACTCACACCTTACTAGGCAAAGGAGAATCCACCCAGCTGCCTCCAGCCCCATGTGGGTAGAGGGAGACTCACGCCTGCAAAAAGCAGGACCCCTGGTCATCTATGTGCCACAGACAGAGCGCTGAGCTTCCAAAGGCTGGGGAGAAAGAAGTTCAACTGCAAATTCCCATTTTGCGGAAGGGAGATGGAGCCTCGGGTAAATGTAAAATGCCAAGCAGGGGCATGCACAGCTCACAAAATTCTTATCTCACAAAAGGTAAAAGATGCGAACCAACCCACTACAGCAGTGTACTGACCCAGCTCTGCTCTCCCCCTACAGCAGTGGCACTTTGGTCACGTGGTGGCTTTGACAGGGTGGTCTGTCAGTGCCAGCAGGTAGGAGAAAGCAGCTGTGTTGGTCTTGGCTGAGGTTTTTAACCCAGTCACTTGCAGCTGAACAGCTTCTTCTGATTCAGCGCCCTTAACTCCATCTGCAGCACCCGGGGTCACCCTGCTCAGCTGACACACAGTGCCTTGGCGAGCCAGAGCACTCTGCTCTGGGAGCTCAGCCTGGTGGAATGAGCGCACATCAAGGGACCAGGGAGCAGCAGGAACAAGAGCACAACACCCTAGGATCCTCAGAAAAAATGTTCACTCACACCTGTCCCTTAGTAATACTTTGGGCCATAGAGAAGGAATGACCTTAAATGACCTTCAGCACCCCTTGGTGGTCCCCCACTTCCTGGCATGAAACTCTGTTCCTTGCCATTGCCATCACTGCTCAGCCCTGCCGCAGCTGGGTCTCCGTGCAGCCATTCATCTTGACTCTGTTCACACAAACCCTTGGGTTGCCAGGTCACTCCCACACCATGCAGAGCCTTCTCCCTCAGCTCAGCAGCCCCCTGGGAAGCCCACCCTGGGTTCCCCCTCTTCAGCCTCTGCCCCTGCAATGAGTGAATTTTCCACAGCAAGTGCTGTATGTGACCCCGGGGGGGTTTGTCTAGAAGAACTGCTGTGCTTACACACATGGTTTAGTGGTGAACACAGCAGTGCTGGGTTAACATTTGAACTTGATGATCTTGAAGGTCTTTTCAAACCTAAACAATCCTATGAGTTGATGATCCTGAAAAAACAAAACATTCATTGTAGCACAGCTCTTTTGCACAATGCAGAGGGAAAAGGAAATTTATGCTGAAGACCAGAGAGGAGTGCTCTCAGGAAGAGCTGATTTTGGCTATCAAACTCTCTTCATAGGAAGATGTCAGAGGACTTGCTGCTAAAATTATTTAAGGGCAGGCTAGACAGCTCACAGTGGCTGTTCATGGCAAATGGTGGCAATAATGGGAAGGCATCCCCTTTTTCTGAAGCCACACGACAACCCCAGTCAGTGAACTGACAGAAAGTAAGCTGTCTGTATAGATATATGTATTAAACATGGAAATATGTACACACACCTGTGTTTAAGCCAGATCACCTAGAGTTCATCATCTGCTTACAGAAGTGGTGCAGAGAGGGGAGAAAGAGCTGCTGGAGGCAGAGGAGGTGGTGAGGGTGAGAGAGGTGTTCACCCCTATGGCTGGTAAGAGAATTGTTCATGGACTACAGCCAGACAGCTTTGGTTGTACATCGTGAGGACTTCTGTACTACCTGGTACTTTGTCTTCTAGAAGCTGATAGTGACTGGAGCCTTGTGAAAAATCTCAGCCTGTTTGTTTTATTTATAGTCCTTGTTGTTTCGTGGCTGAACTTGGAGATGTGACCCCCAGCAATTGAAAGGCCAGCAGACGAATCAATAGATCCAGCACCTGCTCAAAGCCTCTTCATTTTGTGAGCTTTATCTCATCATTTCCAAACGTGCAGGCCAGGTTTGCCAAAGGACAGAGAGGAGCAAGGTGGTGAGCAGTGCCGAGGAGAGGTGGAGCAGGGGCTGCTCTGGAGCCACACCGCTGCCAACCCAGAGGTGCCAGTGCACCAGACTGGTGCAGCAGCAATTAACACCCGGCAGATTTGCCAGACTCTAATGAATCTGAGCCTGGGTTACAGTATGGACCTTTGTCTGCTGCTGGTCCTGTCCCAGGCTTTATGTGGTGTTTGCTGCTCCTTCCTGTGCTGCAGGTCTTGCCGTGTCCTCAACAATGACAAGTTTCAGGGAAGAGTAAGAATAGGAAAGAAGGAAGGCTGGAGAAATCTGCTTGTTGAACTCCCTTTTACTCTAAGAGGTCACCTTCTTAAATGCATCGTTGATATCATATTTCACTGAAGATGCTCAATTTGACACCATTAAAAGCTTCACTGGCTTTGCCATTTTCCACTGGTTTTCAGTCCTCTCTGCTGGTGTTCCTGGGAGACCAGGCTTCTGGAAGTGTGTGTGAAAATCCAGCAGCTGATCAGCCCAGATAATAAGAAGGGAAAAGTTTACAGCTCGCAAGTTCTTCAGGTACAGTAAGCTTCTGTATCTGTTCCATGTCAGCCCACACGTCCCCCAGAAAAGTGCTGCACTGCTGTGCTTCAGAGGCAGCCTGTGAGACAGGGGGTATAGTGCAGCAGCTGGGGGATGAATAAATAAATAAAAAAAAAAAGCGCTCTGGGGCCGTGCTCTTGCAGGGTGCCTCGGGGACGGAGCTTGCCTTGCACACAGGAGGTCCCAAGGATCACGTGGCAGGGCTCATTCCAAAGCTTGGGACTGCATCCTTGAAGGAGACGCAGCGTGGGCCTCCTGCTTCCAGCTTCGCAGTGGACCCTCCTGTACACATAGAACTTTGGTTTATGCCCTTCAGTACATACAGACATGCCCTTAATTGCTCACACTGCTGGATAATCTATCCAGCATCACTCTGCAGCAGCATGCAAAAGTATTAGTGATGCAGCTGTGATAGAAGCTCAGGGTTTTCAAGCAGGGGGCCTGGGCTGTTTCACTGCTGCAGAGAAGAAATGCAGCATCTCCTCAAGCCGTAAGTGTTATACAGTGGCCTCCAGTCCACTGATTCCTGGCCTACAGACAGATCCAGCATCCTTCCAGATGGAGCAGAGAGGGCTGTGTTAGCTCACAGAGCAGGGCTGCCCGGCGGGGCCGGCTCCTGCAAACAGCTCGGTGGCACTGACACAGAGCAGGCTCCTCGGTGCGGCACACACACAGCGGGAGCAACACACAACGGCGCTGTCTGCCAAGCTGCCCGCTCCCATTTGAAGATGCAAATGTTCAGCCTTGGTCTCCCGGTCTGGGGAAGGTGAAATGTGGCGCTGGCTTCATCTGTGGTGACTAACAGGAAAGAAACACCAGCGTCCTGAGTGAAAGGGGTGAGAGTGTTACAGGAGGCTTTGCCATGTGATTAAAACCAGAGCAGCAAAGATCAGAAGTTGTGATGCTGCCTCCTGTTCTCAGCTTCTTCTGGTCTCTCCCATCTCACAGGTTTAATTTTAACTAGCCTCCCACTCCTGTCCCTTGCTCCTCTGCTCTGCAAACCCACTGCTGGTTTCTCTTTCTGTCTGTACCCTGGGTCATTCCCAGCCTTGATCACTTTCTCTACAAGCCCTACAGGACCTCTGCCATGCAGGTTTTCAAACCCCAACAGTGCAGTGGAGGACCACAGAGAACATGAAGGAGGGAGGATGTCACTAGCCGTGGTGTTGGCGTCTTGGGGAGAAAGCAAAGCCGTGCCAGGGACTCGGAGCAGCTGTGCAAGGCAAGTCTTCTTGCTCCATGGTAGAGGCCAGAAGGAAGTGCTGGGAATGGCATCCCAGAGCACACAGGTTTTCTCCAGAGCCCTCCTGCAGCTGATCTCCATGGTGCCCATGTGTGCCCTTCTTAGCCCCTTCCAAAGCTGTGTCTGGGACTTGCATCAGCTTGTGCCCACCAAACCAGCTCTGAAGGTAAAGTTAGTGGATACAGCTGAAGAGGTTATCTGAGCCAGGAAACTGCAGAAAGCCCCTGTCAAGGCAAAGAATAAACTCACATCCCTCCCTGTGGTCCTTCCCTCATCGAAAGAGCTGCTGAGGTTGCTGGTGGGATTTCTAGCACCCACCACTAAGCAGTTTCTTGAAGAGGGTTCTTGAACTCTTGGGCTCTGTGTCACACTCTGTGACAAGAACATGTTTCTGCCATTTTTCCCCAGACACTCTCAGTCTCCTGGGCTGCAGGGGAACTATCTCATTTCACCCCACGCAAATAGCTTTCCTTAAGATGTTTCCCACTGTGAACTCCTTGTAGAACGGGTGCCCACAAGGTGCTTCATCCCACTTTGCCAGCTCTGCTCCCAGAAGACAGCACAGGAGCAGTGATCCCTGAGTCACTTTGCCAGCCTGTTCCTGGAAAGCAAACAGGAAAGACAAAGAGACAATTCATTAGAAACTCAAGCCCCTGGGAGGGGTTGTTTGGGGTTTCAATTTTTTCACCATGGAATCCACCTAGATCTATGATTTTCAGCTTATTATGCAATGCTGCACAGATACAAAAATACAAATACTTCTTTACATACAAGGATCAGAAGAACTCAAGACTATCAGAACAATTTTATTAAGTCAGATTAAAGCCCAGATATCTCAGCATCCTCATAAAAGTGCATGCGTAAGGAAGGCATAATATCATGGCACACAGGTATGATCCTCCCCTCCTGCGTCCTTCCCATGCTACAAATATTAGGGAATTATAGGCTTGATCCTTATTGGATTTCTCTTTTGTGAATTCATTCAGTCTCACCTTGGACCCAGATAAACTTTTAGCAGCCATAGCACCGTCTGGCAAGGAGCTGCCCAGGTAAATGAAGACCCCTCACCTCTGATTTGGTTTGGATCTGTTCTGTGCAGCTTTCTTTGATTCACTGCAGCTTTTGAGCTATAAGAGACGTGCAGATAGAGCCCAGGTCTGAAGGTTTTGCTCTTATAGCCTCGTGCCTGCTGTGTGCAGAGCCCATCACATTAGAGACCTGAGGCCATTCCCGTAATACAACCAGAGCAAAATGCTCTGCCTTTGTTCCTGCTCACTGCAATAGACCCCATCTCTGCTGCTCATTGTTTTAAGAGTTTTCTATTAATAGCAGAAACAGACATGCCATTTCAATAATTCTATTCAAATTAATGCCTTTCATTATACTCCAAACACAACATCAAAGGCTTAGATTGCACCCTGGCCCTTTGTGAGACAGAAAGAGTTCTGGTATAAAGATTTCCATCAGAGTAGATGTTTGATGGGAGAAAGCTTTTTTGTCCATCAGGAAAGATAAGTTTCTTAACTTATTAGAGGGATTAGAGGCTTTGGTTCTTGTGGATGAGTGACTGCAGCAGCCTAGGAGGTCCTTTCCACTGGCAAATTTTGTCCCACAGCTCACTGCAAGGGAGACATTTCACACTGGGGATATTTTATTTTTACTCTGTTTTTGTCTGTGAGAGTCCTGTTTTCCCAGGACTGCCAGGTCCTGGTGTTGGCTGGCAAGACATAGGGACCATGGTGTGTCTTGGAGAGAGCTGGGACTGTACATCTCTGACTGCCAGGAGAAGGTAAGCTCAGAGAAAACTGTCTGCAAGGTTCCCTTTGCAGGCTCTGCCAGACACCCTTCCTCACTAGCAGACACAGCCAATAAAGAAAGAGGGTCAAGAACAAGCACAGTGTAGGGGTTCCTCTCCTGGGCTGTTGGAGATGGAGGTTGCAGGCCTGTATTTACCTGTGACTCTGTCCATGACCCTTTGCCTTCCAGCAAGAGAAGTGCAGGGGGATTTGGGATCTTCCAGGTGGCCCCTCCACCCCTTGGATTAGGCACGTAGAGGGAGGGGTGGCTCGGCAGTTGTGTGTGCATTTTCCTTCTGGATCACCTGCAACTGCAGAGCCATCCACCTCAGGCTGGTCCTGCAGAGAGTACAAAATATAAGAAATTGGTTCCCCAGAGCATGGCCAGGGCTGTATCTTGTCCTGTTGTGGCACCACGCTGCAGTTTCTTTTACCCTCTCAGACTCCATCCTCCATATGCACCACCACTGACCCAGACCCTCACACCTACAGCCCTGTACTCTGCAAAACAGGCTGGATGTACTCCACCCCAGCCAGAACTGACCCCTGGGAATGCTGACACCTCCGTGGGCTTATGCTTCTCTGTGCACATGTTTTCATATGCAAATCAGCCCTTAATGTCTTTGTAAGTCAAGGAAGAAACTACATCTTTGTTCATTGCAGGAAATGGGCTGACACATTCTTATTATGGTTTTCCAGATTTGGAAAACATTCTGGTTTTCCTATTTTGCTGTTTTCTCTTCATCAGGAACCTTTGATTGGGTTACTCTTTGTCTTTTGGTCTATAAAGGCTCTTAATGAAGCCCTGTTAGTGAATTAAACAGAAACATTTCCTCCTTAAAGGACTTCATTACGCAATTGTAGCTGAGCAGAGCCTGCTGAAACGTCTCTGCATGTTCCTAGTTAAGAAGTCCAGTCTCTGTCTGAAACTGAAAATGGGCCACACGGTCATCCCCTCTGGCCAGTGATGACTTGGACAGCGGAGCTTCACCTGACCACCACCGCCAGGAGATACTCCCTCACTTCATGTAGCCCAGTTTCACCCCACTTTGGATCCACCTGTGGCTGAATATGGCATGTCAGCCCAGTCTATGAGCAGGGCTGGAAGCCACTGCTTCTTTCATTGTTTGTTTCAGTGGTTAATCGGTTTCACAGTGAAAAACCTGTGCTTTCCTTTGGAATTGAATTTTGTCTGCCTCAATTGAATTCTAGCTGCTGGTTCTGACTGGTACCATCTTTTGCTGGATTAAAGAAATGGTACTTATTCCTCATTGTCACGGTTTAACCCCAGACAGCAGCTGGACCCCACTCAGCCACTCACTCACTCCCCCCGTGTAGGGATGGGGTAGAGACTCAGACGAGTTAAAGTGAGAAAACTCAAGGGCTGAGACAAAAACAGCCTCACAGGTAAACCAAGCAAGGAATTCAACCACCATTTCCATGGGCAGGCAGATGTTCAGCCTTCCCCAGGAAAGCAGGGCTCCATCATGCCTCATGGCTACTTGGGAAGACAACTTCCACTGCTCCAAATGTTCCCCCTTCCCCTAGATTCTTCCCCCAGATTTATGTAGTGAGCATGTTGCCATATGGTACAGAACGTCCTTGTGGTCAGTTGGGGTCAGCTGTCCCATCTGGGTCCCCTCCCAGCCTCCAGCCCCCTCACTGGTGGGGCAGCGTGAGAAGCAGAAAAAACCTTGACTCTCTGCAAGATCTGCTCAGCAATTAACAAAACATTCCTGTGTTATCAACACTGTTTTCAGCACAAATCCAGAACACAGCCCCATAGTAGCTACTGTGGAAAATATTAACTCTATCCCAGTCAAACACAGCACATCCATGAAGTTGTTTGCACAATTTATTTGTACCACATCTCCAAGGCTTTTTTGATCAGTTACCTTGGGCAAATTGCCTTCATGTAACAAACCTCCAATCTTGCTGTTCCAAAGCCTTTTAAAAATGTGGAAGCAGAGTCAGGGTCCAGCTTTGCCTTGGATCCAGCCCAGGAACCCCACTCACAGCCCTGGGTTTCAGCCTGCAGAGTCCTGCAGCCCCATCATCAACCAAGGAAAAATCATCCTTACTTCGCTTTTTTTTTTTTTTTTACATCTAGAGAATTACGAAGCATCACTAAAGCAGAGCCCATGAAAAAGACTACTGAAATAGTAGAAACCTTCCCCTAGTTTACACAGCATTAAACGTGGCCTTTGCTGGTGGATCCTGCAGAATCTGGCCGTTTATTTTCTAATTTTTTTATTTGAAGAAGACAAATTGAAAGCAAGATGTTTCATGTCTGGTCTCTGGTCCATTTATTTTATTTTTTCTCTGGATATCTTCCCATGGATCACCAAGAAACATTCAAGCAAACACATAAGTGAAATTAAATAGTGTCTTTTAAACAACAGACATTGTCCCTGATGCCTAAAATGGCAGACGATTTGCTACACTCCTAACTCATGCTGCCGTGTGTGAGAAAGCCTTTTTATCTCTTATCAGTGAGAAAAGGCAGCTGTTTGTAGCCCTGGGAATTAGAGAATCCAAAACACCAAACGAAAGTAAGGAGCGCGAAGTTCCACCCCACCAATTTCTGCACTGTTCACACAATTCCTGTGAGCACCACAGCACATCCCCAACCCTGACTTTGAGAGGAGTAAGGGACACCCTGCCAAGCCTTGTTATCCACTCACTTTTTGCACTTTTTTCCCAGTGTGACTGCATTTCTGCTGCCTACCACTGGATTTTCAGCTGTCTTTTCCCAGCAAATCAAAGTCCCATTTATTTCCCTAGACCATTTTTCAATGCCCAGACCCATAGGCCATGATCCAATTGCCTCTTAATTTTCCCTTAGATAAATAACATAAGTGAATTCCTCACTAGAAGACGACCTTCCCCAACATCAAGTCATTATGGCAGCAGTTTTCTTATCCTCTTCTAATTAACTAAAGGTCTTTTTGGAAAGCGGAAACACAGAATTGGACATGATATCAATAAGAAGACAGCAGCAGTCTCCTGGTTCCTGCCTACTGTCTTGCTTCTGAAAGACTCAAAGATATCATTCAGCCCCTTTCTTCCAGCAGTGAACCGAGTATCTATTATGAACATTCCAAGAATGACTGCCTCCTGAGGTACAGCTCCCTGCCTTCATTTCAAGTTTGCTGGCCTGGGTGTGGAATTTCTCAGGGTTTGTGGTAGAAGAATGCTTATTACGAGGAGCAGCAGTGATGCCCAAGGAAGGAGCACCTTGTGAGGTTAATATTACACTCTGAATGTGGTGTAAGGCAGCTCTGAGCTGACACAAAAAAATGACTAAATACTTCTCAATGGACCTGTCCAACCTACGCCAATTCTAGGTCTCAGATCTGTCACTTAGGAAGGTGACCTGTATATTCTGTATTAGTTTTTGCCAAAACAGTGTTATTAGTGTCACTTGATACTGGTTGATGAGAGGAAAGTGCCACTGGCTTTGTGCTTCTGTCGTGGTTTAAGCACTACATTTATCTGGAATTGGTTGTTCCTCAGCCTCTGGATTGATGGACTCACACGTCAAGGTTTCTTATCAAACCTACAATTAAGAATGTGAAGGGTAAGATTCTCCTCTCATTTTAGGTAGGTGTGTGGTCTAAACAAACACTCTGGGCTTCACTAAAACTGGTGGGGGAAAAGAGGTGTCTCCAGAGGGGGAGGTGATGCACTTGTCAGAGGTGCTGCTATGAAGATGGGATGAACTGCTCCTTGGCATGTCAAGGCTCTCTTGGTGGGTTGCTAGACAGCTGCCATAGCTCAGAGGCACAGCCTTCAGCTGCCTAAATTTGAATAACCCATCCCCCAGCCTTCACCTTAATCTGACAACATCCTGGCTCTGAATCCTTGTAGCCCAGTTTGGTGTAGTCCTATTCCAGACTGCACTACCCAGACTAACGTCGTGCCTGGTCTGCAGCATAAAGATCACACCACACACTCAGCTGCTTTGATGGGCTCTCCCTGAGCCCATCAAAGAGACCCAGGCCTGCACTTTACCAGGCACCTGCCTCCATGGTGTTTCATGAGTTAAACCAGATTCTGATCAGCAGCAGATGCTGCACCTCACTCTTGCTGTGATCAGCATCTGGCAGAGAGAAAATGGCTTGAACTAGACTCTGGAAAAATTAATTGCTGAAATTTAAGTGACAGAATAATAATTATTATAATTGCAATAATTGCAATAATTTATGCTAACGGTTCCTCTTAGCATGCCCCTGGGGAACTTGCATCGCAGGCCAGCTCTGCGAGGTGCTCTATAAACACACAACAAGGAGAATTTCCTGGAAGGAGGAGCACAAAAGCATGCATGGTTCCTGTTCTCACTCTTGGAATCAGCTCTTGGTGCTGCCAGAAACGGGCAGAAAGAGCAAGAGAACCTTCAGGCTGCCCAGTTTTGGGTTCACATAATAACCTCACTTTCCTAATGCAAGGTGTGAAACAATAGGAAGTGGCAGAAATTTAGGGTAAATGCATGAAAACAATGAGACCAGTTTCAGGCACTGATCTTAGGGAACAGCCAGAGGTTTGCCTGCACTGGGCCAAACATCACAGCAAAGCAAACCTGGTGAAGGGAACTCACAAACACAAGCCCCAGTGGGAAAACACACAAGGTGGCTGGTTTGGGAACAGCTTGGCTGGGGGGTGCCCGGATTGAGAAACAATGGCAGGTGAGAATCCACTGCCCAGCTCTGGAAGGGGATTGACAGGGAGGGACCAGCCCCAGGCAGCCTGTGCACCATCCACACGAAAGTGGTGGGGAAAGGTGTTACGGTGTTCAGTGGTGCCTCTGTGTTCCCAAAGGCCATCTAGAGAGGGGAAAGAAAAGGACATCATGGCAATTTTTCCTTTAGATATATTTTCAACCTAAACAGAGGTTTCTGATGTGCAGCTCTTAGTAGTTGTGTCGTAGAAACGTGGTGGAGAAAGGGCCATGGATATTCAGGGAACTCAAAGCAGACAGTACAATTATGGTAATTGGTTTTGACCTCCTGAAGGACCTGATCCATGGAATTACAGCAGTCCTGCATGGCACTCATGACTGGGCACTGACATGGGATGTGCATTCCAGAAAGCCATCCAGTCTTGACTTCAGAACCTCGAGTGATGGATAATTTTTCCATTCTTGGAAATTGCTCCAGTGGTTAATTACTCAGCCT